>CM061752.1:254655254-254962610 GCA_030979885.1 Lolium multiflorum | reverse complement strand
TTCAGGCCCTGCATAAGGTGAAAAGATTAGACTGAAAGCTTGTTCTATACAAGTATCATCATCCTGTCCGAAACAAGTGAATAACTGATGATCCATTCATCTATCATAGTAGTATCATCATCTTGTCCGAAACAAGCAAGTGAATAACTGATGATCCATTCATCTATCATAGTAGTATAGTGAAAATGCTACAGTATTAGAGATAGATGCTAACCTCGAGGCCTTCCTCAATATCTTCAAGAACACTCCAGAAGCTAGCTTCTTGTCCATTGTCATCATCTACAAGCAAACACAAATACAACAATTTAGACATGAAAAATAAAGGAATATAACTAGAGATGTTGCTCTATGCTCTCTGCTGTACGCCTGTACCTGCTGTGGCGGCTGGTGGTTTTCCTGGTTTAACATTTCTGACCGCTTCTAGGTGCGCCTCCAACTCGTGACTCTTAAAGTGCTGCGGTTTAGTCTTTTTACAGGCCTGATCACCAATAAATTGCAATTTTTTTCTATTTTTTCGGAAACTGTGATCTAATGGAAGGAAACGGCGATGGCCCATATAGCATATCTTGTTTATTATCCTCACTGCCAGCTGATCAGTATCACAGTGAACACATGCATTATAACCTGATGTTACTCTGCCTGACATAGTGCCCAAAGCTGGATAATCATGGGTGCAATACAGTACAGCAGCACGTAATAGAAAATTTTGTTCTTTAGGTTGACACACATCCCGTGTAGGGACACCCTCCCATAATGTTTGCAAGTCTCTAATAAGAGGCTGCATGAACACATCAAAATCCTTCCCAGGAGATTTGGGACCTGGGATGAGTAAGGCCATCATACAGTTCGACTGATCGGTGCATGTCCAGGGAGCCTGGTTGTAAGGTGTAACTAGTACTGGCCACATGCTATACGAGTTGCTCATGTTGCCAAATGGGTTGAATCCATCTGTAGCAAGGCCAAGTCTCAGGTTCCTTGGATCTGCAGCAAAATCTGGATGATCCAGGTCGAATTGCTTCCATTCATCGCCATCAGCAGGATGCCTCAGTAAATCAGGGTCGGGCGTGAGAATCTCTTTGTGCCATCTTGTTTCCCGAGATGTTTGTTCTGAAGCAAACAACCTCTGCAATCTTTGTACAAGTGGAAAGTATCTCAGAACCTTCCAAGGAATCTTTTTCTTACCACCAGCTCCATCATGTTTCCATCTTGATTCCTTACATACTGGACATTCATCGAGGTCATTATACTCCATCCAAAACAGTGCACAGTTATTTTTGCAAAAATCAATCTTCTCATATCCAAGTCCCAGTACCTTGATGTACTGCTTCACCTCATAAAAGGATTTTGGCAGTCCAGCCCCAGGGAGTGCATCGTTGTATGTCTTCGCAACTGCATTGAACGCTTTATTGGTAATCCCCTGGTATGACTTGTCATGAAGTAATTTCACAATTAATTCGAATCTTGACACAACAGAACCAGGGGCCACTAAGCGCTTAGCATCTTCTATCAGGTCATGGAAAAGAGGCTTTTTGTGATAACCATGGGGCTGTTGGCTTGCATATGGATACAGATCCCGTAACAAATTAGCAGTAGCCTCATCCTGGACGAGATCTTCAGGCTGATAACCATCAGAATAAAGAGGATCAATAATGTCAGGCTGATCATAGTGTTCACCATGGTTAATCCACCTGATATATGTCTGGTCCATCCCATAAACGAATAAATGATCTGAGACTACATGTTGAGGCTTGGACCCAATATTCAAACATACACGGCATGGACAAATCACTTCCTTTGTCTTGTCGCCGTCAGTAAAATCACTAACGTGCTTCATGAAGTCTTCAATACCACTCAAATATGTTGGTGTGGTTAATGAGTCAAATAATATCCAAGTTCTGTCCATCTGTTGAGGAGATAGATGGTCAGAGAAGCGATAAGCTATTTCAACAAACAGGTCACCTACGAATGTAAGCAAGCATACCTGAGCAAACAGGTCGAATATAAAACTATAAATGCTACATTATTTGAGCCGATTTCAGCAAACAAACTGAGTGCAAAACTACGGCTACCTAGCGAACAGATTTTTTTAGGCTGACCACTGGGTTTCCCCACTTTGTATTTTTTTATTAATAAAAAGAGGGAAATATGTACAAAAGTTGCTGGAGAGCAGCAACTAAAAGGATCATAGATCCCAAGCAGCAAAATATATATATAATGTTCTACCCATGATATGATTTCCTCTTTGCCTTATGAACAAGGAGAGCAATTTCATCCTTGAATCTCTTGTGCCATCTATAAATGCTTGGGGGGAGGGGCGAACAGATCTATCGAAAGCAATACAATACCAACACATTCTTTCTTCTTTTTTGCCGTAATTCCGCCGATCTATTAGCAGTGCAAAGAAGCCAAAAGTAATAAGATTACATACAGGTTCATAGACCACCAGGGCCGTACCTGAGAATACGGAGGGCCTGAGCAAAACAAGAAATAGAGGCCCTCAACATGATCATTGGCAACTAAAATGATTTTATATATACTACTCACTCCATTTCAATAAACAATGCACCCTTGTTTTTCGTATTTTATCTTCGAAAAAATATTAATCTATATCTCTCTATTTAAAAATGATGTTTCAATTTTATGTAGATATACATGTATTTAGATGAGTTTAGTTTGCAGATACATGCAAGTTTTGATGAAGTTGAAACATATTTTTCAGGATGAAGTATATAAAAAATTGATATAAAACTGGTATCATTAGAAAGTATTTTCCAACACGATTCTAACAATGCTGCTTATGTATTATATGATCGTGATATTGTTGTCCTATTTATTTGGTCAAGGTTCACATTGAAATGTGGTAAAATAAATTAAAAGAAGTGCATCGTGTGAAAAAGCAATCTAAGAATTCAAAAGTGCTAATTGTTAGTCGAAACATGACATCATTGAGACAAAATATTAATATTCATTGGAAGACTAACTGAATTAGCTGCACTCGCGATGAAAAAGAAAGAGAAGATACGGGTAAGAGCAAGTACAATAAGGTACAGTCTTTTTGTTTGTTTGTTTGGGTTGCTCATCAAGCTTATCGCTCGATACAATAAGGTACAGTCAGCGGGAGTGGTGTTTGGAACATGGGTGCATAGTGGGTGGTATCATAGAGTACTATCATAGATATGCTATATTTATTATAGTGGAGTATTGAAAATGGCATATATAGAAGGGGATATTGAGAATTGAGAGTGGCATAAACACAACTTCAGTTTTTGTAATGGCATAAACACAACTTGTGAATTGAGGAGTGGCATAGAACCAATTAACACTTGTTTCAATAACAGCCATCAAAAGCCAATCGAACGCACGAGAATGGATCCAAAATTTACCCATTTTAAGTTTCACGAGAAAATTTTAAACTTAAAATTCGTACTGCCTAGAAGTTTTTGAAACAAAAATCCAGTAAATCTTATATGTCGGGTTATGCATTCTGGGGGAGTTTCATCAGATTCAGCCATATTGTTTATCAATAAACCTCATTTTATGTTTTACAACCAACTTTAAACTTAAAATTCAAACTGTCCAGTAAAAAGAACAACATTCCAGTAAATCTTATATATTTCTTCTGCATTCCGGGAAAGATTGGTCGGATTCAAAAAAAATAGTTTGGGAATAAACATTGTTTTTGTCTGGAAACGACTTATTGTAGAGTGATTTTTGGTTGGATACATTCATGTGTGTTCGATTGGCTTTGGATGGCTGATATTGAACCAAAGTCAACGCTGGGCTTTTGACCTAGCTGAACGTCACTGGAGCTGCGTCAAAAGTCCAGCCATGACTTTGTCTCAATAACAGCCATCAAAAGCCGATCGAACGCACAGGAATGGATCCAACCAAAAATCACTCAACCGCTGGAATTTTGACCTGAAAGTCACTGAAGCTGTGTCCATACTTGCCCAACAGGTTGCGTATGAACGTAAACCAACATATCTGAGCAAACAGGTCGAATATAAAACTATATAACTAAATGCCACGTTATTTGAGCCGATTTCAGCAAACCAACTGAGGTCTATTTTTTTAGGCTGGACAGTGGTTTCCTCGCTGTGTATTTTTCACTGTAATAAAAAAGAGGGAAAATGTTACTGGAGAGCAGCAACTAAAAGGATCATAGATCCCAAACAGCAAAATCTAGCTAAAAAGGTTATACCCATGATGATAAGCCATGATATGATTTCCTCTTTGCCTTACAAACAAGCAGTGGCGGACCTAGGATTTTAGGAAAGGGTATGACACAACAAAATTTTGGAGTTTCTATTGAATTTCTTTTGTCCTAATAAAAATAATTAAATAAAATACTTTCTCGGATTCATACTAATTAACTCAAATTTGTCTAGATATAAATGTATCTACTCAACAAACTTGTCTAAGATACATCAGTATCTAGACAAAGTTGAGTCAATTAATTTGGATTGAAGGGAGTATGTCAAAATGATTAAATAAAACAGATTTTGCATATAATCAAAATGTAAATTGTTGAAAAATGCACCGTTGACGGGGTGCTCTAATTTTGAACTGAATTCTCACTAAATATATATAATTAATCATATACTTGACTACCAAAGATTAATTATCAGTTGATTAATCGTATATACAGTAGCAAGATATTTCCTTTGATTAATCATGATATCTAATCAGGTCATGGTGCATGGCCATAGCTGGCCTTGTAGGCTTACACGCGAGACAAAATCGCACATCTTGAAAAACATGCAAGTAGACTGTTGGCTAAAGCCAATGCATTAATCAATCAGATGTCTAATCAATCGGTTACATGCACTAGCTCAGTGTTCGCATGGCTGCACGCCACATGTATTAGCACCGCATGTATACATATACATCACTCATCTTGATTAATTGCTCAGCTCATTAAACTATCAAAGATCTTGCACGGCTTGGACGCAGGGTATGCCGTGGCATATACGGCATACCCTGTAGATCCGCCACTGCAAACAAGGAGAGCCATTTCATCCTTGAATCTCTTGCGGCTTCTGTAAAAGCTTGGGGGCGAACAGATCAATCGAAAGCAATATAATACCAACAAATTCTTTCTTCTTTTTGGCCGTAAATCCACCGATGTATTAGCAGTGCAAAGAACCCAGAAGTAATAAGATTACAAACAGGTCCATAGAGGACTGGCACCAAGCGACGACTACAAACATTGGGCAATGGTGAGCAGTACAGTGTACAGTACGAACGAATTCGAGCAAATAGGTAAAGCGGAAAACAATGTCAAACAAACACATCGAGAGGAAAACAATATCAACCGATCGATTCGAACGAACTAACGAACTTATAAGGGCTGGGCGACGGCGACTGACTTCGATTGAGCTATAATGAATCGTACTTGCCCAGGCCTGAAGATAGCATGCATACCGTGAGGATCTACCAGCTGACCGCGCCTGCCGGTGCGGCTGGAGAAGAACGGCGCCACCAGCAGTCGCCGGCTGACGCGGCTGATAGACAGCGTGGGGAAGTTTTGGTGCGCGGCCTGGTTCACCGAGGGTGTGTCTAGAGAAGAACAGGGCGCCGAAGGAGGTGTCTAGAGAAGAACAAGGTGGGCTGGGTGCTGAGTTAAAGGCGAGCGTTCGAAATATTGGGCGCGCGTTCGAAAGTTTAGGTGCGCGAGGGAGGTGTCTGCTGTGCTGAGTTAAAGGCGAGCGTTCGAAATTTCCCCGTCCTCTTCTTTTTTGGGCTAATCTATCTATACCTCTATTCTATCTACATGTTTTTTATTTTTTTCTATTCTATACATGAGTTTTTGAAATTGAATTTTTTCACTCTGTCAGCCTTCCGGCCAATGCTCATTTGAAGTAATTGAAGCTGTTGATTTGCAGCTTAGAGGTGCTATCTACCGCTCATCATACAAGGACTCTTCAGATCTAAACGGCTGTGAATGCACGGATTCGTCACCCATCCTTCCCTTGGACTGGCGATGCTGAAAGCCTGAAACACTGGAACCCTCTAGATACTTCGGGATACCTCACTGCCCCACATTATTAGACAGGCCTTTTCCGACACGGGAAGTCAAAAGTTGGGGGCTCCATGCAGTACATATGAATACTCGCTAGCTGCATGGTCTAGAAGCAGACTAGAGTAAATCAAATCAATTAAATCAAATCAATTGGAGTTGTATAATTACCCAGCAGCTAAGGCCTTGGCATGAACCATTTTATCAACTTGAATGCTTTATGACAAAAGAAGACTATGTACTTTGGTTTTTCATTTTAAATTTTTTAAATTTTGTGCCCATTTGAATCTTGGTCAAATCAGGTTTGACAAAAGATTAAATAAGTTTAAAACAAGAAAATGAAAAGGTAATCATGGATCCCTTCTTAGTCACTCTAAAATAAACTTTGGGATGTTCTTGAAATTTCCATGTTTGAAACAACGACTTCTCTTCATGCTTGACTTCATAAGGTAGAGTTTGGGGGTTAGGGGTAGATACATGATTTGTCTAGTTTGCATATATCTAGACCTTTTTTGCTCAACTTTAATGCTTACTATATGACACAAAGACTATGTGCTTTGGTTTTTCATTTTTCTATTTTTTTGTACACAATTGAATCTTTGTCAAATCCTAGGTTTGACCAGGATTTAAACAAGTTTAAAACATGAAAATGAAAAAGGCTAGCTGGACCCTTCTTAGTCACTCTAAAATAAACCTCTTTAGGGAGGTTCTTGAAATTTCCATGTTTGAGCCAAACCACTTCTCTTCATGATTGACTTCATAAGGCAGAGTTTAGGAGTTAGGGGTATATATACATGATTTTCTGGTTTGAATATGTCTAGACCTTGTTTATCAACTTGAATGCTTACTATATGACATAAGAAAACTATGTGCTTTGGTTTTCATTTTTCTGATTTTTTTATGCCCGTTTGAATCTTTTGGTCAAATCTTAGGTTTGACCAAGATTTAAACAAGTTTAAGACATGAAAATGAAAAGGGAGGCATAACATCCTTCTTAATTAGTCACTCTAAACTGAATTTTGTAAGAGGTTTTTGAATGAAACCCACAACCACTTCTCTTCATGTTGGACTTCATAAGCCAGAGTTTAGGGTTAGGGGTAGATACATGATTTGTCTGGAGTTGAATATGTCTAGACCTTGTTTATCAACTTTAATGCTTACTATATGACATAAAGAAGACTATGTGCTTTGGTTTTTCATTTTTCTATTTTTGAATTTTATACCCATATATTTGAATCTTTGTGAAATCCTAGTTTTGACACGATTTAAACAAGTTTAGAACATGAAAATGAAAAGGTAGGCCTGGATCCTTCTTAGTCACACTCTAAATAAGAAGCTTTTGGGAGGTTCTTGGAATTCCAATGTTTGAAACTTAAAACCACTTCTCTTCATGATTAACTTCATAAGGCAGAGTTTAGGGTTAGGAGGTAGATATATACATGATTTTTACTGGTTTGAATATGTCTAGACCTTGTTTATCAACTTGAATACTTACTATATGAATAAGTAGACTATGTGCTTTGGTTTTCATTTTTCTATTTTTTATATTTTATACACATATATTTGAATCTTTGTGAAATCCTAGGTTTGACCACGGATTTAAACAAGTTTAGTACATGAAAATGAAAAGGTAGGCCTGGATCCTTCTTAGTCACACTCTAAAATGAAGCTTTTGGGAGGTTGTGAAATATCCATGTTTGAAATAACCTTTCTTCATGGTGTTTGATATAATACAGTAGTTAGGGTGTGATAGATATACATGATTCCAGACGAATATGTCAGTGCTGTTTTATCAACTTGAATACTTTACGACACAAGAAGACCTGCTGCACACTTAATTTTTCATCTTTCCAATTTTTTGAATTTGCCATTTAGTCTTTTAGGCCAATCTTAGGGTTTTATTGATTAACAAGATTTAAAAGACACATGCAAATGAAAAGGCTTGCATCCTTCTTAGTCACTCTAAAATGAATTTTTAAGAGGTTTTGAAATTTCATGTTTGAAAAACCCAAAAATACTTCTCTTCATACTTGACATATAATACAAAAGTTTAGGGGTTATGGGGGAATGCATGATTTGTCTAGTTTGAATATGTCTAGACCTTGTTTATCAGCTTAATGCTTACTATATGACATAAGAAGACTATGCTTTTCGTTTCATTTTTCTATTTTTTGTATTTTATACCCATATTTGAATCTTTGTGAAATCCTAGGTTTGACTAGGAAGTTTAAACAAGTTTAGAACATGAAAGTGAAAAGGTAAGCTTGGATCCTTCTTAGTCACAATCTAAAATGAAGCTTTTGGGAGGTTCATTGAAATTTCCATGTTTGAGCAAAGCAGCTTCTCTTCATAAAGGCGAGTTTAGGGTTGGGGTAGATACATACCATGATTTTCTGGTTTGAATATGTCTAGACCTTGTTTATCAACTTGAATGCTTACTATATGACTTATAAGACTATATGCTTTTGTTTTTCATTTTCTGATTTTTTTGAATTTATGCATGTTTGAATCTTTTGGTCAAATCTTAGGTTTTGACCAATTTAAGCTAAGTTTAAGACAAGAAAATGAAAAGGATGTTTGAAACCCAAAACCACTTCTCTCCATGCTTGACTTCACAATATACAAAGTTTAGGGAAAATGTCAGTCTTTTTATGCAAATCTGCACATAAATGGCTCAAATTAAAACAGTATACTCGTTTCAGTGTTTTTGATTTCCTATAAAAAAAATAGATTTTCCTGAGAAGTTCTAATTTTTGCCAGAATTTGAAAATTTTGGATTTCTTGTTCCTATTTAGATATTATAGATACTAGCAAGATGGCCCTCGCAATTTTGATTTACCATGAATAGTTACTATGACATTTCCAAGAATACCATGTCACATATTCTACAATTTATATTTGAGTTTTTGGTATTTAAAATTCCACTGGTTTGATGACTAAATATTGAAGGTGTAGCCTTGCATTAGTGGATTTTTATCGTGACAAAACAACCTATTGTTATTGCTACTCTTACACTTACATCATTATTCTCTCTAATAATAGACCGACGAACTACCTCCATATACATATTGTCCTTACTCTCTCTTCTATTTAATCCAACTATGCTAGTGGATTACTTATGTGCCTATGAGTTTGATTCCAAATAAGAACTCCAATATTGTTGACATGATCTTTCTAAAACTAACACTTAAGGTACAATGGAGCAATCTTGTCCTGATTCTATATCCATACGCCTGTGGAAATTTTGATAAAACCACTTAAATCCACGCAAAATAGTACTCTCACCCGGATATAATTGTTTTTTATTTACCGCGTCGTACCCTCTGACCCGGAGTCCCAATTAGTATAACCATAAACTTGTGTAGCCGACTTAGAAGTGGGACATGACTATCTAGATATTACACTTTGTAAAATTTTCATAAATAAACGTAGCTAAACATGGCGGTGAGCTTTAAATCCAAAATCATATAATAATGTATTTATAATCATCTATAGAGATTTTTCTAACATGTTTCTTCGAAACACAGCACTCTATCGAAAATAATTGGTCTAATTGGAACTTATTCACTCTTCAGAACCAATTACACCCTTCTCTCATAATAACTGATTTAGAATGAATTGGGATAGACCAGATGGAATGTTTGTGTGTGACGAACACAGGATAGCATGTGGTTACCATGAGTGTATATGATTATGGCAATGACCAACCGTATTACCTACAAATGAAGTTTGGGGAAAAACTTCGTATCTAACTATCGAGCAAGATAATTGTGGAGCAAGATGCGTGCTCAATATTTTTAGATAATATTTTTTTATATCATACTTCCTCTGTTTATAAATATTAGACGTTTTAGCTAGCCAATCTAGCTTGTTTAAATGTCATACATTAACAAACGGAGGGAGTACATACATGTGCTCTACTTTGTACTACCTTGTTCAGAAAAAGATGTCGCAATTCTTTTTAAATTTTGATGAATCTATACACTATTTAGTGTAGGTGTAAAGAAACGTCCCAATTTTAAAAATCTGCTATATCCTTCTCGAGAGGGAGGGTAACCTTTTTTCTTTCGATTTGTTTAAGTACACTCAATTCATGTAGTATAAACCACTTCACACTATTTAGCGTACATCCTCATCTTCCAGGCTACCCGGCTCGACGGCAGGACGACCGTAGTAGCTCGACGCATAACACGTCCTCCTCGCCGGCACTCTCGCTCAGCTCATGTGGTTACTAAAAAAATGAATTCTAATTTTAAAATATTACACGTCCTAGTTTAAAAACCTTGTCATGCACGTGTGGTTCAGAATATGTATGCACACGACACAGTCCGACGCTAGGATAATACACAGATAACTCATCTAAACTTTCAAAAAAACTGGTCTAAACGTGACGGGATAGGTCACATGCACGTAAATATATGGCTCAATCTAGATCCCATTTAAACGTGATCTGATAGGATTCTTTTCTTTTTGACAGAATCTGATAGGATTCTTACGGTCAAAGAAAGAAAACAACATATGTTAAACTCGTATGGGCAACAGACTCTGTTTCCATGTTTTTCCCCAAACTACACTTTTACGTGCAACCTTAGACTTTCCCGCGCCAAATAAAAAAAATAGATCGTGTCAAGTTTGAGTTCGTGTTACACATGTGTACGTTTAACTCGTATGGGCAACAGACTCTGTTTCCATGTTTTTCCCAAAACTACACTTTTACGTGCAACCTTAGACTTTCCCGCACCAAATAAAAAAAATAGATCGTGTCAAGTTTGAGTTCGTGTTACACATGTGTACGTTTACGTTATATTCATCTATTAGTAAATCCTAGTCACAAATTACAGATCCAACGATTAATAATAATTAAGATGATGTGGATTAACCTTGTGTCTCTATTTAAAACATCTTATTTTGCTTTTAGTATATAATAGACTAGGTGACTCAACGAGAACGACTCAACATTGACTCGACTCAGACACAACTACTACATTGACACAAGTACTAATATAATAAAGTAAGAGTACTAGTTTGTTTACATTTCCACAGGCCAATTTTACGAACAAAATTTCGAAAATTAACCTTCAGAAACTCGGAAGCCAGGTGACACAACAGTCATCAAGGATTGCAGCTAGTGGTACACAGTGACCTGGTCAAGATCTACCTTGAGCCTGCTTGACGCTTCAGCTCGGAGTTGAGAGCCTTCTCCTGTGACAGCTCGGCCTCTAGTTTGTCCGTCCTAACCGTGAGGTTCAGGATCAGTCCGGCGAGTTTGTCCATGGTCTCCGCCTGGCCGAGGCTCCGCCGCTGGATCTCATTACTCGCAGTGAACGATTTCATGGCGATATCGTCGAGAATGCGAATCCGGATCTTCTCAGTGGCGAGCTCAGAATAAAGTCTCATGCACTCATCGGCGAGGGCGCTTCTGTCCGCCGTCTCGACGCAGAAATCGCCCATAACCATTTCTAAAATGGGACCGATCTCGTAGCGGGGCTTCTATCAGATGGGGATGGAGCACAAAATCAGAAGTGTACCCAGAGAAGTACCAAGAAAGAGAAAATGGGAATCCCAATTTGCACGAATGTCTATACCTCGCTGCTTTGAGAACTTGGCTCCGTGGAAGATGTTTCCGCAGGCAGGAGGGCTGCGGGAAAACTAAGGCCGCCCGACCTGAATATACGATTGAGAGAAGGTAAGAAAAGGAGGGGATGATAAGTTGTGAAAGACATAGAAAGATGCGCAAGAACGGAGGATCGCCTGAAGGTAGCAGTCGCGGGCTGCGACGCCCTTGAAGACTCTTGCGCAGAAGGCACCTCGACAGCAGCACAGGGACGCCATTGCTGGGATTCCCTCAGCTTCGCCGCAGCCGCACGAGCCCTTCTGTGGCGAGACTTGCTCCCGGTCATGGTGGCGAAGTAGTATTCCAAGAGGTAAACAAAGTGGTGAACTGAGGAAGACGGCAAGAGCAAAGGTTAGTTCTTAAATTTGGCCTCCCCGTCTCCTCGGCACCTCGCGAGTAGTAATACTGGTCAAAGAGCAAACTTCAAGGCAGAGACTTGGTGGGCCATTCATCTCCAACTATACTTCCTCCGATCCGAATGATACCAAATTTTTGAATGACAAATCACCCAAAACAGTATCTAGGATTTGATCTAGATTCAAATGGGCATAAAATTTCAAAAAAATGAAAAACCAAAGCATATAGCCTTCTTATGTCATATAGTAAGCACTCAAGTTGGTAAACAAGGTCTAGACATATTCAAACCAGAAAAATCATGTTTCTACCCCTAGCCCTAAACTTTGTCTTATGAAGTCAAGCACGAAGAGAAGTCGTTTTGGATTTCAAACATGGAAATTTCAAAAACCTTCCCAAAAGCTTCATTTTGGAGTGACTAAGAAGGATACAGGCTTACCTTTTCATTTTCATGTTTTAAACTTGTTTAAATATTGGTTAAGCCTAGGATTTGACCAATATCAAATGGGCATAAAAATTCAGAAAAAGTCAAAAAAATGAAAACCAAAGCACATAGTATTATTATGTCATATAGTAAGCATTCAAGTTGATAAACAAGGTCTAAACAACAAACTAGACAAATCATGTATCTACCCCCTAACCCTAAACTGTCTTATGAAGTCAAGCATGAAGAGAAGTGGTTTGGGTTTCAAACATGGAAATTTCAAAAAACTCCCAAAAGCTTCTCATTTTTGAGTGACTAAGAAGGATTCAGGCTTACCTTTTCATTTTCATGTTTTAAACTTGTTCAAATCTTGGTCAAACTTAGGATTTGACCAAGATTCAAATGTGCATAAAAATTGGGAGGAAGGGTATGAATTACAATTCAAAAAAACAAGGTAACTTAAATACTTGGATGCCCCAAAGATGTGTGGAAGCCCAGAACAATGGCAAAACATGTGCGCACGCTGCATCCAATTCAAGTAGAACACATAGTAGGCATCGATAGTTTGACCTAAATTTGAAATCAGAGAGAAGGTGGTTAGAAAAAATCGAAATTGGCAAAGCAAAGCATGAAATCATAAATTTGTGATGCACTATAGCTATGAAAAGTATCAAACAATGCATACCAAAATGATTTTTTAGAGGAATACTAGTTCAACTTATTTTAATTTTATATTAGTAGCCCAAAATCGAACTAGTAGTTGGATATTTCTGAACTTGATCTGTAGTAGTGGGCAAAACCCTAGTTTAACCTATTTAATCATAGATTCGTAGGTCGATTTTTCTACTTTTTATTATTACTATGCAGCACATGTGTGTTTGCCCGTCGAGTGAAACTCGGAGGAAGAAGGGATCACTCGGAAGGAGAGAAGAAGGGAGAGAATTATGGTGTCTCCCCTTTTTCGGTGATGATGTTGACTTTTGTGCAGGGTTTGTCGATGAGCAGGAGAGCGAAAGCTGGCGAGTGTGAGCGAGAATGAGAGAGATTTTTTTTTAGAGGGACAACGAAGGATCCAAAGGACCCACATACTTCCAATACGCATCTGATGCGTCTTCTCTTGACAAAGAAAATGGCTGGGAGTTTGCGTACCTATTGCACGTGACTTGTGCTCACTGAAGTGTGGGACCTCACGCATGGGCACCACACGTAAATGACAGACCTGTTGATGTAAAAACTCGGTTGATTATTATACTACTACATTTATACAAAGTTTCCTATGGATTCAAGGGTACGAAAGCCAAGTTAAATCATTTACATGACATTATTTTTTCCATGAAGCCAAGTTAACTCATTTATCAATTGGTACATTTTGGAGTGACTAAGAAGGATCCAGGCTTACTTTTTCATTTTCATGTTTTTAAACATGTTTAAATCTTGGTCAAACCTATGACTTGACCAAGATTCAAATGGGCATAAAAATTCAAAAAAAAAAAAAACAAAAGCACACCGTCTTCCTATGTCATATATCAAGGTGATAAACAAGTCTGCCATATTCAAACCACAAAAATCATGTATCTACCCTAACCCTAAACAAGGATCCAGGCTTACCTTTTCATTTTCATGTTTTTAAACTTGTTCAAATCTTGGTCAAACTTAGGATTTGACGAAGATTCAAATGGGCGTAAAAATACTTAGAAAAATCATGTACGTTATCTACCCAAACCCTAAACTCTATCTTACGAAGCCACATGAAGAAGTGGTTTTGGGTTTCAAACATGGAAATTTCAAAAACCTCCCAAAGCTTCATTTTAGAGTGACTAAGAAGGATCCATGCTTACCTTTTATTTTCATGTTTTAAACATGTTCAAATCTTGGTCAAACCGTACGTACCTAGGATTTGACCAAGATTCAAATGGGTATAAAAATTCAAAAAAAAAACCAAAGCACATAGCCTAGCTTCTTATATATGCCATATAGTAAGTAAGCACTCAAGCTAGTTGATAAACAAAGTCTAGACATATTCAAACAGAAAAATCATGTATCTATATACCCCTAACCCTAAACTTTGTCTTAATTATGAAGTCAAGCACGAAGAGAAGTGGTTTTGGGTTTCAAACATGGACATTTCAAAAACCCTCCCAAAAGCTTCATTGTGGTGTGACGTACTAAGAAGGATACATGCTTACATTTTCAACAACCCCTAAAAGCTTCATTATAGAGTGACTAAGAAAGGATCCAGTCGGCGGGCTTACCTTTTATTTTCTTGTTTTAAACTTGTTCAAATCTCGGTCAAACCTAGGATTTGACCAAGATTCAAAATGTGCATCAAAATTTAAAAAAAAAACCAAATTAAAGCACATAGTGTTCTTATGTCATATAGTAAGCATTAAAGTTGATAAACAAGGTCTAGACACATATTCAAACAAGACAAGTCATGTATATATACCCCAACCCCTAAACTCTATCTTATGAAGTCAACAACATGAAGAGAAGTGGTTTTGGGTTTCAAACATGGAAATTTCAAAAACCTCCCAAAAGCTTCATTTTAGAGTGACTAATATATATAAGAAGGATACATGCCTGCTTACCACCTTTTCATTTTCATATTTTAAACTTGTTTAAATCCGTGTCAAATTAAACCAAGGATTTGACCAAAAGATTCAAATGGGCATAAAATTTAAAAAAATCAGAAAAATGAAAAACAAATGCATATAGTCTTCTTATGTCATATAGTAAGCATTCAAGTTGATAAACAAGGTTTGGACATGCATATTCAAACCTAGGCAAATCATGTATCTATCCCCTAGCCCCTAAACTCTATCTTATGAAGTCAAGCATGAAGAGAAGTGGTTTTGGGTTTCAAACATGAAAATTTCAAGAACATCCCAAAAACTTCATTTTAGAGTGACTAAGAAAGGATACAGGCTTCCCCTTTTCATTTTCATGTTTTATACTTGTTTAAATCTTGGCCAAACCTAGGATTTGACAAAGATTCAAATGTGCATCTATCAAAATAAAAAAACAGAAAAATTAAAAACCAAAGCACATAGTTTTCTTATGTCATATATAGTTAGCATTAAAGTTGATATAAACAAGGTCTAGATATATTCAAACAAGAAAAATCATGTATCTACCCCTAACCCTAAACTCTGTCTTATGTAGTCAAGCATGAAGTGGTTTTGGGTTTCAAACTTGGAAATTTCAAGAACCCCCAAAAGCTTCATTTTAGAGTGACTAAAGGATCTAGGTCGCATTACTTTTTATTTTCATGTTTTAAAATTGTTCAAATCTTGGTCAAATTGTACCTAGGATTTGATCAAGATTCAAATGGGCATAAAATTTCAAAAAAAATTAAAAACCAAAGCATATAGCCTTCTTATGTCATATTAAGCACTCAAGTTGGTAAACAAGGTCTAGACATATTCAAACCAGAAAAATCATGTTTCTACTCAGCCTTTGTCTTATGAAGTCAAGCACGAAAAGAAGTTTTGGATTCAAACATGGAAATTTCAAAACCTTTAGCTTCATTTTGGAGTGACTAAGAAGGATACTGGCTTACCTTTTCATTTTCATGTTTTAAACTTGTTTAAATATTGGTTAAGCCTAGGATTTGACCAAGATCAAATGGGCATAAAAATTCAGAAAAAATCAAAAAATGAAAACCAAAGCACATAGTATTATTATGTCATATAGTAAGCATTCAAGTTGATAAACAAGGTCTAAACAACAAACTAGACAAATCATGTATCTACCCCCTAACCCTAAACTCTGTCTTATGAAGTCAAGCATGAAGAGAGTGGTTTTGGGTTTCAAACATGGAAATTTCAAAAAACTCCAAAAGCTTCTCATTTTTGAGTGACTAAGAAGGATTCAGCTTACCTTTTCATTTTCATGTTTTAAACTTGTTCAAATCTTGGTCAAACTTAGGATTTGACCAAGATTCAAATGTGCATAAAAATTGGGAGGAAGGGTATGAATTACAATTCAAAAAAACAAGGTAACTTAAATACTTGGATGCCCCAAAGATGTGTGGAAGCCAAGAACAATGGCAAAACATGTGCGCACGCTGCATCCAATTCAAGTAGAACACATAGTAGGCATCGATAGTTTGACCTAAATTTGAAATCAAAGAGAAGGTGGTTAGAAAAAATCGAAATTGGCAAAGCAAAGCATGAAATCATAAATTTGTGATGCACTATAGCTATGAAAAGTATCAAACAATGCATACCAAAATGATTTTTTAGAGGAATACTAGTTCAACTTATTTTAATTTTATATTAGTAGCCCAAAATCGAACTAGTAGTTGGATATTTCTGAACTTGATCTGTAGTAGTGGGCAAAACCCTAGTTTAACCTATTTAATCATAGATTCGTAGGTCGATTTTTCTACTTTTTTTATTATTACTATGCAGCACATGTGTTTTGCCACGAGTGAAACTCGGAGGAAGAAGGATCACTCGGAAGGAGAGAAGAGAGAATTATGGTGTCTCCCTTTTTCGAGTGATGATGTTGACTTTGTGCAGGGTTTGTCAGTGAGCAGGAGCGACGACGAGCGAGAGTCGAGCGAGGCCGAGAATAGAGAGATTTGTTTTTTTGTGAGAGGGACAACCGAAGGATCCAGAGGGACCCACATACTTCCAATACGCATCCTGATGCCTTCTCTTGACAAAGATGGCTGGAGTTTGCGTACCTATTGCACGTGACTTGTGCTCAGCAGAGTGGGACCTGCATGGGCACCACACGTAAGTGACAGACCTGTTGATGTAAAAACTCGGTTGATTATTATACTACTACATTTATACAAAGTTTCCTATGGATTCAAGGGTACGAAAGCCAAGTTAAATCATTTACATGACATTATTTTTTCCATGAAGCCAAGTTAACTCATTTATCAATTGGTACATTTTGGAGTGACTAAGAAGGATCCAGGCTTACTTTTTCATTTTCATGTTTTAAACATGTTTAAATCTTGGTCAAACCTATGACTTGACCAAGATTCAAATGGGCATAAAAATTCAAAAACAAAGAAAAACAAAAGAACACCGTCTTCCTATGTCATATATCAAGGTGATAAACAAGGTCTGCCATATTCAAACCACAAAAATCATGTATCTACCCCCTAACCCTAAACAAGGATCCAGGCTTACCCTTTTCATTTTCATGTTTTTAAACTTGTTCAAATCTTGGTCAAACTTAGGATTTGACGAAGATTCAAATGGGCGTAAAAATACTTAGAAAAATCATGTACGTATCTACCCCAAACCCTAAACTCTATCTTACGAAGCCAAGCATGAAGAGAAGTGGTTTTGGGTTTCAAACATGGAAATTTCAAAAACCTCCCAAAAGCTTCATTTTAGAGTGACTAAGAAGGATCATGCTTACCTTTTATTTTCATGTTTTAAACATGTTCAAATCTTGGTCAAACCGTACGTACCTAGGATTTGACCAAGATTCAAATGGGCATAAAAATTCAAAAAAAAATGAAAAACCAAAGCACATAGCCTAGCTTCTTATATATGCCATATAGTAAGCACTCAAGCTAGTTGATAAACAAAGTCTAGACATATTCAAACCAGAAAAATCATGTATCTATATACCCCTAACCCTAAACTTTGTCTTAATTATGAAGTCAAGCACGAAGAGAAGTCGTTTTGGGTTTCAACATGGACATTTCAAAAACCCCTCCCAAAAGCTTCATTGTGGTGTGACATACTAAGAAGGATACATGCTTACATTTTCAACAACCTCAAAAGCTTCATTATAGAGTGACTAAGAAAGGATCCATCCGAGCTTACCTTTTATTTTCTTGTTTTAAACTTGTTCAAATCTCAGTCAAACCTAGGATTTGACCAAGATTCAAATGTGCATCAAAAAATTAAAAAAATAAAAACCAAATTAAAGCGCATAGTGTTCTTATGTCATATAGTAAGCATTAAAGTTGATAAACAAGGTGCTAGACACATATTCAAACAAGACAAGTCATGTATCTATACCCCTAACCCCTAAACTCTATCTTATGAAGTCAACAACATGAAGAGAAGTTTGGGTTTCAAACATGGAAATTTCAAAACCTCCCAAAAGCTTCATTTTAGAGTGACTAATATATATAAGAAGGATACATGCCTGCTTACCACCTTTTCATTTTCATATTTTAAACTTGTTTAAATGTAAATTAACCAAGGATTTGACCAAAAGATTCAAATGGGCATAAAATTTAAAAAAATCAGAAAAATGAAAAACAAAAGCATATAGTCTTCATATATATAGTAAGCATTCAAGTTGATAAACAAGGTTTGGACATGCATATTCAAACCTAGGCAAATCATGTATCTATCCCCTAGCCCCTAAACTCTATCTTATGAAGTCAAGCATGAAGAGAAGTGGTTTTGGGTTTCAAACATGAAAATTTCAAGAACATCCCAAAAACTTCATTTTAGAGTGACTAAGAAAGGATACAGGCTTCCCCTTTTCATTTTCATGTTTTATACTTGTTTAAATCTTGGCCAAACCTAGGATTTGACAAAGATTCAAATGTGCATCTATCAAAATAAAAAAATCAGAAAAATTAAAACCAAAGCACATAGTTTTCTTATGTCATATATAGTTAGCATTAAAGTTGATATAAACAAGGTCTAGATATATTCAAACAAGAAAAATCATGTATCTACCCCTAACCCTAAACTCTATCTTATGTAGTCAAGCATGAAGAGAAGTGGTTTTGGGTTTCAAACTTGGAAATTTCAAGAACCCCCCAAAAGCTTCATTTTAGAGTGACTAAAGGATCCAGGTCGGGCTTACCTTTTATTTTCATGTTTTAAAATTGTTCAAATCTTGGTCAAACTGTACCTAGGATTTGATCAAGATTCAAATGGGCATAAAATTTCAAAAAAAATGAAAAACCAAAGCATATAGCCTTCTTATGTCATATAGTAAGCACTCAAGTTGGTAAACAAGGTCTAGACATATTCAAACCAGAAAAATCATGTTTCTACCCCTAGCCCTAAACTTTGTCTTATGAAGTCAAGCACGAAGAGAAGTCGTTTTGGATTTCAAACATGGAAATTTCAAAAACCTTCCCAAAAGCTTCATTTTGGAGTGACTAAGAAGGATACAGGCTTACCTTTTCATTTTCATGTTTTAAACTTGTTTAAATATTGGTTAAGCCTAGGATTTGACCAAGATCAAATGGGCATAAAAATTCAGAAAAAATCAAAAAAATGAAAACCAAAGCACATAGTATTATTATGTCATATAGTAAGCATTCAAGTTGATAAACAAGGTCTAAACAACAAACTAGACAAATCATGTATCTACCCCCTAACCCTAAACTCTGTCTTATAGTCAAGCATGAAGAGAAGTGGTTTTGGGTTTCAAACATGGAAATTTCAAAAAACTCCCAAAAGCTTCATTTGAGTGACTAGAGGATCAGCTTACCTTTTCATTTTCATGTTTTAAACTTGTTCAAATCTTGGTCAAACTTAGGATTTGACCAAGATTCAAATGTGCATAAAAATTGGGAGGAAGGGTATGAATTACAATTCAAAAAAACAAAGGTAACTTAAATACTTGGATGCCCCAAAGATGTGTGGAAGCCCAGAACAATGGCAAAACATGTGCGCACGCTGCATCCAATTCAAGTAGAACACATAGTAGGCATCGATAGTTTGACCTAAATTTGAAATCAGAGAGAAGGTGGTTAGAAAAAATCGAAATTGGCAAAGCAAAGCATGAAATCATAAATTTGTGATGCACTATAGCTATGAAAAGTATCAAACAATGCATACCAAAATGATTTTTAGAGGAATACTAGTTCAACTTATTTTAATTTTATATTAGTAGCCCAAAATCGAACTAGTAGTTGGATATTTCTGAACTTGATCTGTAGTAGTGGGCAAAACCCTAGTTTAACCTATTTAATCATAGATTCGTAGGTCGATTTACTTTTTATTATTACTATGCAGCACATGTGTGTTTGCCCGTCGAGTGAAACTCGGAGGAAGAAGGGATCACTGGAAGGAGAAGGAGAGAATTATGGTGTCTCCCCTTTTTGGTGGTATGATGTTGACTTTTGTGCAGGGTTTGTCAGTGAGCGGCGAGCGAGCGAGGCGAGTCGAGGAGGCGAGAATGAGAGAGATTTGTTTTTTTGTGAGAGGGACAACCGAAGGATCCAGAAGGACCCACACTTCCAATACGCATCCTGATCGTCTTCTCTTGACAAAGAAAATGGCTGGGAGTTTGCGTACCTATTGCTGTGACTTGTGCTTGAAGTGTGGGACCTCACGCATGGGCACCACACGTAAGTGACAGACTTGTTGATGTAAAAACTCGGTTGATTATTATACTACTACATTTATACAAAGTTTCCTATGGATTCAAGGGTACGAAAGCCAAGTTAAATCATTTACATGACATTATTTTTTCCATGAAGCCAAGTTAACTCATTTATCAATTGGTACATTTTGGAGTGACTAAGAAGGATCCAGGCTTACTTTTTCATTTTCATGTTTTAAACTGTTTAAATCTTGGTCAAACCTATGACTTGACCAAGATTCAAATGGGCATAAAAATTCAAAAAAAAGAAAAACAAAAGCACACCGTCTTCCTATGTCATATATCAAGGTGATAAACAAGGTCTGCCATATTCAAACCACAAAAATCATGTATCTACCCCCTAACCCTAAACAAGGATCCAGGCTTACCCTTTTCATTTTCATGTTTTTAAACTTGTTCAAATCTTGGTCAAACTTAGGATTTGACGAAGATTCAAATGGGCGTAAAAATACTTAGAAAAATCATGTACGTATCTACCCCAAACCCTAAACTCTATCTTACGAAGCCAAGCATGAAGAGAAGTGGTTTTGGGTTTCAAACATGGAAATTTCAAAAACCTCCCAAAAGCTTCATTTTAGAGTGACTAAGAAGGATCCATGCTTACCTTTTATTTTCATGTTTTAAACATGTTCAAATCTTGGTCAAACCTACGTACCTAGGTTTGACCAAGATTCAAATGGGCATAAAAATTCAAAAAAATGAAAAACCAAAGCACATAGCCTAGCTTCTTATATATGCCATATAGTAAGCACTCAAGCTAGTTGATAAACAAAGTCTAGACATATTCAAACCAGAAAAATCATGTATCTATATACCCCTAACCCTAAACTTTGTCTTAATTATGAAGTCAAGCACGAAGAGAAGTCGTTTTGGGTTTCAAACATGGACATTTCAAAAACCCTCCCAAAAGCTTCATTGTGGTGTGACGTACTAAGAAGGATACATGCTTACATTTTCAACAACCCCCCTAAAAGCTTCATTATAGAGTGACTAAGAAGGATCCAGTCTGGCGGGCTTACCTTTTATTTTCTTGTTTTAAACTTGTTCAAATCTCGGTCAAACCTAGGATTTGACCAAGATTCAAAATGTGCATCAAAATTAAAAAAAATTAAAAACCAAATTAAAGCACATAGTGTTCTTATGTCATATAGTAAGCATTAAAGTTGATAAACAAGGTCTAGACACATATTCAAACAAGACAAGTCATGTATATATACCCCTAACCCCTAAACTCTATCTTATGAAGTCAACAACATGAAGAGAAGTGGTTTTGGGTTTCAAACATGGAAATTTCAAAAACCTCCCAAAAGCTTCATTTTAGAGTGACTAATATATATAAGAAGGATACATGCCTGCTTACCACCTTTTCATTTTCATATTTTAAACTTGTTTAAATCCGTGTCAAATTAAACCAAGGATTTGACCAAAAGATTCAAATGGGCATAAAATTTAAAAAAATCAGAAAAATGAAAAACAAATGCATATAGTCTTCTTATGTCATATAGTAAGCATTCAAGTTGATAAACAAGGTTTGGACATGCATATTCAAACCTAGGCAAATCATGTATCTATCCCCTAGCCCCTAAACTCTATCTTATGAAGTCAAGCATGAAGAGAAGTGGTTTTGGGTTTCAAACATGAAAATTTCAAGAACATCCCAAAAACTTCATTTTAGAGTGACTAAGAAAGGATACAGGCTTCCCTTTTCATTTTCATGTTTTATACTTGTTTAAATCTTGGTCAAACCTAGGATTTGACAAAGATTCAAATGTGCATCTATCAAAATAAAAAAATCAGAAAAATTAAAAACCAAAGCACATAGTTTTCTTATGTCATATAGTTAGCATTAAAGTTGATATAAACAAGGTCTAGATATATTCAAACAAGAAAAATCATGTATCTACCCCTAACCCTAAACTCTGTCTTATGTAGTCAAGCATGAAGAGAAGTGGTTTTGGGTTTCAAACTTGGAAATTTCAAGAACCCCCCAAAAGCTTCATTTTAGAGTGACTAAAGGATCCAGTTGGGCTTACCTTTTATTTTCATGTTTTAAAATTGTTCAAATCTTGGTCAAATTACCTAGGATTTGATCAAGATTCAAATGGGCATAAAATTTCAAAAAAAATGAAAAACCAAAGCATATAGCCTTCTTATGTCATATAGTAAGCACTCAAGTTGGTAAACAAGGTCTAGACATATGTTTCTACCCCTAGCCCTAAACTTTGTCTTATGAAGTCAAGCACGAAGAGAAGTCGTTTTGGATTTCAAACATGGAAAATTCAAAAACCTTCCCAAAAGCTTCATTTTGGAGTGACTAAGAAGGATACATGCTTACCTTTTCATTTTCATGTTTTAAACTTGTTTAAATATTGGTTAAGCCTAGGATTTGACCAAGATCAAATGGGCATAAAAATTCAGAAAAAATCAAAAAAAATGAAAACCAAAGCACATAGTATTATTATGTCATATAGTAAGCATTCAAGTTGATAAACAAGGTCTAAACAACAAACTAGACAAATCATGTATCTACCCCCTAACCCTAAACTCTGTCTTATGTCAAGCATGAAGAGAAGTGGTTTGGGTTTCAAACATGAAATTTCAAAAACTCCCAAAAGCTTCATTTTGAGTGACTAAGAAGGATTCAGGCTTACCTTTTCATTTTCATGTTTTAAACTTGTTCAAATCTTGGTCAAACTTAGGATTTGACCAAGATTCAAATGTGCATAAAAATTGGGAGGAAGGGTATGAATTACAATTCAAAAAACAAGGTAACTTAAATACTTGGATGCCCCAAAGATGTGTGGAAGCCCAGAACAATGGCAAAACATGTGCGCACGCTGCATCCAATTCAAGTAGAACACATAGTAGGCATCGATAGTTTGACCTAAATTTGAAATCAGAGAGAAGGTGGTTAGAAAAAATCGAAATTGGCAAAGCAAAGCATGAAATCATAAATTTGTGATGCACTATAGCTATGAAAAGTATCAAACAATGCATACCAAAATGATTTTTTAGAGGAATACTAGTTCAACTTATTTTAATTTTATATTAGTAGCCCAAAATCGAACTAGTAGTTGGATATTTCTGAACTTGATCGTAGTAGTGGGCAAAACCTAGTTTAACCTATTTAATCATAGATTCGTAGGTCGATTTTTTCTACTTTTATTATTACTATGCAGCACATGTGTGTTTGCCCGTCGAGTGAAACTCGGGGGAAGAGGGATCACTCGGAAGGAGAGAAGAAGGGAGAGAATTATGGTGTCTCCCCTTTTTCGGGTGATGATGTTGTTTTGTGCAGGGTTTGTCAGTGAGCAGAGAGCGAGCGAGACCAGTCGAGCGAGGCCGAGAATGAGAGAGATTTGTTTGTGAGAGGGACAACCGAAGGATCCAGAAGGACCCACATACTTCCAATACGCATCTGATGCGTCTTCTGACAAAGAAAATGGCTGGGAGTTTGCGTACCTATTGACTTGTGCTCACTGAAGTGTGGGACCTCACGCATGGGCACCACACGTAAGTGGACAGACCTGATGTAAAAACCGGTTGATTATTATACTACTACATTTATACAAAGTTTCCTATGGATTCAAGGGAAAGCCAAGTTAAATCATTTACATGACATTATTTTTTCCATGAAGCCAAGTTAACTCATTTATCAATTGGTACATTTTGGAGTGACTAAGAAGGATCCAGGCTTACTTTTTCATTTTCATGTTTTAAACATGTTTAAATCTTGGTCAAACCTATGACTTGACCAAGATTCAAATGGGCATAAAAATTCAAAAAAAAAGAAAAACAAAAGCACACCGTCTTCCTATGTCATATATCAAGGTGATAAACAAGGTCTGCCATATTCAAACCACAAAAATCATGTATCTACCCCCTAACCCTAAACAAGGATCCAGGCTTACCCTTTTCATTTTCATGTTTTTAAACTTGTTCAAATCTTGGTCAAACTTAGGATTTGACGAAGATTCAAATGGGCGTAAAAATACTTAGAAAAATCATGTACGTATCTACCCCAAACCCTAAACTCTATCTTACGAAGCCAAGCATGAAGAGAAGTGGTTTTGGGTTTCAAACATGGAAATTTCAAAAACCTCCCAAAAGCTTCATTTTAGAGTGACTAAGAAGGATCCATGCTTACCTTTTATTTTCATGTTTTAAACATGTTCAAATCTTGGTCAAACCGTACGTACCTAGGATTTGACCAAGATTCAAATGGGCATAAAAATTCAAAAAAATGAAAAACCAAAGCACATAGCCTAGCTTCTTATATATGCCATATAGTAAGCACTCAAGCTAGTTGATAAACAAAGTCTAGACATATTCAAACCAGAAAAATCATGTATCTATATACCCCTAACCCTAAACTTTGTCTTAATTATGAAGTCAAGCACGAAGAGAAGTCGTTTTGGGTTTCAAACATGGACATTTCAAAAACCCTCCCAAAAGCTTCATTGTGGTGTGACGTACTAAGAAGGATACATGCTTACATTTTCAACAACCCCCCTAAAAGCTTCATTATAGAGTGACTAAGAAAGGATCCAGTCTGGCGGGCTTACCTTTTATTTTCTTGTTTTAAACTTGTTCAAATCTCGGTCAAACCTAGGATTTGACCAAGATTCAAAATGTGCATCAAAATTTAAAAAAATTAAAAACCAAATTAAAGCGCATAGTGTTCTTATGTCATATAGTAAGCATTAAAGTTGATAAACAAGGTCTAGACACATATTCAAACAAGACAAGTCATGTATATATACCCCTAACCCCTAAACTCTATCTTATGAAGTCAACAACATGAAGAGAAGTGGTTTTGGGTTTCAAACATGGAAATTTCAAAAACCTCCCAAAAGCTTCATTTTAGAGTGACTAATATATATAAGAAGGATACATGCCTGCTTACCACCTTTTCATTTTCATATTTTAAACTTGTTTAAATCCGTGTCAAATTAAACCAAGGATTTGACCAAAAGATTCAAATGGGCATAAAATTTAAAAAAATCAGAAAAATGAAAAACAAATGCATATAGTCTTCTTATGTCATATAGTAAGCATTCAAGTTGATAAACAAGGTTTGGACATGCATATTCAAACCTAGGCAAATCATGTATCTATCCCCTAGCCCCTAAACTCTATCTTATGAAGTCAAGCATGAAGAGAAGTGGTTTTGGGTTTCAAACATGAAAATTTCAAGAACATCCCAAAAACTTCATTTTAGAGTGACTAAGAAAGGATACAGGCTTCCCCTTTTCATTTTCATGTTTTATACTTGTTTAAATCTTGGCCAAACCTAGGATTTGACAAAGATTCAAATGTGCATCTATCAAAATAAAAAAATCAGAAAAATTAAAAACCAAAGCACATAGTTTTCTTATGTCATATATAGTTAGCATTAAAGTTGATATAAACAAGGTCTAGATATATTCAAACAAGAAAAATCATGTATCTACCCCTAACCCTAAACTCTGTCTTATGTAGTCAAGCATGAAGAGAAGTGGTTTTGGGTTTCAAACTTGGAAATTTCAAGAACCCCCAAAAGCTTCATTTTAGAGTGACTAAAGGATCCAGGTCGGGCTTACCTTTTATTTTCATGTTTTAAAATTGTTCAAATCTTGGTCAAACTGTACCTAGGATTTGATCAAGATTCAAATGGGCATAAAATTTCAAAAAAATGAAAAACCAAAGCATATAGCCTTCTTATGTCATATAGTAAGCACTCAAGTTGGTAAACAAGGTCTAGACATATTCAAACCAGAAAAATCATGTTTCTACCCCTAGCCCTAAACTTTGTCTTATGAAGTCAAGCACGAAGAGAAGTCGTTTTGGATTTCAAACATGGAAATTTCAAAAACCTTCCCAAAAGCTTCATTTTGGAGTGACTAAGAAGGATACAGGCTTACCTTTTCATTTTCATGTTTTAAACTTGTTTAAATATTGGTTAAGCCTAGGATTTGACCAAGATCAAATGGGCATAAAAATTCAGAAAAAATCAAAAAAATGAAAACCAAAGCACATAGTATTATTATGTCATATAGTAAGCATTCAAGTTGATAAACAAGGTCTAAACAACAAACTAGACAAATCATGTATCTACCCCCTAACCCTAAACTCTGTCTTATGAAGTCAAGCATGAAGAGAAGTGGTTTTGGGTTTCAAACATGGAAATTTCAAAAACTCCCAAAAGCTTCTCATTTTTGAGTGACTAAGAAGGATTCAGGCTTACCTTTTCATTTTCATGTTTTAAACTTGTTCAAATCTTGGTCAAACTTAGGATTTGACCAAGATTCAAATGTGCATAAAAATTGGGAGGAAGGGTATGAATTACAATTCAAAAAAACAAGGTAACTTAAATACTTGGATGCCCCAAAGATGTGTGGAAGCCCAGAACAATGGCAAAACATGTGCGCACGCTGCATCCAATTCAAGTAGAACACATAGTAGGCATCGATAGTTTGACCTAAATTTGAAATCAGAGAGAAGGTGGTTAGAAAAAATCGAAATTGGCAAAGCAAAGCATGAAATCATAAATTTGTGATGCACTATAGCTATGAAAAGTATCAAACAATGCATACCAAAATGATTTTTTAGAGGAATACTAGTTCAACTTATTTTAATTTTATATTAGTAGCCCAAAATCGAACTAGTAGTTGGATATTTCTGAACTTGATCTGTAGTAGTGGGCAAAACCCTAGTTTAACCTATTTAATCATAGATTCGTAGGTCGATTTTTCTACTTTTTTATTACTATGCAGCACATGTGTGTTTGCCCGTCGAGTGAAACTCGGAGGAAGAGGGATCACTCGGAAGGAGAGAAGAAGGGAGAGAATTATGGTGTCTCCCCTTTTTCGGGTGATGATGTTGACTTTTGTGCAGGGTTTGTCAGTGAGCAGGAGCGAGCGAGCGAGCGAGTCGAGCGAGGCCGAGAATGAGAGAGATTTGTTTTTTTTTTTGTGAGAGGGACAACCGAAGGATCCAGAAGGACCCACATACTTCCAATACGCATCCGGATGCGTCTTCTCTTGACAAAGAAAATGGCTGGGAGTTTGCGTACCTATTGCACGTGACTTGTGCTCACTGAAGTGTGGGACCTCACGCATGGGCACCACACGTAAGTGACAGACCTGTTGATGTAAAAACTCGGTTGATTATTATACTACTACATTTATACAAAGTTTCCTATGGATTCAAGGGTACGAAAGCCAAGTTAAATCATTTACATGACATTATTTTTTCCATGAAGCCAAGTTAACTCATTTATCAATTGGTACATTTTGGAGTGACTAAGAAGGATCCAGGCTTACTTTTTCATTTTCATGTTTTAAACCTGTTTAAATCTTGGTCAAACCTATGACTTGACCAAGATTCAAATGGGCATAAAAATTCAAAAAAGAAAAACAAAAGCACACCGTCTTCCTATGTCATATATCAAGGTGATAAACAAGGTCTGCCATATTCAAACCACAAAAATCATGTATCTACCCCCTAACCCTAAACAAGGATCCAGGCTTACCCTTTTCATTTTCATGTTTTTAAACTTGTTCAAATCTTGGTCAAACTTAGGATTTGACGAAGATTCAAATGGGCGTAAAAATACTTAGAAAAATCATGTACGTATCTACCCCAAACCCTAAACTCTATCTTACGAAGCCAAGCATGAAGAGAAGTGGTTTTGGGTTTCAAACATGGAAATTTCAAAAACCTCCCAAAAGCTTCATTTTAGAGTGACTAAGAAGGATCCATGCTTACCTTTTATTTTCATGTTTTAAACATGTTCAAATCTTGGTCAAACCGTACGTACCTAGGATTTGACCAAGATTCAAATGGGCATAAAAATTCAAAAAAAATGAAAAACCAAAGCACATAGCCTAGCTTCTTATATATGCCATATATATAGTAAGCACTCAAGCTAGTTGATAAACAAAGTCTAGACATATTCAAACCAGAAAAATCATGTATCTATATACCCCTAACCCTAAACTTTGTCTTAATTATGAAGTCAAGCACGAAGAGAAGTCGTTTTGGGTTTCAAACATGGACATTTCAAAAACCCTCCCAAAAGCTTCATTGTGGTGTGACGTACTAAGAAGGATACATGCTTACATTTTCAACAACCCCCCTAAAAGCTTCATTATAGAGTGACTAAGAAAGGATCCAGTCTGGCGGGCTTACCTTTTATTTTCTTGTTTTAAACTTGTTCAAATCTCGGTCAAACCTAGGATTTGACCAAGATTCAAAATGTGCATCAAAATTTAAAAAATTAAAAACCAAATTAAAGCGCATAGTGTTCTTATGTCATATAGTAAGCATTAAAGTTGATAAACAAGGTCTAGACACATATTCAAACAAGACAAGTCATGTATATATACCCCTAACCCCTAAACTCTATCTTATGAAGTCAACAACATGAAGAGAAGTGGTTTTGGGTTTCAAACATGGAAATTTCAAAAACCTCCCAAAAGCTTCATTTTAGAGTGACTAATATATATAAGAAGGATACATGCCTGCTTACCACCTTTTCATTTTCATATTTTAAACTTGTTTAAATCCGTGTCAAATTAAACCAAGGATTTGACCAAAAGATTCAAATGGGCATAAAATTTAAAAAAAATCAGAAAAATGAAAAACAAAAGCATATAGTCTTCTTATGTCATATAGTAAGCATTCAAGTTGATAAACAAGGTTTGGACATGCATATTCAAACCTAGGCAAATCATGTATCTATCCCCTAGCCCCTAAACTCTATCTTATGAAGTCAAGCATGAAGAGAAGTGGTTTGGGTTTCAAACATGAAAATTTCAAGAACATCCCAAAAACTTCATTTTAGAGTGACTAAGAAAGGATACAGGCTTCCCTTTTCATTTTCATGTTTTATACTTGTTTAAATCTTGGTCAAACCTAGGATTTGACAAAGATTCAAATGTGCATCTATCAAAATAAAAAAATCAGAAAAATTAAAAACCAAAGCACATAGTTTTCTTATGTCATATATAGTTAGCATTAAAGTTGATATAAACAAGGTCTAGATATATTCAAACAAGAAAAATCATGTATCTACCCCTAACCCTAAACTCTGTCTTATGTAGTCAAGCATGAAGAGAAGTGGTTTTGGGTTTCAAACTTGGAAATTTCAAGAACCCCCAAAAGCTTCATTTTAGAGTGACTAAAGGATCCAGGTCGGGCTTACCTTTTATTTTCATGTTTTAAAATTGTTCAAATCTTGGTCAAACTGTACCTAGGATTTGATCAAGATTCAAATGGGCATAAAATTTCAAAAAAATGAAAAACCAAAGCATATAGCCTTCTTATGTCATATAGTAAGCACTCAAGTTGGTAAACAAGGTCTAGACATATTCAAACCAGAAAAATCATGTTTCTACCCCTAGCCCTAAACTTTGTCTTATGAAGTCAAGCACGAAGAGAATTTTGGATTTCAAACATGGAAATTTCAAAAACCTTCCCAAAAGCTTCATTTTGGAGTGACTAAGAAGGATACATGCTTACCTTTTCATTTTCATGTTTTAAACTTGTTTAAATATTGGTTAAGCCTAGGATTTGACCAAGATCAAATGGGCATAAAAATTCAGAAAAAATCAAAAAAAATGAAAACCAAAGCACATAGTATTATTATGTCATATAGTAAGCATTCAAGTTGATAAACAAGGTCTAAACAACAAACTAGACAAATCATGTATCTACCCCTAACCCTAAACTCTGTCTTATGAAGTCAAGCATGAAGAGAAGTGGTTTTGGGTTTCAAACATGGAAATTTCAAAAAACTCCCAAAAGCTTCTCATTTTTGAGTGACTAAGAAGGATTCAGGCTTACCTTTTCATTTTCATGTTTTAAACTTGTTCAAATCTTGGTCAAACTTAGGATTTGACCAAGATTCAAATGTGCATAAAAATTGGGAGGAAGGGTATGAATTACAATTCAAAAAACAAGGTAACTTAAATACTTGGATGCCCCAAAGATGTGTGGAAGCCCAGAACAATGGCAAAACATGTGCGCACGCTGCATCCAATTCAAGTAGAACACATAGTAGGCATCGATAGTTTGACCTAAATTTGAAATCAAAGAGAAGGTGGTTAGAAAAAATCGAAATTGGCAAAGCAAAGCATGAAATCATAAATTTGTGATGCACTATAGCTATGAAAAGTATCAAACAATGCATACCAAAATGATTTTTTAGAGGAATACTAGTTCAACTTATTTTAATTTTATATTAGTAGCCCAAAATCGAACTAGTAGTTGGATATTTCTGAACTTGATCTGTAGTAGTGGGCAAAACCCTAGTTTAACCTATTTAATCATAGATTCGTAGGTCGATTTTTCTACTTTTTTATTATTACTATGCAGCACATGTGTGTTTGCCCGTCGAGTGAAACTCGGAGGAAGAAGGGATCACTCGGAAGGAGAGAAGAAGGGAGAGAATTATGGTGTCTCCCCTTTTTCGGTGATGATGTTGACTTTTGTGCAGGGTTTGTCAGTGGCAGGAGCGAGCGAGCGAGCGAGCGAGTCGAGCGAGGCCGAGAATGAGAGAGATTTGTTTTTTTTTTGTGAGAGGGACAACCGAAGGATCCAGAAGGACCCACATACTTCCAATACGCATCCTGATGCGTCTTCTCTTGACAAAGAAAATGGCTGGGAGTTTGCGTACCTATTGCACGTGACTTGTGCTCACTGAAGTGTGGGACCTCACGCATGGGCACCACACGTAAGTGACAGACCTGTTGATGTAAAAACTCGGTTGATTATTATACTACTACATTTATACAAAGTTTCCTATGGATTCAAGGGTACGAAAGCCAAGTTAAATCATTTACATGACATTATTTTTTCCATGAAGCCAAGTTAACTCATTTATCAATTGGTACATTTTGGAGTGACTAAGAAGGATCCAGGCTTACTTTTTCATTTTCATGTTTTAAACATTTAAATCTTGGTCAAACCTATGACTTGACCAAGATTCAAATGGGCATAAAAATTCAAAAAAAAGAAAAACAAAAGCACACCGTCTTCCTATGTCATATATCAAGGTGATAAACAAGGTCTGCCATATTCAAACCACAAAAATCATGTATCTACCCCCTAACCCTAAACAAGGATCCAGGCTTACCCTTTTCATTTTCATGTTTTTAAACTTGTTCAAATCTTGGTCAAACTTAGATTTGACGAAGATTCAAATGGGCGTAAAAATACTTAGAAAAATCATGTACGTATCTACCCCAAACCCTAAACTCTATCTTACGAAGCCAAGCATGAAAGTGGTTTTGGGTTTCAAACATGGAAATTTCAAAAACCTCCCAAAAGCTTCATTTTAGAGTGACTAAGAAGGATCCATGCTTACCTTTTATTTTCATGTTTTAAACATGTTCAAATCTTGGTCAAACCGTACGTACCTAGGATTTGACCAAGATTCAAATGGGCATAAAAATTCAAAAAAAATGAAAAACCAAAGCACATAGCCTAGCTTCTTATATATGCCATATAGTAAGCACTCAAGCTAGTTGATAAACAAAGTCTAGACATATTCAAACCAGAAAAATCATGTATCTATATACCCCTAACCCTAAACTTTGTCTTAATTATGAAGTCAAGCACGAAGAGAAGTCGTTTTGGGTTTCAAACATGGACATTTCAAAAACCCTCCCAAAAGCTTCATTGTGGTGTGACGTACTAAGAAGGATACATGCTTACATTTTCAACAACCCCCCTAAAAGCTTCATTATAGAGTGACTAAGAAAGGATCCAGTCTGGCGGGCTTACCTTTTATTTTCTTGTTTTAAACTTGTTCAAATCTCGGTCAAACCTAGGATTTGACCAAGATTCAAAATGTGCATCAAAATTTAAAAAATTTAAAAACCAAATTAAAGCGCATAGTGTTCTTATGTCATATAGTAAGCATTAAAGTTGATAAACAAGGTCTAGACACATATTCAAACAAGACAAGTCATGTATATATACCCCTAACCCCTAAACTCTATCTTATGAAGTCAACAACATGAAGAGAAGTGGTTTTGGGTTTCAAACATGGAAATTTCAAAAACCTCCCAAAAGCTTCATTTTAGAGTGACTAATATATATAAGAAGGATACATGCCTGCTTACCACCTTTTCATTTTCATATTTTAAACTTGTTTAAATCCGTGTCAAATTAAACCAAGGATTTGACCAAAAGATTCAAATGGGCATAAAATTTAAAAAAAATCAGAAAAATGAAAAACAAATGCATATAGTCTTCTTATGTCATATAGTAAGCATTCAAGTTGATAAACAAGGTTTGGACATGCATATTCAAACCTAGGCAAATCATGTATCTATCCCCTAGCCCCTAAACTCTATCTTATGAAGTCAAGCATGAAGAGAAGTGGTTTTGGGTTTCAAACATGAAAATTTCAAGAACATCCCAAAAACTTCATTTTAGAGTGACTAAGAAAGGATACAGGCTTCCCTTTTCATTTTCATGTTTTATACTTGTTTAAATCTTGGCCAAACCTAGGATTTGACAAAGATTCAAATGTGCATCTATCAAAATAAAAAAATCAGAAAAATTAAAAACCAAAGCACATAGTTTTCTTATGTCATATATAGTTAGCATTAAAGTTGATATAAACAAGGTCTAGATATATTCAAACAAGAAAAATCATGTATCTACCCCTAACCCTAAACTCTGTCTTATGTAGTCAAGCATGAAGAGAAGTGGTTTTGGGTTTCAAACTTGGAAATTTCAAGAACCCCCCAAAAGCTTCATTTTAGAGTGACTAAAGGATCCAGGTCGGGCTTACCTTTTATTTTCATGTTTTAAAATTGTTCAAATCTTGGTCAAACTGTACCTAGGATTTGATCAAGATTCAAATGGGCATAAAATTTCAAAAAAAAATGAAAAACCAAAGCATATAGCCTTCTTATGTCATATAGTAAGCACTCAAGTTGGTAAACAAGGTCTAGACATATTCAAACCAGAAAAATCATGTTTCTACCCCTAGCCCTAAACTTTGTCTTATGAAGTCAAGCACGAAGAGAAGTCGTTTTGGATTTCAAACATGGAAATTTCAAAAACCTCCCATTTTTTGGAGTGACTAAGAAGGATACAGGCTTACCTTTTCATTTTCATGTTTTAAACTTGTTTAAATATTGGTTAAGCCTAGGATTTGACCAAGATCAAATGGGCATAAAAATTCAGAAAAAATCAAAAAAAATGAAAACCAAAGCACATAGTATTATTATGTCATATAGTAAGCATTCAAGTTGATAAACAAGGTCTAAACAACAAACTAGACAAATCATGTATCTACCCCTAACCCTAAACTCTGTCTTATGAAGTCAAGCATGAAGAGAAGTGGTTTTGGGTTTCAAACATGGAAATTTCAAAAAACTCCCAAAAACTTCTCATTTTTGAGTGACTAAGAAGGATTCAGGCTTACCTTTTCATTTTCATGTTTTAAACTTGTTCAAATCTTGGTCAAACTTAGGATTTGACCAAGATTCAAATGTGCATAAAAATTGGGAGGAAGGGTATGAATTACAATTCAAAAAAACAAGGTAACTTAAATACTTGGATGCCCCAAAGATGTGTGGAAGCCCAGAACAATGGCAAAACATGTGCGCACGCTGCATCCAATTCAAGTAGAACACATAGTAGGCATCGATAGTTTGACCTAAATTTGAAATCAAAGAGAAGGTGGTTAGAAAAAATCGAAATTGGCAAAGCAAAGCATGAAATCATAAATTTGTGATGCACTATAGCTATGAAAAGTATCAAACAATGCATACCAAAATGATTTTTTAGAGGAATACTAGTTCAACTTATTTTAATTTTATATTAGTAGCCCAAAATCGAACTAGTAGTTGGATATTTCTGAACTTGATCTGTAGTAGTGGGCAAAACCCTAGTTTAACCTATTTAATCATAGATTCGTAGGTCGATTTTTCTACTTTTATTATTACTATGCAGCACATGTGTGTTTGCCCGTCGAGTGAAACTCGGAGGAAGAAGGGATCACTCGGAAGGAGAGAAGAAGGGAGAGTTATGGTGTCTCCCCTTTTTCGGTGATGATGTTGACTTTTGTGCAGGGTTTGTCAGTGAGCAGGAGCGAGCGAGCGAGCGAGTCGAGCGAGGCCGAGAATGAGAGAGATTTGTTTTTTTTGTGAGAGGGACAACCAAGGATCCAGAAGGACCCACATACTTCCAATACGCATCCTGATGCGTCTTCTCTTGACAAAGAAAACTGGGAGTTTGCGTACCTATTGCACGTGACTTGTGCTCACTGAAGTGTGGGACCTCACGCATGGGCACCACACGTAAGTGACAGACCTGTTGATGTAAAAACTCGGTTGATTATTATACTACTACATTTATACAAAGTTTCCTATGGATTCAAGGGTACGAAAGCCAAGTTAAATCATTTACATGACATTATTTTTTCCATGAAGCCAAGTTAACTCATTTATCAATTGGTACATTTTGGAGTGACTAAGAAGGATCCAGGCTTACTTTTTCATTTTCATGTTTTAAACATGTTTAAATCTTGGTCAAACCTATGACTTGACCAAGATTCAAATGGGCATAAAAATTCAAAAAAAAGAAAAACAAAAGCACACCGTCTTCCTATGTCATATATCAAGGTGATAAACAAGGTCTGCCATATTCAAACCACAAAAATCATGTATCTACCCCCTAACCCTAAACAAGGATCCAGGCTTACCCTTTTCATTTTCATGTTTTTAAACTTGTTCAAATCTTGGTCAAAGCTAGTGTATTTGACCAAGATTCAAATGGGCATAAAATTTAAAAAAAAATGAAAAACCAAAGTACATAGTCTTCTTATGTCATATAGTAAGCATTCAAGCTGATAAACAAGGTCTAGACATATTCAAACCAAACAAATCATGTATCTACCCCCTAACCCCTAAACTTTATCTTATGAAGCCAAGCATGAAGAGAAGTGGTTCTTGGTTTCAAACATGGAAATATCAAAAACCTCCCAAAAGCTTCATTTTAGAGTGACTAAGAAGTATCCATGCTTACCTTTTCATTTTCATATTTTAAACTTGTTTAAATCATTGTCAAACCTAGGATTATACCAAGATACAAATATGGGCACAAAACCCTCTTAGCCAAAATCAACTACGAGCAAGATTTTCTGTATTGTAGATGCCCCAATTGACTCTCATCCCCAATGTAGTCTTTTTTATGTCAGTATAGACTTCTTTACTGGATGTATACTATCGTACATGGCATGCATTTGCCTAATGAGCAGCATTGTTTAGCCGTTCTAGCCAACCCGATCAATCTGTCAAGCTTCATGCACGAGATGCCATGTTTATGGCCCTTTTGTTGTGGCTTTTTTTGGCTTTTGGCTTTGGCAAAAGCCAAAAAAAGCACGTAAATAGGTGCTTTTTTGGGCTTTTGGATTTTGGAAGCCAAGAACAAAGATTCTATTCTTTTGGCTTCCAAAATCCAAAAGCCCAAAAAGCACCTATTTAGGTGCTTTTTTTGGCTTTTGCCAAAGCCAAAATAAGCCACAACAAAAGGGTAATTTACTCCCTCGCTCCGGTGATCCGATCCATATTTCTTGGTGCTAAAAAGAATGTGAATCGGAGGGAGTACTTTTCTTAGATAGTACTATATCAGTTCAAAAAAAAGTACTACTACATCACAAATGCATCAAAAGAGTACTACTGTACATCACAAGACCACGACAGTTGTATAGTATAGAGTTTAATGCTGAACTTTAAACAGGACCAGGAGCATCAGGGCCAGCAGCAGGGGCGTTGACCGGCAACAAACCAGGCAAAAGACGTAAGGAAGAGGCCATATGCTGCGTGCTTGGCCTTGATTGCAGGGTGGTGATTCTTCGCCGCTCGCCATGTATTCACGCCGTACCAGTTCCGCGTCGCCCGCGAGCGGATCGAAGCGATCCCGCGCGCCGGACACGCTCGAGGAGGCGTGGCGGCTCCAGTGCAAGCAGTCCGCCGCCGGGAGTCGGCGCGCGGCGTGCAGGTACAGAGGCTCCCTGTACATGCCGTCGTCGCTCCGCGAGTTCGCCCCGGGCGGGCTCTGGTACAAGGCGGATCCGCCGCTCAAACCGATGAGCGGCCCCGTCTTCAACAAATGGCGCGCCGACCGGGAGAGGAACCGCCGGTCGAAGGCGGCGTGGGAGGCGAGCACCAGCGGCGGATTCGCGCCGCCAGCCGGCGAGGAGGCGGAGGAGGCGGAGGAAGGGGAAGACCCCCTCTTCTTGAAGGCGCTGGCCGCGTCCCTCAAGGACGATGCCGACAAGAAGAGGGCGGAGGAAGAAGACAAGGCGGCGGCCATCGCCGCCGTGAAGGAGAAGGAGGCGCGGGATGCGGAGGAGAACGCGACCATCATCTTCCTCGACGACTAGATAGGTTAGAAGTCGCGATAAGGATCGCGCAATTCTGTATGTATGATCCGTATGTATGATCAACTATGAATTATGAACAATGAACTATCAAACCAAACCACATAGTTTTTTTATGTCATATAGTAAGAATTCAAGTTGATAAAACAAGGTCTAGACATATTCAAACTAGACAAATCACGTATATCTACCCCTAACCCTAAACTCTGTCTTATGAAGTAAAGCATGAAGAGAACTGGTTTTGGGTTTCAAACATGGAAATTTCAAAAACCTTCCCAAAAGCTTCATTTTGGAGTGACTAAGAAGGATGCAGGCTTACCTTTTCATTTTCATGTCTTAAACATGTTTAAATCTTGGTTAAACCTAGGATTTGACCAAGATCAAATGTGCAAAAAAATCAGAAAAAATCAAAAAAATGAAAACTAAAGCACATAGTATTCTTATGTCATATAGTAAGCATTCAAGTTGATAAACAAGGTCTAAACATATTCAAACCAGACAAATCATGTATCTACCCACTAACCCTAAATTCTGTCTTATGAAGTCATGAAGAGAAAGTGGTTTTGGGTTTCAAACATGGAAATTTCAAAAACCTCCCAAAAGCTTCATTTTAGAGTTACTAAGAAGGATCCATGCTTACCTTTTATTTTCATGTTTTAAACATGTTCAAATCTTGGTCAAACCGTACCTAGGATTTGACCAAGATTCAAATGGGTATAAAAATTCAAAAAAACTGAAAAACCAAAGCACATAGCCTTCTTATGTCATATATAGTAAGCACTCAAGTTGGTAAACAAGGTCTAGAGATATTCAAACCAGAAAAATCTTGTATCTACCCCTAACCCTAAACTTTGTCTTATGAAGTCAAGCACGAAGAGAAGTCGTTTTGGATTTCAAACATGGAAATTTCAAAAACCTTCCCAAAAGCCTCATTTTGGAGTGACTAAGAAGGATGCAGGCTTACCTTTTCATTTTCATGTTTTAAACTTGTTTAAACCTTGGTTAAACCTAGGATTTGACCAAGATCAAATGGGCATAAAAATTCAGAAAAAATCAAAAAATGAAAACCAAAGCACATAGTATTCTTATGTCATATATTAAGCATTCAAGTTGATAAACAAGGTCAAGACATATTCAAACCAGACAAATCATGTATCTACCCTAACCCTAAACTCTGTCTTATGAAGTCAAGCATGAAGAGACGTGGTTTTGGGTTTCAAACATGGAAATTTCAAGAACCCCCCAAAAGCTTCAATTTAGAGTGACTAAGAAGGATCCAGGTCGAGCTTATACCTTTTATTTTTATGTTTTAAACTTGTTCAAATCTTGGTCAAACCTAGGATTTGACCAAGATTCAAATGGGTATAAAAAAATGAAAAACCAAAGCACATAGCCTTCTTATGTCATATAATAAGCACTCAAGTTGATAAACAAGGTCTAGACATATTCAAACCAGAAAAATCATGTATCTACCCCTAACCCTAAACTTTGTCTTATGAAGTCAAGCACGAAGAGAAGTCGTTTTTGGGTTTCAATCATGGAAATTTCAAAAACCTTCCCAAAAACTTCATTTTGGAGTGACTAAGAAGGATGCAGGCTTAGCTTTTCATTTTCATATTTTAAACATGTTTAAATCTTGGTCAAACCTATGATTTGACCAAGATTCAAATGGGCATAAAAATAATTAGAAAAATCATGTACGTATCTACCCCTAACCCTAAAATCTATCTTACGAAGTCAAGCATGAAGAGAAGTGGTTTTGGGTTTCAAACACATGGAAATTTCAAAAACCTCCCAAAAGCTTCATTTCAGAGTGACTAAGAAGGATCCAGACCGGGCTTACATTTTATTTTCATATTTTAAACTTGTTCAAATCTTGGTCAAACCGTACCTAGGAATTGACCAAGATTCAAAAAAAAATGAAAAACCAAAACACATAGCCTTCTTATGTCATATAGTAAGCACTCAAGTTGATAAACAAGTTCTAGTCATATTCAAACCAGAAAAATCATGTATCTACCCCTAAGCCTGAACTTTGTCTTATGAAGTCAATCACGAAGAGAAGTCGTTTTGGGTTTCAAACATGGAAATTTCAAATACCTTCCCAAAAGCTTAATTTTGGAGTGACTAAGAAGGATGCAGGCTTACCTTTTCATTTCCATGTTTTAAACATGTTTAAATAAGGATGCGTGATTCTGAAACCTCATACACATTGTTGCAAAAGTAATTACATCACCTAAACAATACTACCAGTTCATAATTCTAAACTTATGTACAATCTTGGAAACATATAACGCCAGCCTAGTTCACCAATTATCATCATCCCTCTTGATGCGCTTGCCGGTGCCGCTTGTACCTGCCTCCCATGGGTTGGCAGTCCAAGTTCTGCACTCGTTCGCACTTCGTGTGTCGGGAATCCTTGTTGGAGCTTCCCAACCAGATACAGGCCCTGCCCTTGCTAGCTCACCACATCCAGCCGTTGCCCTAGCTTGCTCACCATGTGAACCGCCATCCCACGGAGACCCCGAAGTAGGCTCGCACGAGTCCTTTATCCATGGTGGCATTTTCTTCGGATCAAATGGTATGTTGTGCCTAAAGCAATAAGATACAAATTCCCAGTAGGTTGTCCCGACACACTGCTTCTTCTCGTCGCGCCAGGCAGGGGGAAGAGCGGCCAACCTAGCCGCTTCCTTGCAATCCGGGCAAACCACTTCCCTTGGAATTGGTTGTGCTTGACGCTGCCCATCATTGATTTTTTTGAGTCGCCTGTACAACTCAAAACTGACATACCCATCAATCGCAGCATACCTCAAGTTTACTTCAGGCAATGGCATGCACTCCCATTGATCGTGGCTGCTAGTAGGGAACTTGGTCTTCATGTCTTTGTAAGATGGGTCAATGATGGCGGCTGCCAAATCACCCATGCCAGTCCTATTGCCAGGACCATTGAAATTGATCATATCCTGAATGTCAATCCAATTATGTTTAGGAATTTTAATGCCATCTCTAGCAAACCTGCTAGAGTCACCCCTGATGTCAACAGTTGTGAAACAAATTCCTTTATGTTGAAGGAATTCTTGCAGTGCCAGATTATCAGGACTCCTGCATGTTAACACAAATCAATCTTGTAAGATCGTATATGCTGAAATAGTACACATATTTTTCTTCCAGTAAACTGTATACTTGTTGCAGTGAAACAATGATTTTGCATCAGTGATACACATCAAAATAACATGAATTATTGTTGCGACTATATGATCTAATTATTTAAGTGTCAAGTTAAGATTCAGTTACTATATGTTAATATCTTGACATCCATGCCGATTATCGGTGAGTATGAGTACATGAAATTTGTGCAAATTTTGAGTACCAAAATCATGAAACTAGATATCGTGGTCAATCCAAAAAAATTATACAAGTATGTTGGATATTACGTTCCAGACCACATTTTTCATACAAGTTAGTTTGTTCGTGTTTTCATACAAGTTAGAACCTAGTCTATGTCGAAATAAAAAAGCAGATCCAAGATAAAGGAAGAGTTTCTATATTAAAAAACAAAAGGATAAAGGAAGGCATGTGAAGAACATACCTGCAGAAATGGTACACCAGGACGTGGTCGTCCATGGCCAACTGAACGACGGCGGTACTTACTTGGTCCGCAGTGTATTCTAGGTCGAGGCCGACGAACCTGGACCTGTCCTCTAGTAGCTTTTGTTCGTACATCTTGAGGGTGTGCTCGAGAACGGAAGGGTCATTCGTGTAGACCACGTTCACCTTGGTCGTCCCATGGGGAACGACGCTCCTCTTTAGCGTAAACAGGCCGCCGTCGGCCATGGCAGCGCTGAAGCACGTCGAACTGATCGGAGGGATTGAGGGGGAGGGAGGGAGAGCAACTGCAAACAATGGGGTTTTTTGGAACTTGCCGAAATGCAGGGGAGAACGAACCGCCAGGGGTTGTTTAGTGGGGACAGATGGGAATAATACTGCGATGAGGTTGAGGAATTAACTCCAACCGCCATTTAAATCTAGTACTCCCTATAGTCAGTTGATAGGAAATGGACGGGCAAGATTGATTCTAGGGAGGCGAACCCCAGTATTTTCCCAATTTATTTGAGTTGTAATATAACCATCGTTAATACTTGAATTGAAAAATATTTACAAAATTAATTTATTATATACTACATGATGAGATAATCCAACAAACCATGGAAATGCATGGCCATCCAACCATGTCACCCTCTTGTGAAAATTGTATAGGTGGTAGTGTGCGCAATACACGCGGTAGCCACTTCACAAATACATCCTTTTAATTTTGCCCCCCTTAATTCGGCCAATAAAAATGAAAAGACTTTATGTGGAAAACCAAAAAAACTGTATTTGGCAAAGTATAGTCGAAAATAAGAAGTTTTTCATTGATCTCTTAAAAAAGGGGTCATGATTCGAAAGTTCGCCATGCATGGTTCTTGCGGTAACCAAGCTAGCTCACCCATGTGGCAAGAAGCGAATCAATGTCCAACATGCATGGTTCCAAAAATATATATTTACAGAATGATTCTGCTTCTCAAGAATATTTGCATGCCATCATGTTTGTTATTTTTCCTAGATAAAAGTAGTAATTGGTGACTTCGTGATTGCCTTGCTTGCTGATTTCAATAAGTTTGAACCTCATTTTGGCTTTATTTCAAATTTAGGCAAAAACTTCTTGGCAATCGACTTTGTGAGCTACTATACTTGGATGCAACCCACATTTTCGTTGGCTAATGTTTTCTGATTCCACAACAATAGGGCACATCCCTATATCATCCCAAATTTTGAATTCTTTTTAGTTTGGTTGATGACCACCATTCATATCCGAACTTAATTAATTGGAGTACACATGATGGTTTCATGGTAAGCTAGTTTGACAAATTAGCCTTCGAAATGGCGATTCGCCTACCATGCATGCATGTTTGGCCTACCCGTGAAATTTTGATTTGTGGTATTGTGCACACACGTACTGCACATGATAGCGAATAAACAAAACACATATTCGGACCCCTTTGGCCAGCAAGGGCATGTTTGGTTCCTAGCCACAATTTGTCAAGAAGCCAAAATTTGGCAGCCATGCATGCATATAGTTTATTTGGCATGTGTTTGGTTTTTGCCACAATTTGGCTTATCACACTTCATTGCATGTATATATGGTCCATTTGTCATAGACTCAACTTTTTTTTACAAAGTTTTGACAAAGTTTGGCTTTAATATTTTAAGCCACAATTTGGTGGCTAGCCATACTAGCTTTTTTTTTTGGCTAACCACACTTTGGCTTTGGAAAAATGTGGCTACCAAACATGGGTCCTAATAAAAAGAAAACAACACACTAATGTGTGGTAAACCAAAAATCCCTACTTTGCAAAGTTGCATATGTGCAAAAGGGGGGCAATGCATGCATTATTCAGAAGTTGATTGTGGTTTTCGTAGTGTAACCAATTAATTAAGCTTACATATGGGAAGAGGCTAGCGAGGCGAACTCAAGCAGCTATGGTTCCAATGTTGTCAAGTTTGAAGTGGACACTGCATGAAGCTTGCTCAAATTAATGGGTAGAAAGCCAAAAGCAGTCCATATTTATTCTATATGTGTGTGAATAATAACTCTTCACCCCAAACCTCTATGTATGATAGGGTTTTATATTTTTTACTTGTTAGTAGTAAGTACATGTCATGTGATGGCTCCATGCACATGTTTCACAACTTTTTTCTGATTTGTTTCTACCTCATTTGGTTGGTTTCAAATTTGCTCAAACTTCCTATGCGCGCTATGTTGTACTATTGGGACCCATGTTTTGGCTTAGTTTGTGGTACCACACTTGCAGGGTACCTCCAAGTATTTTATTCCCAAAAATTATGAATTCTAATTAAATGGTGAACTATAAACTGATCATCTAAAGTTGGAAAATAAAATCCATATATAGCTACACATCTAGATATGTGTATAAGGTAGACAAACTGCATTGCCACACATGCCTTATATAAGTTTGTTTTTTCTAGCGGAGTGGATTCCCTAATCACCCCACGGTTGTGACATTGTCAATGTTGTCATGATAAATAACATTGCGAGACTTTCCATCTTATTCTTTTTTGTAGAAATGATCGTCCCATTATGGCAAACGTCCCCATTCGTTTTTCAAATTAAGTAAACGTTATAGGATGAAAATTCATTGAAGTGACAAATTTTCTAGATTTCTAACTATTTTAGCTCATTCAAACAAGTTTGCAATAGGCCGACCTGTTGTCCAGTGACAATTTTAGAGTACAATTTGATCAACATCACAAAAAAGTGCTTTTAAGGCTCGTAAGTAGTATCATACATGCCATGTTGGCAAAAATCTAATGTGTCACATCAATTATGAGGTGAGATATGAGAGTAGTATTATAACACATAAACCTAGAAAACTTAGAAAACTTCATGACAAATACATCATGTACACACATTTGCATTGAGATTCTACAAAACTTTAAATATGACATAAGTATGAACCATATTATGATACTATGCATTGTGGAGGTAGTATCACAAACTAGTAGTGTATGATACTACGTACTACGTACTTCCCATTGTGACTAGTCTTAATCACTCTGACCTCGCCGTCTCGCCGTCTTACTATAGTACATACTACACCCCCACTCCGTCTCTCATACATCGCCCCACTCGTTTCCCACTCCGTCTCTCATACAGCGGCTGCGCCTGTAGATATCTTCGAGGATCTGGGCGATTTTGACCCGCTTTTCGGCGCTCGCCGTTTCAAGGTGAAGACCCCAATCTTAGCATGCATGTTGGACCAATTAGGAGTACAAAATTATGTTCTAAATGTTGCTCAAACTTTCCATACAACTAATATATAACTTATACTACGTAGGTTACACCATCGAAATAGGTATGACCAGTTGAGAAATGGGAACAATAACTTGGAACCTTTCTTACTATCGAGTGGGACGTGTGATATTGGTGTGACCCTGCTTTTTTCTTCTTCTACATAATGGCTACATGATGGTTCTAGAAAGAAGTGTATGCTGTTGTGGTATCTCTTGACGCGAATCCCTCTAATCACAAGCGTTAGATTTTGGAAACCAACGGTTAGTACTGCTGTTACATCTCTAGTTCAAAACTGGTGCATTTTGTATGTTGTTGTAGTAGTCTAGTAGATAGATTCAGATGCATGGTCAGGAGTGCAAACATTTCGCAACTAGTTGATCCCTCATCTTATTGTCGGATGTCACATTTCGAGTTTGTAAAAAAATGTAAATTCAAATCATAGTCACGGGTTATGTTGTATCTTTCGCACATCTAAACATTTGTTTCAAAAGGTGACCATATGTGAGCTGTGGAAAAAAGAAAAGACCAAAGTGAATAATATTCCTTAACTATTCACATATCATTTGTCTTTTTTGTGCAAGCTAGAATTTTTTTTACATACTCATCTGTGACCTGTGGAGCAATACACAACATAATATGTGTCCCAGTTTTGTTTTTCTTCATATTTTTTAAAAGTGCAGAAGTGTGATATCCGATAATAGGATGCGAGTGCAACTAGTTGCAAATGAGATGCTAATGCATGCTGATATGATACTACCTCTGTCCATAAATAGATGTATGTCTTTTGTCGTGGCCCCATCCTACTTCTGCATTTTCTTTACGGCCATTTTTGAGTAGTTGCGACCTGGACGTGATCGGACTAGTCGATACTCGATAGTAGTCGTAGTACTGTACAACTTCTGCATGTGGCGTCAGCCTCTAGAGTAGTAGTACTAGCTAACGGATAGATTATATCTGGAGAAACTGACATGGCCATTGATATGACAAGACTATACCCGGATTCGGACGCATTGTAGTGACTCCATCAATGTTCCGCTATGATGGTCTATTTTACTGCTACACCAGATTGTCGACGCAGAGGATTCCTTGGCTTCCGCGCAAGACCCTTCCCAAAGAAGGCATCTGCTCTGGCCCGTTGATTCTATGTGGACGGTTCCAGATTGCTTTATGTGTTTTTGTACAGTATCAGATCTAGGTTTTCCTTCCCTCCATATTAGGGGTTGTTTGGTTTAGGGGATAGGTTTATGGGATGAGAGTATCCCCAACCACCTGGCTAGGATAGCCAATTTTTGTTGTTTGGTTGTGTAGGAATTGAGTGTAGGACGAGAGGTGGGTAGTGGTATAGATTTTTTTTGTTTGCTCGAAATGTTAGGGGTGGCTATAAGATGGTGAGATTATCTCTACACACATCAAATATACCACACCTCCTATTTTTATAGCCCAAAAAAATACATAACCGGTGGTATGTGAATTGATCTGGGTAAAAATATTACACAACCGTACAAATATTCAAATCCTATAGTCAAATCCTACATAACTCCTATAGTCAAATCCTACATAACTCCTATACAAATTGTACGAATCAAAGGATATGATTTTCCCCCTATATAGCTTGTTTGATTTGAAGAATTGAATCCTCCAAAATTTCTATGTATTGTTTTCTTATACTAGTACAACCCTATAGGATTTCTAATAAGAGGTTAGACCTCTTGGAAAAATTCATATGCATCTGTGACAACTATGCTATGCACTCTCAATCTCTATAGAAATTTCCTTTGTCTTTCCGATGATACCATCACACACCTAGCTCTACCAATTCATGTAGATTTCTTTCCCGTAGGATTCAAGGAGGCATATGTCATAGCGATTCTCCATTATTCTATCATATGAATCTAACATGCCCTCTCAGTTTGAGTGATGCAAAGTGGCCACTATAAGATTTATTTAGTCAGATTAATTGGTCATGCATACACTAGTTGTTTTCTATCTTTCCTACACATGTCAATTAGCGAAATTTATAAGTAAAATCCTAAAATTCAAATAAATTGCTGAAAATTGGAAATAATATTACAGTTGTAGCAAATTACTAAATCGATCCAGAAATTATGTACATGGCTTCAGTAGTCCGTAAATGATGTCCTTGGAGTAGTTTGTGAGTTAAAGAACGTCCATTTCGTTAAACTGACATGGCCTTTGATTTGACAAGAGAACACTAATATTTTGTACCTGAATCAGAGTGGTAAAGGCGTACAGCTCGATCAATGCAATGGTATGATGGCTATGCAGCTATACCTATATAGGAGTAGACTACTAGTAGACTTTGGGACACAGAGATTTGGCTTCCGCGGCCGACCCCGAACAAGATTCTTTTACATTGCCCATCTTTTCACTGACATTGAATCGCTGAAACTTGGGGTCCGCCTGTGGCAGGACCAGCCTGTCAATGGCCCAAAGTCTTATGTGCTCCCGCCCTTTGATTTTGGATGGACGGACAAGATTGCCCAGTCCCATCCCTGTCCTGTTCGTTCCAGTTTTCATCCTCCTCCCCGGGGAACCCTCCCCGGAGAGCTCTACACCGACCCCTTCTATCCCCACCTGCTTGTCCCTTCCTTCTTCCTCCAGCGATTCATCCATCGTTCAACAAGTTGTCTAAGAAGAACATGAAGAAGTGTAAGAAGAGGAAGGAGGCGTTGTTGTCTGAGACTAAATCCGCGGTGAAATCCATCCCGCTGAAAGTCCTGCAAACTCCGACTTTGAAAGTGTACCAGCGGCGCCGGCGGACAGGCATGTCTGCGCTTCCATCGCAAGCTCAGTCTGCGCTTCCATCGCAAGCTCAGTCTGCTTCGGGCTTGTTGGGTCAGGGCAGAGTAATCCAGCAAGAGTCCTGGTAGGTTTTTATCGCCATGTGCTTTCTTTGCCCCCATGAACGCAGATTACAGCAAGGCAAACAGATCCAACTATTTTTTTACCCGGGAGAACCAGCTATTTGACCGTCTTTCTTCCAGGGCCGCCCGTTCAAGTGTCGCCCTTCCTACCGATGCCGAGAAATCGACCGTGTTTCGCCAAGATGGTGGGTACGAAGCTCCCCGGTATGTTTCCATCGCCATGCCGAAGTTTCTCTGCCTTCTGGCTGGCTAGCGGATCAAACAATTTAACCGTCTTTCTTCCATGGCGGCTGGTTTCAGCGCCATTCCTACCCAAGTTGAGAAATCGCTCGTTTCTCGCCAACCTGGTGGGTACGAAGCTCCTGGGTATGTTTCCATCGCCATGCCGGATTTTCGTTGAGTCCTTGCTGGCAGGCGGTGCCAACTAAACCGGCTATCATCTTCCAGGGCCGACGGTTCCAGGCTCGTGCTTTCTACCGCAGGATCCACTTCGTACTTAGCTATCGAGGACCCGTTGTTTGATGAGCACTTGTTAGCTCTCAAGAGCATTAATAATGTATGCACTATATAATATATATCCATTGCTTTTTTTTCTTCCTCTTCATCTCCGTACTGCATGAGGGCTTCTTTAATTCGTAGGACTTCTATAAGAATTGTGTAGCATTTAGATCCTATGGTTTTTTTTCCTACATTAGTTGTTTGATTTATAGAAATATATCCTATGTTTGTTCCTTTTTTCGAAATGGGGGACATATCACAGCCTCTGCATCAAAATGATGTATATGGCTGCTTTATTGCTTTCTTCAGTTCATACACAAATTATGACAACTTCTCACGGATCAGCTAGAGTCGACACAAAGATCCACCAACGAAACATAGAAAACAGCGGGTGCCAAAAAGGCAAAAACACATCAGTAAGTAATTCTATGAGGAAACTGCCAGCCACCCTGGCTGTAAAAATCCCGTGCGGCTGTCTCTAGTCAGTTGCACCCAGACTCCATGATATCCTGCTGATCCTCGGGCTGGAGATAAGAAACATACGGATCTAGTGAATAATCATAGGGATAACCTGCAAGAAGGGATGAGATTTGGGTTTATTAAACTCGACTTCATTTTGTACATTCCAAATAGCCCATAAAATAGCGCATACACCCTCTGTAATGTATACAAAATCCTATGCTTTTCCTAATCTTATGATTTTCATATCCTGTGAATGAAAAAGGATCCCTGATTCGTTCCTGGTGAATTTTTCCATGCAGGAAGGGATTATGAGATTAAAGGGCCACAACACCACCCTTCAGAACAGAAACCTCAAACTCTTGCATAGGTTTGGTATCATGAATGCAGAATCAGAGACGAATGCCCAGTCTCCGGGAGAGGAGCAGCCAGTGCGCGTGTGTGCATCTTCGGCCGTGTATGTTTCCATTGCCGTGCCGCAGTTTCATCGCCTCCTTGCTGGCTGCCAGATCCAACTACTTAAATGTCTTTCTTCCAGGGATGGCGGTTCCATCGTTGAAGAGGTTCCTATGGACAAGGACTTTGCAGCTCTCAGGCATATTGAAGAGGTTGGCACTCCATTTGTTTATTTCTCCCCCCTCATCTGCACTCTGCATACTTCATTGCTGTTGAATTTGCAATGCAGGATGTGATAACACGATTCTCCGCGAAACTGGACCAGATCAAGGGCCACAACATCATCCTTCATAAGAAAATCCGCCACCTCGTGGGCAGGTGCATTTTAAATCGTGCCATATCGAAGGAGAATGCCCGTTCCATGCAATCTTCTTTTGATAAACGGTACTCAGACGTTCTCGTGGAGTGTGAGAAGTTGAAGAAGGAAGTCGAGGAACTACGCGCCCAGCCACCGATGAGTGTGGTCACTGACAAGGCTGGTCAGTGTGATTGCAACTGTGACTGTGAAAGTTTTCAACAGGAAGTGGAGTTGCATGCTGAACATGCGCAATATTTCGAGACGAAGTACTTGAAAGTTCGCACAGAGTGCGATAAGTTGAAGAAGGAAGTCGAGTGTCTCCGCTCCCAGCAGCCAACTATTGCGACATCAGGAGACCAGGGTGTGCTAATTGCAGCCAGAATTTTGGAATCGATGAAAAGTTGAATTTGGCTTTGTTGTGCAATATAGCAAGACCTGTTCCTCCTCTGCCTTTGTCTTTTGGCATAATTGCTTTGTCTTCAGTATTGACTCCTGAATGCTTCGTATATTTCTGACGGTTTCTGAATTATGTACAACTTTTGTAATATTGGTCAAACTAGTTTTGACCAGGGTTTGTGTAGGGTGGTTGAATTTTTTTGGTTGGTCCAAATTGTGTTGTGTGGTCCAAATGTGATGTATCATCACACCACCATGTGCCCCGCCACCCCCAGGTTTTGGTAATGCCATTCTGATACATGCTTCATAGAAGGAACATACATTTTTTTCCGTTAGGGCATGACAATTTTGAAAAATTCAAACAAAAATGGGAAGAGAGAATGGTAACATCATTTTCCATGTGATGCCCCTGTGCCAAATTTTGGTTCATTTTAAGAATGTAAGGTGACAAATTACTCGAGGAAGCTAGTTGGAGTAGACGGGCATGACCGGATTGGCATAGGGGATTTATTTTTTGAAGGATGTTATTTTTCATGGACAATATCTGACACAAACAATAAAATGTTAAGGTCTCATATTATTCTGAATGATTGTGAATTACTTATGACGTTTGGAAGTATTGGTATACGTGAGAATCGAGTACATGCACGACTTCACGCGTCCACAACTAATCGGCCTCATCGTCTCTCGCGTCCACAACTAATGCCATTCTGATACAGAGAGTCAGAGGCTATAAAATAATCGGCCTCATCGTCTCTCGCGAGCTCGTCCTCTCCCCTCCCATCAACTCACCGCACCTCCGAGGCATCGACTTCCTCGTTTCCAACCGCAGCAGCATGAAGACAGGTCTTGCGTACGAGGCGGAGCAATCGGCGGCCGCTCGCGCAGAGGATGCCTCTGCGGTAGTGGCCGTCGCGGCGGGTGAGGCTTCACCGGGCACCCAGGCCGCTCGTCTCCTCTGCTTGTCTGATTCTTCGACCTCGGTCGAAACGGGCGTCCTGGCCGTCGAGGAGAAGGTGGATAGCAACGCCGTTGCTCCCGCCGAAGATCTGCAAGGCGTTGCAGGCCACCACGGCGAGGTCTTCCTCGACCCGGTGCTGGACGCGGACCTCGACCCCTTCGACGATTTCGGCCCAAACGTTCAGTTCCAGGAGGATGTCGAGGGTGACGACGAGGAGGTACTGCTCTTTTACCGAAACTGTCCCGATCCTTTTTGTGTCATATTACTGTTCACGTGGTTTGCACGAACCTGGTTCTTGATTGATTTGATCTCCTACCTTGTTCTTGTAGACGTACTTGATTCTACGGTTCGTACGGTCAGATTCTAGTTTAATTTCGACTAATCTGCCATGTAGTTGGCTTGATTTGTCATATAATTAATTTATGTGTTCATACTTAGTGGACTTGCAATTGTTGTGGCTTATGTTCATTGCTGTTCATAGGGTTTTCTCGTGATTTAGTATGATTTCTTCTGCCATTTACTTGTTCTACACATTTAATTTTAGGGTTTCTAAGGTTTGCTTATGATAGTGCAGTATTTATTCGATCTGTCATTAAGCACCTGATTATTATGTACTTTATAATTCACAGGAATATTCTGACGACATGGACGACAACAAGGAGCGCAGGGACCAGAAGAGCCGCTACGTTCTGAAGCGGCTGAAGGGTGGTGAAATTCGTTTCCGCAAGCGCGGGGAGCTATTTTGCCCATTCTGTGGCAAAATCCTCCAGAAGGACATCCGCAGCCTGATCCAGCATGCGACGGGTGTAGGCCTAAGTACATCGGGGAAGCACCGCCCTGCAACCAAGGCCAAGCACGCAGCATATGGCCTCTTCCTCCAGAATTACGTCTTGCCTGGCTTGTTCCCAGTCAACGCCCCTGCTGCTGGCCCTCATGCTCCTGGTCCTGTTTAAAGTTCATATGTGTAATCTTATTCCCTTTGGAAGTTCAGTATTAAACTCTACTAGTACAACCGTGGTGGTCTTGTGATGGTAGTACTCTTTTGATGCATTTGTGATGTAGTAGTACTAGTATTTTTTTTTGAAATGGTATAGTACTACTAGTATCTAAGAAAAGTACTCCCTTCGATTCACATTCATTTTACACCAAGAAATATGGATCGGAGTGAGGGAGTAAATTAAACATGGCATCTCGTGCATGAAGCTTGACATATCGATCAGGTTGGCTAGAATGGCAATACAATGCTGCTCATTAGGCAAATGCATGCCATGTAAAGAAGTCTATACTGACATAAAAAAAGACTACATTGGGGATTAGAGTCAATTGGGGCATCTACAATACAGAAAATCTTGCTTGTAGCTGATTTTGGCTAAGAGGGTTTTACTCACATTACACGTGCCACTTTCCTTGTGTGCAAAACAAGTTCCAATAAAGGAAGAGGAAAGAAAAGGACATTGTGGGCGAGATTGAACACCTTTTTTATGTGTTAAGCTGAGGCCTCGTTAAGCTGAGGATTTCGACTTAGGCCTAACAGCTCAGCACACCCAAAATAAATCTCCTTGCACGCACCACTGTCAGCAAAAATAACAGAATTAGCACGCAAGATTAAGAACGAAGTGAATTTAATTAACTTGGTTAGCTTTTCAAGCAATATATTCAGAGAAAGAGCACACATGTTCGGCTCGAAATAATCGTAAGAGAAGAACAATAAATCTAAGGCACCCCACTTCATCGGAAGAAGGGGCGCGACAACGCATGGATTCATATATACCTTGAGTCGACGCTGGCTCATAGAAGGGCGGCCGCGCCTCGAGGATGCCGGCGACGTCTCCACCTCGGTATCACATGTGACTGCTTCTCGACGGGCGGTGCGCCGCGCCATGTAGAAGATCTATCAAAAAAGGAGAGCCCGATGACGCTACCGACGCCTCAACCTTGATAGCACCGGCCTGTTGCTCCGCACTGAGATGCGCCACATGCAAGATTTAGCGGATGCGCCAATTTAAGAGATATGTCATGATCGTTGTAATAAATTTCACCGTGATGATGATTTGATCCTGCACTCGGCCTTGAACACAAGTACTAGTACAGTCTCACAATTTTTTTTATCATTATACTTTGCGAGATTTAGCGGATGCACCAATTTTAGAGATATGTCATGATCGTTGTAACGAATTTCAACGTGATGATGATTTGATCCTGCACTCGGCCTTGAACATAAGTACTAGTACATTCTCACAATTTTTTATCATTATACTTTGCGAGATTTAGCGGATGCGCCAAATTAGAAGATAGATCATGATCATGGTAACACACTTTTCAATGTAATGATGATTTGATGTTGCACTCGACCTTGAACATAAGTCCTAGTACGGTCTCACAATTTTGTATCATTATACTTTGCAAGTTTTAGAGGATGCGCCCATTTTCAGAGGTAGATCATGATCATGGTAACAAATTTTAAACGTGATGATGATTTGATGTTGCACTTGACCATGAACAGAAGTACTACTACTGTCTCACAATTTCTTTATCATTATAGTTTGCCAGATTTAGCGGATGCGCCAAATTTAGAGATAGATCATGATCATGGTAACAAATTTTCAACGTGATGATGATTTGATGTTGCACTCGGGCTTGAACAGAAGTACTAGTACGGTCATTAATTTTTTTAGCATTATACTTTGCAACGAATGCACCAATTTCAGGTGCATGTCACCAGATCTGTGTCCGATGATGATCATGGTAGTAACCGATGTTCAACTTGATGATGATTTGATTTTACAGTCGGCCTTGAACAGAGGTACTAGTACGGTCTCACAATTTTTTATCATTATACTTGTACCTTAGCGAAATTCAAAATCTCATAGCGGCAAAACTTCCGCCCACAAAATACAAAAATTTCACACGCTTCCAAATTCCGATTCTACCCCTGTGGAGATGACAACAAAGTCGGTTGGTGGGGGGGTCTGGCCGTCATTTTTTGGATCACCACCTCCCTAGCCCCGGATACCCTCCCAAAAAAAATTCATTTCCCTCAGTCTCTCATCTGAGACCACCCACCGGAACTTCTCAAGTCCCTCTCTCTACCACCTCCACGACCACCGCACCGGAACATCCCCGCCGGACTTGGCCTACCGGAGCCCTCGCGATCCTCGTCATCCGGCTGCCTGCCGGAGCCGCTTCATCGACGCCGTCATCAACCGGACCGGATCATCCCTTGAACCTCGAAACCATATGCTCATCCAGCAGTCTACCGCGGTCGCTTCAGCTGCGACATCGTCCACCCCGGGCGAGCTTCGCCGGATCCATCGTCCACCGCATCGGATCTTGCTCACCGACACCGCCATGAACCGGATCTGCTTCACCGGCGCGTGCATGATCTAAACTCTTCTACTGTCGCTTTTCTATTGCTTGCCTGCAAGTTCTTGTTTAATCTTGGGGGAACCTGTTTGTGCTAACGACGCGCCGTTACGTTTTTGCAGATGAGATGAGTAATCATGAAGTGTAATGGCCGTCTCTCCAACCCCAAGTAGCACATGTAGCGTACTTCATCACCGGATCTATCAACCCCAGGAAGATCTGCTGTGACTCCCACAGAGTGCTTCTCCTAATGTAAGTCCCTTGTTTTAGCGCCATGTTCTGGGTTCAGATGCTTGTTTGTCTGAAGCTCTTTTAGTTCATTCCTAGCTATGACCGTAACACGTTGCTATTTTCTACTTCATTGCTAACTTTAAGCGATTGAACATTTTGGTTTGCATTCCCTGCTCTGTAGATGTAGCCATCATAACTTCTATCTTGCTCAGTCGTTGTTACAAAAATTATACTGTAGGTATTATAGTAACATCCTGCTATTATTTAGTTCATGGCCAATTTTAAGTAATTGCACATGTTGGTTCGCATTCCCTGCTCTATAGCTTTTGGCATCGTAACTTCTATATTTGGTTTACATTCCCTGCTCTGTAGATCTAGCCATCATAACTTTATCTTGCTGAGTCGTTGTTACAAAAATTATGGCCTGCTACTATGTTGTTTGTGCCAATTTTTTACTCCATGAACATGTTGGCTTGCATTCCCTGTCTACAGTGATGCCATTGTTTTGTATCTAGTTCATTGTAAGCTAACAAAGTAAGGACTTAGTTTGGCATGCTATCACTCTGCTATCTAGCCTGTAGTACAAATAAACTTGTCATACTACTAGATAATAATTTTGCGTGCCATCTTGTTCTTCAAAAGCTGCATTATTGACTTGTTTCTCTGACTTGGCATGACGCTCACATATGGAAAGCTGAACATATTGGTTTGCATTCCCTCTTATACAAGTTCACAGGTGATCCCACTATATTCTGTATCTGGTCCATCCTAAGCTCCAGCATTAACTATCCTCCATGTGTTGCTCATTACAAGTTTATATCCCGAAACATCTTGATTTGCATCCCCTTCACTATAAGTTCAGGAGTATTATTTAGTTCACGGCCAAAATGAAGTAATTGCACTTGGCACATGTTGGTTCACATTCCCTCCTCTTTAGCTTTTGCCATCGTAACTTCTATTTTTGGTTTACATTCCCTGCTCTGTAGATGTAGCCATCATAACTTCATCTTGCTCAGTCGTTGTTACAAAATTTATAGCCTGCTACTATGTTGTTCATGCCAATTTTGTACTCCCTGAACATGTTGGTTTGCATGGGACTTGACAGTAGTAAGTCTGCTGTTTCATTCTAACATGCTCTATTATATTGGTTGTTGGTATGCGGCATGCACTCTTTGTTTGCTTATTGTGCGCATTACAATGATCTTGTTATAACGACGAAATCATGAGTTCCAAATTCTTTGCCAAACAATATTGTAGTGTCTTTGCCTTTCCATTGTTGCTGTCTTAACTTGTAATGTCTTTGTTTCAGATATAGGTGCTGCATGGACAACTTAAAAGATTGCCGGATCGCTTCATTGTATTGCTAGGTTTAATTACCATTCAATTTCTCTGGGTTCTGTAATATTTTTTTCAATGCCTTGCACTGTGATATTTAGTTAGTTTTTATAGTTCTTTCGCGCATTTTTTCTTTGGTGCTTGTGGTAAGTGAGGCTATCCGACAGAAATCAATGCTGCGTAAATATTCTCGGTATCTAAATCACGTATTCCCATCCCTTAAACGGCCCAATTAAGCGAAATCACATATGTGCATCGCCACAAAATCCTAAAGCGCATATTATGCCGGATATAACAAACAACTAAACGGGTGGCCCACTTCTTGGGCGGCCATTTGATTTACGGTGGACCCCACACTAATTGGGCGGCCATGCTTTAGTGGACCCCATCTACTGGCCGGCCATAATTAGTTGGACGGCCATTTGCTTTAAGTGGACCCATAGTAAATGGGCCGGCCTTTAGAGAAAGTGGGACCCACTGTGTTTTTGGCCCGTCCACTATCTTGTTGGGTACCCACTTCTAAATGGTGGACCCCATACTAGTTGGGCGGCCCTTTAACGGAAAGTGGGCCCGCTGTGCTTATTGAGCCGGCCCACTATCTTGTTGGGCGGCCCATTTTGTATGGTGGACCCCACATACCAAATGGCGGGACCATTAACAGGAATGTGGGACCCACTGTGTTTTTGGCCCGCCCACTATCTTGGTGGGTGACCAGCTGTGGCTATGGGTGGGCCCCACATACTAAATGGGCCCCTTTAACGGGAAAGTGGGACCCACCGTGTTTTGGCCCGCTTATCTGGTGCGCCACCCAGGCTATATGGTGGGCCCCACATACCAAATGGGCACCCTTTAACGGAAAGTGGGACCCTGTGTTTTGGCCCGACCCTTTATTTTGTTGGTTCGCCCACTGCTATATGGTGGACCCCAACTAAATGGGCCGATCCTTTAACTGGAAAGTGGACCCCCTTTTTTGGCCCCCAAGCTTTTGGGCGGCCACTTGCTATCTGGTGGACCCCACACACTAAATGGGGCCTTTTAACAGAAAGTGGGACCCACATGTTTTTGGCCCGCCCACTAGCTTGTTGGGCCGGCCCACTTGCTATACGGTGGACCCCACACACTAAATGGGCGCCTTTTAACGAAAGTGGGACCCACTGTGTTTTGGCCGGCCACTTGCTTTTTGGGCCCTTTTGGTAAGGTGGACCCCACATGTTAAATGGGCGGCCCATTTAAGTTTTGACCGCCAACCTTAGAGGTTAGGCCGCCCACTTAACTAATGGACCCCAATATATAGTTGACCGGTCAAACTATGTCATCGGCCCGGCCCGCAAGACGTGGCGGGCCTGTGTGGGCCTACCATCTACCACGGGGTTTAGGCTAAGTTAAGCCGGCAACGGCTAGCCCATCGTGCCGCTTGCATGAGCGTCAATGCCAACGGCTCACTCGCAACGGTCCGATTTTCCGTGGCGGAAGGGCGCCCAAGCGACGGACCGAAAAATCGTCGTTGGACTTTGCCTGACGCAGTTTCGACAACGGAACCCATATCGTCGGGTTAGGCCCATAGGCGACGAAAAATGCCCCTTAGTTGACGATTTTGGGACGTTGTCTATCAGAACTTTTCTTGTAGTGTAAATCAATTGTAATCAATCTTTGGCATAAATGTAACCATTGCACCCACTTATTATCATTCAATCCTCTTCTAAAAGAAATATTGATAGGTTCAGTAGCAAACACAGTCGAAACTAACACATTTTTATGTTGGATGATATTATATAAAGCCGGATATTGTTGAGATAGTGGCGTGTCTCCCACCCACACGTCCTCCCAGAACCTAAGATGTTCCATCCCCCACTCGAAAATAACCTCTCCGGAAGAAATCCTCTTTCACATGCATGAGACCCTTCCAAAAAGGTGAGTCAGTTGGTTTGACCTCAACTTGTGATAATGTTTTATTTTTTAGATATTTGTTACTTAAGAGCTGCTGCCACATACCCTCCTCTGAAAGAAGTTTGAACAGCCATTTGCTTAATAAGCATTTGTTCTTCAATTCCAGTACCTCAATACCCAACCCACCTTGATCCTTTGGTCTACACAATATATTCCATTTAGATAATCTATATTTCTTCTTATGTTCATCGGATTGCCAGAAAAATTTTGATCTATAGTAATCTAACCTCTTCCTCACCCCAATTGGTTTACTCAAAGTCAAATTTGCAAGTTTGACTAAAATATAAGAAAAAATCAACACCTATACTACCAAATACATATAAAATAAAAATATACTTTGTAATGATTATAATATAATAAATTTTATATTTTAGACGCTGATATTTTTGTAAATATTTAGTAAAGGTTTACAAAGTTTGATTTTTATTAAACTCAGAAGCAAAGCAACTGTGAACGGGGGAGTACTATGTTTGCCAGTTTTCAAAATAAACTAGCGCGGTGGCCCTCGCAATTGCGAGGGCATCATTTTTAGTGGCTTCAAAGTGTTAAAAATTGTAGTAAAAATTATAATAGCGATGGTATATTGCTTATGATACTTGTGATATATATTATTAATTATGATAAAAAGAGGTTCCATTATATTGGCAACCGAGTGCTTTGATATTTCATAGAAATTTGTAGTATAACTCTTGTTTTCTGTCTAATGTTAATGTAGAATAAATCATGTCAATAATTTACATTATTGTGGTAATATGTAGTTCTTTTCAAAGAGTGGTCAAGATGTCCATATCTAAACAGATGGATCATATGCTTGAACCAGATAAAATAAACAATCAAGTATTTGTAGTTTTAAAATTATATTTAAAGAGTCCAATATTTGAGCATTCCGTGGAATGGTTTGGTAAACCGAGATTCAGAATATATGTATTTTTTCTTAGGTTCTCTACTCAAATATAAATTTTAGGTGTATTTTGCTTATGTATGTACACTTGACCATCCACATGCAAAGATCTATACACTCACGTCATATTGGTCATTTATACCTTAATGTAATAAGTTTAATCATTTCTATATGAAATATTGCTTTAAACTTCTAGCTATTTATTCGTGCATGTCTCAGCTATTCCTATGGAGCTAGCTTACGTACGTAGCGTATCATTTTGTTTCCTAAACTCCACTAGGTAGCTATAATTTTTTTAAGGAATCCACTGTATGTACGGGTGCGTTCTGGAAAAAAAAGTTTAGCATGTTTAATTATTAGGAGAGTTCATGTTATTTAAAATATGAATATGTCTACTCTAGTATATAAGACGTGCCTACTGGGGTTACACGGCTACATATTTAATAATCTTCAGTTAAATCCTAACCAGTTATTTTATAGTTGGTCAGCCAATGATAGTGATGCCAGCGGTTTTGACATGGTGAGGAGTCCCTGCTAATGACATGCACAGAAACACGTACGGATAGAGGTTTCGACATGGTCAGGTTATGGTGGACGTTCGAGGACGATAAGCACTGACCGAAAAACTTAACCTAGTGGCATGTTGAAAGATATAGTTTTTTTCGGAATACATACAAAGTTAGGTAGCTGATATTACATGCTAACCAATTTAGTTTTCTTTTAGCAAGACCGATTTAGCTTATACAGCTCGTCTGGTGTTATATGGGTGGATCTATCACGTTCATTGTATCACAAAATGATATGACTTTATTTTTAAATTAAATATTATCCACAAATGTTATATCTTTATTTTAATAATTTAGATGATGCGGATCAACATGGTCGCACAATTACACATCGGGTATATTGCTTTTAGTTTGTTATACCCTATTTTTAAAAAAGTCACGAATTTTTTTCTAAATTCAGGTATATCTAGACACTATTTACTATATAGATACATTCACACTTAGACTAACCTGTCACTTTTTTCGGAAACGAAGGTGTATTATAAAATCAAAATATATGTTTCTACGAATTCATGTTTTTAACTTCTAGCTAGCTAATAAGCTAGTATACGTAGTGTGTTATTTTTAAATTAAATTTTATCCACAAATGTTATATCTTTATTTTAAATAGTTTAGATGATGCGGATCAACATGGTCGCACAATTACACATCGGGTATATTGCTTTTAGTTTGTTATACCCTATTTTAAAAAAAGTCACGAAAAGTTTTCTAAATTCAAGTATATCTAGACACTATTTACTATATAGATACATTCAAACTTAGACTAACCTGTCACTTTTTTCGGAAACGAAGGTGTACTATAAAATCAAAATATATGTTTCTACAAATTCATGTTTTTAACTTCTAGCTAGCTAATAAGCTAGTATACGTAGTGTATGTTTATACCGTGTTCTAGCTAGCTTAGGTGGGTAGTTTCCTTTTCTATCTAATGGAATCGATTAGTTTTGTGTTCACACGTTCTTTTATTTATGGTAGTCACTTTGTAAACGGACACCTATCCTAGGAAAATAAATTGACTCCACCATACGTACGGGTCCAGCAGAAAATTGTTTGGCATGTTTTAATAAAGGACTTAGTCTAATCTGAGTCCGCTATAAGTACGGGATGTGCACTATATATATTAGATGTGTCAACCGGAACCAAACTGTTACGTAATTACTAATCTTTGAATTTGAATAAATCACAGCCTTTTATTTTATATCTAACTGTTATAATAATTGTGATGATGTGGATTAACATGGTGTCTCTGTTTTAAACCTTTGTATTATGCTTTTAGTATATAATAGATGCCTTGTGTTTTTCTCACATGGTCAAATAATAGAGGAGGTTACCTCAAAAAAAAAATAGAGGAGGTGTTCTTCCAAACGAGCAAATGTCACAAAGAAGTCTCTGTCATGGTTTGTCACGGTTTGTCAGTATAATCACACACATAATTTGGGAGTGTAAATCCTAATCCGCTAGTCAATGGCGCATAGCTCTTGGATGAACTAAAGCCGTATTTTTTCATAAATGAACCAAAGAAAAATAGTTTAAATAGAGGTGCTAAAGCATTTTCCCTTTGATGCTACGCTGAAACTACAGGGATGTTAGATGTTCTTTTTAAGATTCAAGCATATGCACTTGGGCAAGCAGATCTTGAATAGAAGATGTATGGTGAATCCAAGTGTTCTTCATAGAAAGACAAAACACAATTTTCTACATGTATCGTGTTTATGCAATTCTATTTCCTAACTAAAAGCACATCAAATCCATAGTGTGTCATCATTGACAGTAATGTTTGGTGTCATGAAACCATGATTGGATATCAAGTTGTGCAGCCACATTTTAACTGGTTGTGGAATACATCATGTTAGCCAAAACACAAGTTCTTTTTTTGGTTGCTTCTCCATGACAGACTAAATACCATAAATCTTCTAAGGAGATTTTTATAGTTACAAACATATGCTTGTGTTATTGACCAATGTTCTAAAGATGAAGAAACTCTAGTTCACCTCTTTTGGATGTGCCCTTTTGCAACACAATGCTGGAACTTTATATGTCTGCAAAGAAGAAGGGATGTATCTATCTTTCAAGCCATCTCTAATATGAAGGATAAGCTGAAGTTACCCTTTATAACGAAGATCATTATTTTGGCTGCTCGGGGCATATGGATCATCAGAAATAACAAAATCTTCAACAATCAAACGCCAAACTTTGCAAATTGCAAAGCAGATTTTCTCCAAGAGGTCAAATTACTCTCTTACAAGATGAAAAGAAGCATGCAAATTCTTTCAAGGAAAGGTTGCAATCACAAGTTTAGCTTAGTATTAGTGTAATTTTGCTACTTTCTCTTTCTTTTCTTTAGGAAGAGATCCTCTCTCTTCTTTGTAAATACTTTGCTATATAATAATATAAAAACTACAGTGGGTTTTCCCACTGTTTCTCTTCAAAAATCGGTGTCTTGGTTTGACTACATTTCTATGGAATCATATAGATCATTAGTTTATGAGGATGTTGTTATTGTCTAGTTGCGGTTATACTAGTACAAAGGTTTCTCTTCTAAAGGATAGGTTGTTGGCTCACAACTCACTTGAGCGGCTGAGCGCCAGCTAAAGCAATCCTGGTTGTGCACGCTTGAACATTTGGTGCAATTGGCATAATGATCCTTCAGTTACACGAGAATATTGTATTTTTCCTTCAATCTTATTGGATGTATAAAATTATTTCTTATGAAACTCTTATGTTTAAAATGGTCATGTCAACCATTATTTTTTATATAAGCTTGTTACTTTAGGCTTATTGTCGTTAAAGTGAAAACCCTACCCATTGAACAATATGTAGGTCAAATCTTAAAATGATGACCAAAAGTAGAAAGTATATGATGATCATAGAAGGATGTTAGGTGGGGAGTGATACATTGCGATGTCTGCAAAGGCATTATGTGAATCATTTTGTTCTAGCTGAACTATGTCTGCAAAAGTATAATGCTCATAAAAAGGGATATTAGATGGGAGAGATAATATGTTGTTCCTACTCTTAGATGAACTAAACTCTTATTGAAATCTAGGCAGTTGAACCGAGACACGCATATATTGGAGATGAAATAAATGGCGAATCGTGTGTTCTTTGTAGAAGGATCTAAATCAATTTTCTTTGCGTACATGTCTATGCAATTTTATTTCCAAATATAATAAACAAACCTAATTATAATGTGTTTATAGCATGTAACTAATGTAAAAAAAATATTTATTTCTTTGTTTGACTATATATTCCATGGAATCATATTGTCTAGTTGTGGTTATACTAGTACAAGGGCTTCACAAGGATCAAGGGGCATGAGTTGTTTGCTTGCTTGAGCATGTCATTGATATGTAGAGTAGAGCGAGCCTGCTTTGCATTTTCAAACATTCGCCACTAGCATAAGATTCATGCATATACTCTCTTGGGTCATATCGAGAGAGTGGAAAGTTAGTCTTTTGTTTCAAATCGTTTCCTCCGAAATTCCTAGATAGGGTCAAAATGGCCATATCGACTTTTCCTCCCTTTATGTAGGGTCCTTACTTTGAACATTGTGATCGTTACAATGACTTCCCTTCTCTTAGAACGATATGCATGCGAAAGGTCACAATGATGACAAGAGTACAAAGAACACGAAGCTCGCATAAGCATGTTACGTGGTAGGAATGATCTTTGTGATGTGCAAAAGATTTTTTTTAATCATTGTATTCTTACTGAATATGGAAGTACATGTTTTATGAATCAATCTAGTTGGTAGGTGGCATGGTCCTTGGGGCTAGGGTAGGCAACGATAGTTCCAATGACGAGCAAGAGATTCATGGTTAGCTACACCAAATCGGGAGGTGGAACCACACGAGTTGTGTTTCTAGACAGCCTATAAGGAGTAGCTATAGCAATTAGTAAAAGACATTGTATGTTTATGGCAAGCTCCTTGTGGCCAATGTAGAGGAAAGACAACAAAGAGAAACTCAACTAGCAAAGAGAGATGAAGATGAAGAGAGAGGAGAGAAAAAGTAAGAGCAATCGTAACCCCGAAAACTATGACTATGTGCCACCTCAGTAAAATAAGAACATGAACTATAACATGTCAGCCCTAACATTGCGGGCCAGCTGGCGATGTCCACGGTCAAAGCCCTATCAAGCACTCATGAGTGGCATTCCACACAAACAACCTGAAACATGGTGATTTTTTTTATAATTTCAAAGAACATACAGAATAGTTTTGTTATGCTAGTTTTACCAAATTTATTTGTACTATAAGTAAAAAAATGATTCTGTCCCATGTTAGTGCGCGTACTCTATTTCGGCTGTTGTGTACTTGTGTCTCTTGCGTTTGTTTCTGTAGTCTGTAGTGGTGGGACTGCGAGCAGGGGAAAAGGAGATTTGGGAAGATGGCATGGAGCTCGTCACCACCACCAGCGGCATCGGCGCGGGGGCTGCGCCGCTCGCCAATCGCGGCCGCCGGCGGCTAACGGAAGGTGCGGGCAGAAGCATCTCGGAAAGACCCGATTCCGGCTAGCTAGTAGTACTTATCGGATCGATCGAAGCAGCCTACAGGGAAGGTAGGGTTGGTTCGGGTTCAGTTTTGGATTCTCTCCGCCGCCATGGGCAGCCTCCGCCTCTCCGCCTGGTCCTCCTCCGCCGCCGCGCGAGGCTTCCCGCCGGACTGGCGCGGGCGACCCAGCCGCTGCGCCCCGTCGTCCCCGGCGTCGGCGGCCCCGCCTGCTCTAGGCCGGCTCCAGATGGGCACGGACCGCGCGTGGCAGTGGGACTGCCGCGGCGGCGGCCTCGGAGGGGGAGGGGGGCGGAGGGACTACGCCAAGGAGATGGAGGCGGCGGTGCGCGTCGTGCAGGTGGCCTGCACGCTGTGCCAGCGCGTGCAGGACTCCCTCCTCCTCGCCGACGCCGGCTCCGGCAGCGTCCACTCTAAGCTCGACCGCTCTCCGGTCACCGTCGCAGGTTCCTACAGTCACTTTTTTTTTCTCCATGGTTGAAGTTCGAACACTAGTTACTGTCACTCTTGATATGCAACGAGGTTAAGTCAAACTGCAACTCTGCTGTATTAGAAAATCCAATTTTTCCATTTGATAAATTAGATTACGTATTTGCGCTGATTCTGGTTGACCTATTACAGTACTGACAATGTGCTGGAAATGCGATTCAAGTTTGCAGCCTCACGATGAACTATAGTGGGTCTTATAAGTTCCAGCATACCAGCAATTGCTCGTATATGAATATGATGACAGAAATTCTCTCTACTCACTAGGCCACTAAGTAAAAAATCGTGTATGTGTGGTAATCGTATTATTAGTACATCGTTCCACATCGTAAATACAATCCGCGACGAGATTAGTCAAACTACAACTCTGCATGTACTAGAAAATTATGTTAGTTGGGTCTCAATACCTGAGTGGGATGCTGCCTAGTTAAATCAGTGCTGTTGACTTCTGAATTGTGTGTGGTACTGGTAATCATTGTTTGCCATTTGATAAATAAGATTGCGTATTAGCACCGACTCTAGTTGACCTGTCACAGTACTGACAACGAGCTGCAAAGGCAATTTAAGTTGCAGGCTCACAATGAAATATAGCGGGTCTGATAAGTTCCAATACACCAGGAGTACTCGTATATGAATATTATGCCACAAATTATGTCTACGCATTACCCCAGTACCAGAGTTAGATACTACCTCCATACCGGTTTACTGGGGTATTACGCATTTTGAGGAGAAAGTTTGACTATAAATTTGGTCAACAAAATATGAGATATATGCCACAAAAATTATACCATTGGATTCATATTCAAAAGAAATTTCCACTACTATAATTTCTGTGATATATATCTTATATTTTGTTGACTAAATTAGTAGTCAAAGTTTTGTCTCGAAATGCGTAATACCCATGTAAACCGGTATGGAGGGAGTATATGAATATTATGCATTTACTTGGGTCTTTGTGTTTAGAAAATGATGTTAGTTGGGTCTCTACGCCTGAATGGGATGCTGCCTAGTTAAATTAGTGCTGTTGACTTCTGGCTTGTGTATGTGTGGTATTTGTACTGATTCTTGTTGACCTGTTACAGTACTGACAGTGGGTTGCAAATGCAGTTCAAGTTGCAATCTACCAATGAAACATAGGGAGTGTTATAAGTTCCAACGTACCTGGAACCGCTCGTACACGGATATTATATTATGCAAAAAATTCTGTCTACTCATTACCCCCACTGAGTACCAGAATTAGATATATGAATATGCTATTCAGTTTACTGTTTCTTTGTGGTTAATACCTAATAAGTCCACATATGTTCCTTATGCCAGATTGGGGTGTGCAAGCAACAGTAAGCTGGCTACTCTCTGACTGCTTTCGTGATGAAAATGTGTCGATCGTGGCAGAGGAAGATGATAAGACACTATCTAGTAGCGACGGCACGGCTTTACTTGAGTCTGTTGTCGCTGCTGTCAATGGTTGTCTGGTTGAAGCTCCAAAGTACGGGCTGAGATCCCCGGAGAAAAATCTCAGGGCTCATGATGTTCTCCAAGCTATACGGAAGTGCAGCTCCACCGGCGGTCCAAAAGGAAGATTCTGGGTGCTTGATCCTGTGGATGGCACGCTTGGTTTCGTGCGTGGGGACCAGTACGCTATTGCTCTTGCCTTAATTGAAGATGGTGAAGTTGTACTAGGTGTTCTTGGGTGCCCAAACTATCCGATGAAGAAGGAATGGCTCAACTATCACCAGCGGTACTACAGGTTGATGTCCAAGGTTGCTCCCCCTACATCTGGATCCTGGAACAAGGGTTGTGTGATGTATGCTCACAAAGGGTGTGGCCAAGCTTGGATGCAGCCACTGGTTCATGACTTTGGCATGCTTAATTGGCATAACTCAAGGGAGATTCAAGTTTCATCTGTCAGTGATCCAGTTTCAGCAACATTCTGTGAACCTGTTGAGAAGGCCAACTCAAGCCATTCCTTCACTGCAGGTCTTGCTCATAGTGTAGGCTTAAGGTCAGTTCTTTAATTTCACTCTCTATGAGGTACTCTTAACCATGATAATATTATTTCACTAGAGTGTGAAAATTATGTCATAGATTTACATCTGCTAGTTAGTATATAGTATTCTTTAGTACGGTACTGGTTTACATTGCCAGTATAATGAAATGGTGCTAGCATTTTACTGTTGCTCCATGTCATCTGCATGCCGATTGCAAGTTTTGGATTTTGGGTGCACTGTTTATTGATATGTATTTGCTTGTTTTTTTCAGAAACCGGCCTCTGCGTGTGTATAGCATGGTAAAGTATGCTGCAATAGCACGAGGTGATGCAGAAATCTTTATGAAATTCGCTAGATCTGGATACAAGGAGAAGATATGGGATCATGCCGCAGGGGTTGTCATCATTCAAGAGGCTGGTGGAGTGGTGACAGATGCTGGAGGTCGCCCATTGGACTTCTCCAGGGGTGTTTACTTGGAGGGTTTGGATAGAGGCATAATAGCTTGTTCTGGAGCATTGCTTCATCGAAGAATTTTGGGAGCTGTTGATGCAAGTTGGAACTCGTCAACTTTGTAATGGAAGCAACAGAAAACCATTATCAGTCAGATGGCCTGACATTGGTCATAGCATCCAAGAGTGAGTTTGCAAAGAATTTTTTGCTCTGTTTTACCCTCGGATCCAAAACTTGTTCTGTCTCTCACATTCCGATATCTATCTATTTTCCAGGTAACTCAACTCATATAGATTTAGGTACCGGAAGAATTTTTCGTCAGTGCTGATAGCATCATGTCTGCTTATAAAGTTGTGGCATGAGATCGACGATACTGGTATTTGTCCGTCGCGAGTGTTTAGTAGCTGTTTTGCTGGTTTGTGTGGTGCTCTTTTCCCTTGGGCATAACTTGTAAGCTCATCGGGTTGATGACAGTCGATAAAATCAGTCATGAGGAATTGCTCAGCACCATTCGTTGAGCATTACAACTCGAATCTCTATACTTCTGACTGAATGATCATGTGATGTATTATCTGCAAATTTGTCCTTTATATTGTGCCTTCAGTTCTAATACACATATATAACATATACTCGAATCTCCAGATGCTTGTCTTGCCTCATATAAAGAAGGGATTATCACTCCATATATATAGTCCATTACACATATATAACATACCATTTTTCATACAGCCCTGTGTTATACAGTCACACGCATACACCACAACAGCACAAGCAGCAAATTTTCACGATTAAAACCACAGTACAGACTGTGTGTACTGGACTGGACTGAAGTAAGTGTAGTTCATTAACTGGAGAGCTGGACGGAGCAGCACTGGCTGAAGAGCTCCTTGCTGCCGTCCTCGACGTTGTGCTCATGGTCCATCTTGGGCTGGAAGCTGCTCCACGCCGGCACAATCCCCGGCATGGCGCTGGTGTCGAAGCTGTGCACCAGGGAGACGGTCCTGTACGTGTCGTCGTCGTCGCCGGCCACCTCGTACCCAGCGAGGAAGTAGAGCTGCCTGTCGACGACGGCCATGGTGAGGTACAGCTGCTGCGCCGACGGCGGGAGGCTGCTGGCGAGCAGCGACAGGTCCGGCAGCGCCGAGTGGTCCATCACGCTCCAGATGTTGAGCTCGCCGTCGTACACCTCCACGTGCCCCTTCCAGCTGTTGAGGCAGTCGCCGGAGCTGAACAGCCGCCCGGCCACGGCCACGATCTGGTTCGGCGGCACGTCCAGCTGCCACATGCCCGGGATGATCTCCCACACCCCTCGATGGCAGTTGAACACCTCGGCGGAGCTCCGCTCCAGCGCCCACGACTGCAGCATGGTGGGCGTGCCCGGCGGCGCGGACGCGTCCGCCGTGGTGCTCTCGGCGAAGCCGCCCACGACGTGGAACCCGCCCTCCCAGGTCACGCCGGCGCACTTGTACCGCATCGTGCTCATGTCGGGCAGAGGCGACCACCGGTTCTCCTCGGCGTCGTACACCTCGGCGGCCGCCGTGCCACGCGCGCCCGACAGCGAGCAGAGCCCGCCGGCCACGCAGATCCTGCCGCGGCACGGCGCGCACGCGAAGTCGAACCGCGGGAGGAGGAGCGGCGCGCAGGCCAGCCACTCCCCGCGGCGCACGTCGTAGCGGAGCACGTCGGCGCGCACGCCCACGTCCGTGTCGTGGTACTCGCTGCCGCCGCCGTCGGCCACGTCCCTGCGACACAGCCGGCCGCCGATCACAAAGACGGACTCGCCGACCGCGACGACGGCGAAGCCTTTCAGCACGTGGCCGTCGGGGACCCCCGGGATGCCGCCCACGCGGCGCCACCTGTTGGCGCCCGGCTCATCGCACTCGAAAGCTGTTGGTCCCGCCGTAAGCGAAGCACGCGTATATCCTTACCCCGCCGGTGCTGCTGCCGCCGCCGCCGGCATTGTTGTCGTTGCCGCTGCCGCTGCTCCCGGTGCTGGACAGAGACGGCGAGGTGGCGACGTCGCCTTGCAACGACCCCATCGCAATCTTTGTGACTTACCCTTCTTCTTCTTCTTTCATAGGTGAACCCAAAAGGGGGAGTATTGCAAGGACGATGGACTGCGTCTATTTATATGCAGTGAAGCTTCCATGGCGCGCGGGCGGACAGACCGAAGCATAGCTCATTGGAAACTCCGGCCATGCCGTAGTGGGATCTGTCGACCTACTAGAAACCCTGTTTGTCTGTTGCTCCCATGAACAACGGCGCCATAAAAAAATAACGCGGGAACATCGTGCTCTCGAGCTCGGCTCATCCCACGCTCAACAGTGCTCCCGTGTAATCATTCAACAATCAAATTCCTAAAAGGTAACACTAGTATTTCAAGTAAAAGCAACCAAACACCCTGATCGACGTCACTAGGAGCGCTGAGAATATGAATCACCGCTGTCTAGGATGTAGCGGCCGAAACAAATAATGCAAAGACAATCCTCGCCGCAAACATGAGAAAAAGTCCAATATTGATTTGGTGAACTAAGATCTGAGGGCATCTCCAACGGGGCGACCCAAACCGCGCCCGCGCGTCCGGATGGGTCCAACCAGACAAAAACGCGGCCCAGCGCGCGGACCCATCCCTAAAACGGATGGACGCGGCGTCCGGGACGACCCAAACCCGGCCCAAATCTGGGACGAGTTTGTGTGGCCGCAGACGCCGAATGCTGGTCGCTCGCGTCCTCCCCTTGTCCGCCCCTAGCCCGCATGTCTGTCTCCCAAAACACACCCACTCCACTCCACTCCCAAAACCTAGAGATAGCGGACGGCGGCGCCGCCGCCACCGCCACCATCGGAGACGAGGCACAGCTCGCGGCCGTTGCCGGTCCTCCGTGTGAGCTCCTCAGCGGGCGCTCCGGTGGTCGTGGAGCCCGGGCCGCGCGAAGAAAAGCGGAAACCCGACCTCACCGCGGAGCAGAGGAAGATCGAGAGCAAGAAGCGGGCCGACCGCCGCAGGCGCTGAGCAACGGAAGAGGGATGTCGCTGCCGCGGAGGAGCGGGCGGGCGGCGGAGCAGCTTCTCCAACTCAAGACGGAGGCGATGGCGAACGTCATGCAAGACATGCCATGTCTTTTTATGGCCCACAGGCTGCTCGCTCGGCACTTGATCCTCCCGGGAGCCGGACGGCGGCCTCGGGGGGGAGCTCAGCCTCGTCGCCCTCCCCTTCCTCCAAGGTCAACATCCCAGCCCGGCCCCATTGGGTACACGCCCGGCGCGCACGAATTGGGGACGCAGATCGGCGCGTACGCGATACCGTCACGGGATGGGTCACGGAGGTGGGCGAGTCGTGGACGGGGCCGTCTCCTTCGTCCATTGACCTGAACCGTGCGCCGGTGAACTCCAAAGGCCCCAAGCACATGGGAGCAGAAGCGATGGCCGGTGCACGCAACCTGCTCGACGATTTGTCGGCCGAGCGCGCGCCGCCTCTGATGCTATTTGATATTATTCTATAATTGTTAGATATTATTTCTATATTTGATACTATTTATAAGTATGTGTGGCCAGATGGCCTATTTCCCAAAGAAATATGCCAAATGGCCAAATGGGTGGCCGTTGCGTTGGGCGCAGCGTGCGACCCAAACGGGCACGCGGACGCGGGGCGCTGTCCTCGTGTCCGCGCGGCCACCCAAACGGCCCAAAACGGACGGCTCAGCGCGTCCGTTTGGGTCGCCCGGTTGGAGATGCCCTGAAGAACCATACAAAAAGAAACCTTTCACGTCGGGAAGAAACTCTCATTGCTGAAAAAATGGATAGAGAAACACCTAACAAAATCCTAAACTAATATATGAAAAACTCTACTTTTATTAGAAACTCCACCATAGATCGGGTTACCGCCCCTCCCGATGCCAGCGAGGTTAGCTGAAGAAGGTGGAACCAACTTAAGGTGGAGGCGGCGGCCGGTTTCTTTGAGGTGACAGGCGGCTAGGTCTGCATATGAGAGATTCTTCTAAATTTGATTTACACTTGAAAATGAATATGGTGTGAGTATTATCATGGTCTAGTATTTATAATTTAATATGTGATTATCTACAGTGTAATGTTTCCCTTTTACGCTTCAGCTTGTAGATTAATTTTGCTAGATGATAGGTACATAAGGTGTCAATGATATCGATATTTTAGAGGACTTCTGGAGACGCTCTTTGATAGTGCAACCTTGATTGGCTCAATGGTTGTATCTAGACGGATAGGAGCACTAGGTACTTTGTCCGTCGTCAACACCTGTGATCCATAGTACATGACGATTAACAATGTGCGTGTGAACGGAAAATGATGTTACCAACCAAATGATATTGTTTCATGCGAGCATTGCATCTATTCCGTCTGTAAAACTTGTCTTCGATTTATTAAAATTTAACATTAGATAGTGTCTTGATACGCTAAAATTTTAATAAATCTAAGACAATTTTGGTAAGACGGAGGTAGTAGGCCACATTACGGCTTCTAGTGGCTTTACGTTTTTTTTCTTCGAAATAGAGGCTCCGTCCCATCGCTCTGCATCGATTTGATACGTGCAGCCTTTATTTACTTATTTCAATATTTTAAAGATTCACAAAAGATTTCATCATAGGTTACATAGGATCGATACATGTAACAACCATCTAAAAATAAGTGACAACATGAAATAACATTACATTAACATGTTGATCTAATATCAAAACGCCAGCTGCACCGGATGGATCAAAATATATCCCACAAAACCTTCTCTAGCCGGTTGTACCTAGGATCCAGCTCCTCACTGGTGGAAAAATGGCCTTCGGTCGCGGTGCGCAACTGCCATTAGTCGCGGTTGCGCAACCGCGACCTATTATTCGCGACTAAAGGTCCCACGTCGCGGTTCCTCGAACCGCGACTAAAGGCCCGTCCACGTGGGCGGAGCGCCGAGGCGGAGGACCTTTAGTCGCGGTTCTTCGCCAACCGCGACTAAAGGCCGCCGCAGTTTAGGGTTTTAGCCCCTAAACGGTTTTTCTTACGGTTACTTTTTAAGTTGTATTGTTTTATTTCTTTTGTGTTTTATTTTAATTTTTGAAGGAGTTTCACATATTCTACGGTATACATGCATATGAATGTACAATTTCAAACAAATTTGAAATTAGAATCAAAAAGAATTCAAGAGGAATATACAATATATATTCAATATCGGATGACCATATACAATTTTGAACAAGTTTCCATACATATATTTAGTGCATATAAAGTTCTACGTCCTCTACATAGTGTTCTCCTCTAGGATCGATGACTTGGTTCGCCAACCATCCAGCTAGTTCCTCTTGAAGTGGTCGGAAGCGAGCTTCTGGAGTAAGCGTCGTCCGGAGGTTATTCCTCCTGGTGTTGTTCTCAGACGGCTGCCGCTCAGTGGTGTATCTCCGGATCCTCTCACAAACATAGTATCCACATAGATTGGTCCCCGGTGGCTGAATATCCCCGGTCGCAGCCTTTGCCCTTTTAAAATGTAGCTCTTTTTTGAATTCACCGACCTTTTGATCTACGAACCGTCTCCAAACCCTACGAGGCAAGGAAAATTAAATGAACAAGAGAGTTATTAATTAGTTACTTGATATTAGGAAATGATGAATGTAATAGGCCGATCGATATAGAGCGCAAACGAATGAAAGTAGTTACTTTTGCATCATTTTTCTCATGTTGCCCCAAAGCTTCGTATCCATATTCAGAGAGTCGTGGACGATAACTGTGGAGTTCTGAATTTGAATTACTAGCAGAATCCAGTGGAACCTGCGGACACGATACATGCACAGTCATGCATAACTCATCGATTAGCCACATACCATGCATGGAGTAAACAAAAGAGAATGTGCTCAAGACAGAAACACTCACCCAAAATGGTAAGGAAATAGAATATCACTTTTGAGTTCCTGTTTTGTAAGAAACATCCACAGGTCATCCTCCACGTCTCTGGGGTGGTGTTGTAACACATATGAATTAACGATTTGTGGGTCAATGAACCCAACATCATGGGTGTGCCTTATTCGCATTTCCCGCTTCTTCAATCTGCATAATAGCGTACACAACAAGATAGTTAGGACAATATATATATTTATAGTGCAGGCAATGAACGAGATGGGGTAGAAATTAATAAATCACTTACAGAACATAGCAGCTGATGATAGATTTGTCGAGCTCGCGCAGATTGAACAGCTGGAACAATTCACTCCGATGAATTGTTATATAGTAATGTTTGAAGTGATGCTCATGTCTAACTTCCGCATAAATATATTCTCTGGCGTTTTTAAGTTTTATGTAAGCCTTGTACCAATTTAGCAGACCTTTCATTTGTCGAGGTAGATCCTCTTCCTGCGCAGGCTCGACGAGAGGACCATCCTTCACATATCCAAATACTACGTCCTTCATTGCCACGTCATCAAGGCCTAATGCTACACGAAGAGTCATACCTAAGGCTGCCGCTTGTTCTTTGGCTTTCGCTACAGTCAATCCCTGTGCTGCCGCAGCTGCTATGACATCAGGGGCTTCGTCCTCCGGACCTGCGGCTTTCACTATGAGCGGGGGGATTGTTTACTTTGTTCCCCGAGCTGGGCAACTTGTTTTTCCCCTTTCTAATTTTTTCTGGGCCTCCTCCAAGGCTTTCTTCTCCTGCTTCTCCGCCTCCTCCTGCTTCCTCCGGAACGTGAGTGCTTGCACACGAAGTTCACGTTCATAGTCGTCAGGGAGATTCTTCGCGGCTTGGGACGGTGTGTTCAAAAATGTCTTAGCCCACTTCTTTTGCTCATCAGAAAATACTGGCTTGGGCTCGCCCTCTATTTTCTTCTTGCAGCTCGCCTTCCATTTCTCTAAATCAGCAGCCGCGCCCGCCTCGACTTCCTCGGCACTACATTCCCAAGACCTCTTGGGGAGAGGCTTAAGTGATGGCTCCGGTATCTTTGTGGTTGCAGGTACGTAAGGGTCCGGGTTAATAACCCAGGACTGCTTCTGCTTCTTCGCCGGAGGTGGATTGGGGGGCGGCGTCTGATCACCCGCCGGACGAGGACTGGGGGGCGGCGTCTGCTTACCCGCCGGAGGTGAATTGGGGGGCGGCGTCGGCTTACCCGCCGGAGGTGTAGGTGAGCCACCACCACCACCACCACCGGAGGGGGGTGGACTTGTTTGCCTTGGCGCCTCGCCTGGAAACTTGATAAACTTCTTCTGCCATAGAATGAACTGGCGCTTGACATCTCCAAGTCTTGTCGCCCCTTCAGGTGTAGCAATGTCAATGTCCAGGTCCTCAAACCCTTGGACTATCTCCTCCACCGTGACACGAGCATAGCCATCTGGAATGGGGTTGTTGTGGTGGAGTGCTCCAGGTGGTAAAGCACTGCCGGTGGCTACCTTCATGGACATGTTCCCGATAGGATAATACAGATGACATGCTTTCATCTCCTTTATATAGTCCACGGGGTAGCGAGGAGGCTCCGGTGCAGTAACTTCGACCACCGAGATGCTCCGGTGCAGTAATTTCGATCGTCGGTGCACCAGCCGGTGAGGCCTCCGTGGAAGCCACGCTGCTTCTTCTCTGCGGCTTCCGAGATCCATTGGATGATCTTCATGCTGCGCCCAAGCTGCATCTCTTTTGGCTACTAGTACACTCACGGTTTTCTTCATCACATCCATTTCCGTTACCAGCTTCGCCACAACATCTGCATCCCGATCCATCTTTCTCTTCGGCACGTAACCGTACGGGTCATCGTTAAGGGGAACCCTACTTTCCACGGAATGTCCCCGGGCATGCCTCGTACACGTCCTCCGTGTTCAGGATTCCCGAGGGCTTTTGTCAGGGCGTCGTTCTCTCTGTTGAACTTGATCCTCCCCTCTTGAGCATCCCTCATTGCCTCAATAAGCTTTTTGGTGGGTTTAATTATTTTGCCCTGATAAACACACTCCCCTGTCTCCGGGTTCAGCGATCCCCCATGCCCGTACCACCAGCTTTTGGCCCTTGGGTCCCATCCCTCCGTACCTGGACGGATTCCTCGCGCCCTCAGCTCGTTCTCCATCTTCTCCCACCTAGGCTGCCAAAGCGATACCCTCCTGGCCCCATAATATGATTGTACTCCTTCTTGGCCGCATTCTTCTTATTTTTTTCGACATTTCAAGGAACTGCTCCGATTTCTTTTGCTTCACAAATTCTGGCCAATCATGTTGCAGTTTCTCATATTGTCCTTTGAAATCCGGAGTCTTGCCCTGCTTGACAAAGTCATGGGCTAGATTTTGCTTGTATTTCCGGAATGCGTCGGCCATCTTAGAAAGAGCGAACTGTTTGACTAGCTTGCACCTCTCCTTGTTTTCCTCAATCTTGTTACCCGCCTCATCGTATCTGCGGTATTCCGGAGGTAGAACGAAATGTTCTATAAGCTTCTTGAAGCAATCTTTTTTTGTTCTCTTATCGACAAAAGTGAAACCAAGACGTGCCTTCTTTGGCTCATTCCACTCCTGGACGGTGATCGAGACGTTCTCTCTAACAACGGCTCCGCATTGGCTGATAAACTTGGTGGCGTTCTTGCTGGGCTCCAGCGGCCTGCCGGTTGCTTCGACAACCTCGATGGTGCATGTTTCGTTTGGTGTCATCGTCTTGGTTGCGCCACGCTTTGACGCGACGTACTCGATTTTTTCGACGATCCGGCCGAGGGCTAAAATAAGAAAGAGAGTCGCGCGTTAGTACACACATATTTATTCAAATCGGTAAATTTTGTATCACCAGAGCTCAATGTATATATATACCTCGGCGCGGTGGTTGCTACTTCCAATTGAAGATCGTCGTTTACCGCGTTTCTTCGGCATCATCTTGGTGACGGCGCCCTTCATCTTCACCGTCAAGGTTCGAGATAAGAAGAGATATCATCTTCTTCTTGTCCGGTCGGCACATATGGAATATCGCCTTTTATGATGCCGAATATATGGTCTTCGCGTCCGGATCATAGTTGTCGAATCGGGTCAGCTCTATCGTCCGCCATATGGAGTCCTGAAAACATGTAGTCAAAACAAATTAATTATAGTGCAGAAGGGGCGGAAGGTGGCGGTGGCGCGGTGCCAAAAGGAGAGGCGGCGAGCTGGAAGGGGTGAGGGAGAGGGTGTCGCGGAAGAGCGAAAGTGAGAGCGGTACGTCACGGAGAGGGAGGCGAGACAACACACACATAACCCGGCCTATAGTGCGTGTGTGTGGCGGCGCGGCCTAGTGCGTGTGTGTGGCGCGCGCCTCCGTCTCCCCCTAGATCTGTACATTTTATTAAGTCAAGATTTTAAGTCAAATTTATTAAGTCAAAAAAAGTCAAAATTTTAAGTCAACATTGTTAAGTTTTAATTTTATTAAGTCAAGATTTTAGTTAATTAAGTAAATTTGTTGTTTGAAGTGTTACTAAGTTCTTCACATATAATACACGTTTAAAATTTTATTAAGTCAAGATTTTAGTTAATTAAGTAATTAAGTAAATTTTGTTGTTTGAAGTGTTACTAAGTTCTTCACATATAATACACGTTTAAAATTTTATTAAGTCAAGATTTTAGTTAATTAAGTAATTAAGTAAATTTTGTTTTTTGAAGTGTTACTAAGTTCTTCACATATAATACACGTTTAAAATTTAATTAAGTTACAATTTTAATTATAAAAACTTAGTTACGATTTAAAAAAACAAAAAAAAAACCAAAAACTTCTCTCAATTCATCTGCGAGCGGGGCGCACCCCGGCCCGGCCGCGTCGGCAATTAAGGGCGCCGGCGGCAAGCCGCGCGTGTTCGGGAGACGGCCGGGCGGCGAGCCGGCGGCGGCGAGGCGGCGCGCGGCGGTCATCACTGGATATGCATGCAGCGCCCGGCGGCGCGGCAGCAGCTGCAGCGGCGAGGAGGGCTAGCGCGCGGACGGGAAAGGGCACATACGGCGGCGTGTTCGGCGACGGCACGACGGCGGCGACTGCCACGGCAGCGGCGGACCGACAGCGGCGGAAGGCCGCGGGATCGATCTCCGCGGCAACTGATTCGAGAGAAGAAGAAGAGCTGGCCGTTCGCGCCTTGATGTATAGGACCCCTTTAGTCGCGGTTGGGGTGGCCAGCGCGACTAACTATTCTGCTAGTCGCGGTTGGCCACCGACAAAGCGACAAAGCAGGTTTTTCGTTTCCGCGGAAAAATACCCTTTAGTCGCGGTTGGGGTGGCCAACCGCTAAAATTTTTTCAAGTACTTTTCTTTTCAGAATGTTAAAAGTACATATAATATATCAATAAATTCAGAAAAATAAAACTAATTCATTTCAAAATCTGAAAAATACAAATAATATATCAAAAAGTAAAGAAAAATAAAACTAGTTCATTTAAAAATCTTAAAAATACATATAATATATCAATAAATTCAGAAAAATAAAACTAATTCAATTCAAAATCTTAAAAATACCAATAATATATCAAAAATTCAGAAAAATAAAGCTAATTCAATTCAAAATCTTAAAAATACATATAATATATCAAAAAATTCAGAAAAATAAAACTAATTCAATTAAAAATCTTAAAAATACAAATAATATATTAAAAAATTCAGTAAAATATAACTAATTCATTTAAAAATCTTAAAAATACAATTAATATATCAATAAATTCAAGAAAAAAAAATAATTCATTTAAAAATCTTAAAAATACAAGTAATATATCAAAAAATTCAGAAAAATAAAACTAATTCATTTAAAAATCTTCTTCCATCTCTTTATCCGAGGCCCCCTCTTCTTTACAAAGTCTTCCGCCATTTCTTCCTTGTCTTCCCGCCTCTTCCCGCCACTTTCTTCCCGCCACTTTCTTCCCGCCTCTTTCTTCCCGCCTCTTTCTTCCCGCCACTTTCTTCCCGCCTCCTGTCTTCCCGCTCCCATTTTTCCCGCCATTTCTCACTACATATAGGTAGCCCGGCTTGGCCAGCATTATCACATCTCTACAATCTCTCATCACTCTCTCATGGCTTCCACCGCACCCACTCTAACCTACCAGCAGGTGGAGGAGCTTTGCGCCTCGAACTACCCTTGCCCTCCGGGCTACCGCGTCCCTGCCGGCTGGAGCCTAAGCGCCGGCGGCGTGCCGGTCCCTCCCGTCCCTCAGGGTACTGCGCGCCGGGCGGCCATCACGAACCACTACTACCTCGACCTCACGCCGGAGCAGCGGATGAATCCCCGCTGGCATCCCGATAACCAGCATACTTGGGACGCCTTCTTCATCAATCGGCGTGAGAGGGCGCTCGCCAGGTATGAGGAGGACGGTCTGCCTCCTGGAAACTTCCACGAGGCCGGCCGTCGGCTATGGTGGTACGGCCGGACTCTGCAGAGCGTCATGGACTACATCACGGCCGGCGATATCCCCCGCCTGCGCTACCCTCAGTTCGAGCCACGAGCGCCGCCCGACGACAGCGACGACAGCAGCGACGACGACGCCGGCAACTTAGAAGGCGACGACTACCAGTACAACGGCGGCGGCTATGAAGACTACGAGTATGCATATTATACGCCTAGGCAGGAGTATGACTAAATCACTCCAAATTTCATGTATGCAGGAGTATGACTTAGTCACTCCAAATTTCCTGTATGCAGGAGTATGACTTAGTCACTCCAAATTTCATGTATCATCAGTGCTATCTCGAGTCAATTGAATCATTCGAAAATGGACACCAAACACATCACGGGTAATATAATTCACATGATTCATTCAACAAAGTTTGGTACAATAATAAATTATTACACATCATTTCTTCCCTTGTGTCCCTGCTTGCTTACGATTGGGCCGTATCCATGGAGCATCCTCATCATTTAACTTAATGCTTGGGTCGGTGTTCACTTTGAAGGGCGGAATTTCAGCAAACATATTATAATCTTCTGACATGTCTGTCTTGTCCTCCACTCCCACGATGTTTCTTTTCCCTGAAAGAACAATGTGGCGCTTTGGATCATCGCATGATGTACTGATCGTTTTCTTATCTTTCCGTTTCCTCGGTTTGCTACTCATGTCCTTCACATAGAAAACCTGAGCGACATCTTTCGCTAGGACGAATGGTTCGTCAAGGTAACCAAGATTGTTGAAATCCACCATTGTCATTCCGTATTGCTGGTCCACCGTTACCCCACCTCCTGTTAGCTTGAACCATTTGCACCGGAACAAAGGGACCCTAAAGGAGGGTCCATAGTCAAGTTCCCATATCTCCTCTATGTAACCATAATATGTGACCTTTTGCCCATTCTCGGTTGCTGCATCAAAGCGGACACCACTGTTTTGGTTGGTGCTCTTTTTATCTTGGGCGATCGTGTAAAATGTATTCCCATTTATCTCGTACCCTTGGAAAGTCGTTATAGTCGAAGATGGTGTCTTGGCCAACATGTACAGCTGATCTACAACCTTATTGTCACTCATTAAATGTTTTCTCAACCAACTGCCGAAAGTCTCCATGTGGGCCTTCCTAATCCAGGATTCAGGCTTCCCAGGGTTGTCCGAGCGTAAAATATTCTTGTGTTTCTCAAAGTACGGAGCCACCAAGCTGGAATTGGTCAGAACTGTGTGGTGTGCTTCAGTCAGAGAATGGCCGTCCATACATATCGTTGATTTCCTTCCGATGGTGCCTTTTCCACTTAGTCTCCCCTCGTGCCGCGATTGAGGAAGACCAATCGGCTTAAGGTCAGGAACAAAGTCAACACAAAACTCAATTACCTCCTCATTTCCATAGCCCTTGGCGATGCTTCCTTCTGGCCTAGCACGGTTACGAACATATTTCTTTAATACTCCCATGAACCTCTCGAAGGGAACATATTGTGTAAAAATACAGGACCGAGAATGGAAATCTCATCGACTAGGTGAACCAGGAGGTGCGTCATAATATTGAAGAAGGATGGCGGGAACACCAACTCGAAACTGACAAGACATTGGACCACATCGTTCAGTAACCGTGGTAGAACTTCTGGATTGATTACCTTCTGAGAGATTGCATTGAGGAATGCACATAGCTTCACAATGGCTACTCGAACATTTTCTGCGAGGAGCCCCCTCAAAGCAATCGGAAGCAATTGCGTCATAATCACGTGGCGGTCGTGAGACTTCAGGTTTTGGAACTTTTTCTCCGCCATGTTTATTATTCCCTTTATATTGGACGAGAATCCAGACGGGACCTTCATACTGCTCAGGCATTCAAAAAAGATGACCTTCTCTTCTTTGGTCAGAGCGTAGTGGCACGACCTTGAAACCGTTCCGGATGCCGGTCATCGGGGTCTTTCAAACTTTGCTGGTCCTGCCGTGCTTCCTTTGTATCATTTGACTTCCCATACACGCCCAAGAAGCTTAGGATGTTCACGCAAATATTCTTCGTAACATGCATCACGTCGATTGCAGAGCGGACTTCTAGGACTTTCCAATATTCTAGCTCCCGGAATATAGATTTCTTCTTCCACATGGCTACGTGCCCGTCAGCTCCCTTCGGAACTGATTATCCGCCAGGACCCTTTCAAAGATGACTTTCAAATCCTTGACCATATCAAATACCTCGGCACCAGTGTGTTCGCAGGCTTCGGCCGGTGATCTGCCTTGCCGTTGTAATGCTTGCCTTTCTTTCTTCTTGGATGACCTTTCGGAAGAAATCGACGATGCCCAAGGTACACGTTCTTCTTACAATTTGGCAAATGTACACTTTGAGTCTCATGTAAGCAGTGCGTGCATGCATTGTATCCCTTATTTGACAGTCCCGAAAGGTTACTAAGCGCAGGCCAATCGTTGATGGTTACGAAAAGCAACGCTCGTAGGTCAAATTCCTCTTCTTTGTGCTCATCCCACACACGGACACCAGGTCTGCCCCACAGCTGTAAAAGCTCATCAACTAATGGCCTTAGGTACACATCGATGTCGTTGCCGGGTTGCTTCGGACCTTGGATGAGCACTGGCATCATAATGAACTTCCGCTTCATGCACAACCAAGGAGGAAGGTTGTAGATGCATAGAGTCACGGGCCAGGTGCTATGGCTGGAGCTCTGCTCGCCAAAAGGATTCATGCCATCCGTACTTAGACCAAATCTTATGTTCCTTGCGTCAGCTGCAAAATCTTTGAACTCTCTGTCGATCTTTCTCCATTGCGTTCCATCTGCGGGGTGTCTCAACTCCCCGTCCGACTTACGGTCCTCTTTGTGCCATCGCAACAACTTGGCATGCTCTTTGTTCCTGAACAGACGTTTCAACCGTGGTATTATAGGAGCATACCACATCACCTTGGCGGGAACCTTCTTCCTGGGTTTCTGGCCCTCAACATCGTCACCAGGGTCATCGCCTCTGATCTTATAACGCAATGCAGTGCATACCGGGCATTCATTCAAATTCTCGTATTCACCGCGGTAGAGGATGCAGTCGTTGATGCATGCATGTATCTTCAGAACCTCTAAACCTAGAGGGCAGACAACCTTCTTTGCTTCGTACGTACTGGCGGGCAACTCGTTATTCTTTGGAAACATATTCTTCAACATTTTCAGCAAGTCTTCAAATGCCGAGTCAGCTACACCTGCCTGTGCCTTCCATTTCAGCAAATCCAGTGTGCAGCCCAGCTTTTTCAGACCATCATCGCATCCGGGGTACAGCGCCTTCCTGTGATCCTCTAACATGCGATCCAAATTCTCCCTCTCTTTTTCAGTTTCGCAGCGACTCCGTGCATCAGCAATGGTCCGACCAAGATCATCAACGGGATCATCACGTGCCTCTTCTTCACCTTCCCCTTCACCTTCCCCTTCACCTTCAGCATCCTCCATGAAAGTATCACCGAAATGAGCAAGATAGCTTTCATCGATGAAATCATCCCCTTCTTCATCTTCTTCCATTATAACCCCTCTTTCTCCATGCTTGGTCCAACAATTATAGCTTGGCATGAAACCGTGCCGAAGCAGGTGCAGCTGAACATCTCTTGAGGAAGAGTAACCCTTCTGATTCTTACATTTAACACATGGACAGATAACAAAACCCCCCTGCTTGTTCGCATTAGCCACTACGAGGAAATCATTCAAACCCGTACTGAACTCGCCGGAGAGTCGGTTACCGTACATCCATTGTCGATTCATCTGCATTATTATAATATAAAATATATAATTAACCATCATGCATTTGTTAAACTAACTAGCTACAAACAATATTAATTAAACAATATAAAATATATAATTAACCACACATGCACATTTTATCAACGACACATCAAAGGTTCAAGTTGCTAACCGCGATCGAGGAGGAAAAAATAAATGAGAAAGCTCAAGTGTGGCTCCAACACTTCATATCATGTTTGTTTCATGCTCTTGGGGCATTTCATCAAACACCTTATGTGCATAAGAGGAACCAAAAGCAAACCTAACACCCACTTGTGAAGCTTGTGAAGAAAATGGCACCAAATGGCTAAGTGTTGGCTGCTGGGTGGGTATATATAGGGGCGAGCTTTAGCGCGGTTCGTGAACCAACCGCGACTAAAACCTTCACCTGCTAGTCGCGCGTTGGCCAACCAACGGCGGCCCCACGTCTGTTGGTACCACCGAGCCCTGGGCCCAGGCCTTTGGTCGCGGTTCGCCTCGAACCGCGACTAAAGGTACCATTAGTCGCGGTTCCTTTACCTTCGCGACTTATGGGGCTCACCGGAAGCCTGTTTTTCTAGTAGTGCCTCTAGCTTATCCATTGGTTATAGCAAGGAACATGTACGAATCCAATGGGTAGCTAGCCGTGCAACCGGCATGAAGTAAAATTTTCTGCCATGTTAAAGATATAATCATTTTGTAGATTCCAAATGGTCCATAGTAAAGCACAAACGCCAACCGTGAATTTGTACTTTACCTTTTTTTGCAACTTCCGCTAGCCAATTACGAAAAAGGTTTGTGATATTCTTAGGGCGGTAATACTCAAAGATATATGAACAACATGCCATACTACTTTTGCAAGCGGGCATTCAATAAACGAATGTTGAATTGATTCATCTTGACTACAAAAGCAGCACTTTTTACTACCTTGCCAAATCCTTGTGGCCAAATTATCTTTATTAAGAAGCACGCGTCGGTGTAAGATCCACATAAAAAAACTTGATTTTTAGAGGAACTTCCATTTTCCAAATATATTGCCTACGCAAACGTGTATGGTCATTCATGTAATCTAAATACATATACTTGACCATCAAAGAACGAGATTATGTTATTTTCCACACAAACACATCTGGTTGTAAAGATAGATTTTCATAATCAGGGACAAAAGGATGTCCAGATAAGTTACTATTGACGAATCGATTTACAGTTAGTTGTAAAATAGCAAAACTGAAAAGGTTTGGGAACCGCTTCAAAGACAAACTGATGTTCCCAAGTAGTGTTGGTTCTTCTATTCATATTTTTCATAGAGCGGTATGTGGCACTCCTATTGATCATGGAATAGCACATATTCATACTTTTCGTCTATCAAGATTGTCATTTTGGTGCCTTAACGGTGACAGTAGCCCTACGGGCGTAATCTGTCATTAATTAGGCCCTTACAAATATTTTCAGTTGAAACTCTTTTTGCATTGTACCTAATCTAGTGTCATAATGAATGCATTTTCCATAAAATAATATTTTTTTGTGGATGATCTATATTCAAGAATAGTGAAATGTACTTTGGATCAAGGATTTGGCTCCCGACAGGAAAAAAAATCCCGGGGGTGCTCGGGATTCCCGGTTACCGCGGTAACCGGGAAATCCCGCCCGGTTACCGGACGAATTCAAAATCGAAAATTTAAATTCAAAGAGAATATTCGCTAAAATTATATAGAATATTCGCTAAAATTTTAATTTTTTCGCAAAAAAACAAAAAAATCGGGATTTTTTACCCGGTTAGACCGATTCCCGGGGGTGGTCGGGATATCCGGTTCCCGGCCGGGAACCAGATTTCCCGGGCGGTAACCAAATCCCTGCTTTGGATTCATTAACTTGGTAGGGTTTGGGAAATTAATGGCGGTGTTTTGAATTTAATTACTTCAATATAAATTTATCATATTTATTAGATAATAAAAAAGGAAAACTTCACCATGATTTTTAATATTAAATTATAAAGTGCAAGCTTAGCTAACCAAATGGACTATGAAAAACTTAAAAAAGAATGATGAGCTACAATAAATAGCGTGAACATAGACAAGAGACAAAAGAGGACGCCGAAATTTAATTGGGGTACTGATGATTTTTAGGGACAAAACATTAGACTCCGAACAAAGTGAACACAAATGCCAAACTAAATAAGTATACTTAGCACAAAATAAACTAATTCCAGGTGTCAACTTTGGTTGCATTTTACTCATTGATAAAATAAGAGAATGAGTTTCATGCATGTTAAGCAACACTAAATTTTAATTGAGCATGAACCTAGTTAGTAGGATTGTGTTTTTTCTTATTCGTTCATTTTGATTGCAGGCACCAATCTTTAATGGAAAAACGCTGTATGTTGGAAAAAAAAGCCTTAGAGACCTCTTCAAAAATAATTTGACATTCTTATGAGCTTCTGCGCATAACTTCCGTAGAGTGGCAATGGGGTATTCCTGTAGATCCTAAAACAACATGTATTCATGTTTTTGCTAGTGGAGACTACCATATGGGGGCCTCGGGGGCATTAACACCCAATCGTCCGCAAGTAGTCTACCATGTTTTTAATGGCTTTACCAGACCTTTCTATATATTTATATAAATATATCTTTTTCATTCAATCTAATCGAGCGGGCACCAACTGCATGTTGTAGATAATGTACATATTTGTAGGGAAATCTATTCATCAATAATGAAATGTACTTGGGATTACTTTGCCAGAGGGGTTCACTTTAGTGTATGAAAGTACAATATGGATAAATCGGCACATTTATCTTGGTATGGGTTCATTTTTCCCCATGTTTGAATACATTAGAGCAAAATCGCTACCATAGCATGCACGCCTGGATTGAGCGCATGTGCAGAGTACGTGAGGGAGATAGTGCTCATCTATTTGCCCAAACATGTATTGTTTGTATATGACAATCCCATGAGATTTTGCAAATCTATTTGACCCGCTCTTCGAAACAATGTGCATGTTTGTGAGGTAGACACTATGAGTTGGCAACTGTCTTTTTTTTTTTTGACATTTAACGAGAGCTTTATCCAATCAAGCCAAACGGATCCTGCCTGATCAGCTAGCAAGCTGCAGACGAGGAAAACAGGAGGGAGTCAAACCAAGCACGCGTCACCGTTAATGTGCAAGCTTGCTTGGCACAGAGATGTGCCGGTACATTGGCTGCTCTAGGTACATGCTTAACATCAAAAGAAAGAAAATTACATGCTAGCTCTCCAATCTCTGAAACGATGGGTGCCACGATTGATCTTGCACCGTGACGAGAAAAGTCCAAAGATGTACCATCTCTAGACAGTCGACCTTCATGATCACTCTCATAAACCCACGCAGACGGGCAAAGATGACTCCGTCGTGCAATGACAGTGCTTCAGCAATAAGAGTGTCAGTAATACCCTCGTAGGGTTTGCTCAGGATCCCAAGAACGCCGATGATGTGCGCGCTACGCCGCCAGCACCGCCCTTGTAAGCATCCAGTGAGAGACCTCCATCCTGTGTTGATCTTGACAACATTAAGTTCTGGTGGTCTCCAACCATGGCCAGGGAGGATTGTCGTCATCTTCTTCGGCAGGGCTAAAACCGCACGAGCCTCCTTAGCCACCTTCATTGACTGAACGGGGTTGAAGCCACCCCGATCATGCGTCCAGCTGTTTCTCGAAGACCAAATCGCCCACATGGTAGTAATAATTTTTGTGCGATCCGTCTCTGAGAACATAGGGTCACATAGAATATCTATTGACTAAGTTCTTGGATGTAATCTGGGGAGGGTAAACTCAAGACACACCTACGCCTCCTCCCAAAACTTCCGTGCATTTTTTTTTTCGATAAAGGGAATATATTAATATCAAGAAGATACCAATTACACAGCCTCTGCAACAACGCACCACCCTAATGGCACTACGGATGCACAGCCAAAAACAAGAAAAGAAAACTAAGAAATAAAAGTCACGTACTATCTAGGCCTAACAACAGCAATACAACCACCGCCAAGACAACACGGAGTGAGACTAGTCCTGCGCTCTCAAAACAAATGCCTCCACCAAGGACATTGCCAGAGCACAACCAATTAAGGCGGACCTTGGGTTTCACCCTGAAAGGTAGGACTCTGAACTTCACCTATGTTGTCGCCCCCACTTTCATACACGGCTGCGAAGCCCGAAACAAAACAAGTCCCTCAACATCGCAAAGACTTGAACCTCCCTTAGCTAGTCCTCCTACGCCTTCATGAAATTCTCTTCTTCCGACTTTCATCATGGATCCATAGTCACTTGATGTCAATCAAAGAAAAAGAGCTTCGCGCTCCCTCCAGAACCAATCGGTCGGAATAAAAACATGGGTCTGCGACCGAATACCTCAGATCCAACAAACTCCAGGCAAAAGCACTGTTACATTCATCGGCGGAGCCTTCGAGGACTCAACAATCCGGCCGGATCACGAGTCCGGGCCTCGGTGGGTCCTCCTCTTCACGCAAGAGGGCCCTAGGACCGCTTTATTCAGGTCGGACCCCCCGTCGGCGACCATCCGGGCTGGCCACTCAACCCACCACCGGCGACTCCGACGCCGGCTTCCAAGCTCCTCCATCATGCCGCCGGAAAGCGGTGATAGATCGATGGATCTACCATCACCAACCGCAGGCCGACCCTCTCCGACGAAGAAGATGGCCACCTCCACCGTCGTACCCAAGGCTGCTGCCCCGGGCGACCTCGTGGCGCGAGAGAAACCCGAGATCGCCTCCACACACGGCCGAGAGGCGGGGGAAGTGGCGCAGATCATGGCCTGGCCGCTGCCCGCCACCAGCCCCTCCGGCGTGCTGCGGTGAAGATCCGGCGGAAGGCAAGGGGCTGCCGCTTCTGAAAACTTCCGTGCATGTAAGCACTTAAGCAATGCATGGATCAGATCTTCGTCTGCAGCTAGGCAGATTTTGCAACGTGCACTATGTGCAATATGTCGGTGCTTAAGGATACTCTCAACTGGCAGTATACCGCGAAGTACTCTCCACCAGAACACCCTAACCTTTGGCACCACATTCAGTTTCCAGAGAGCATTCCATTTCCGTTTTTCCGAATCTGAGGTTTCGGTAGTCGCCCCTTCCTCTAGAGTAGCCTGCTCGTTGCGAGTCACTAGAGCGCGATATGCTGATTTTACTGAAAAAAGTCCTGACTTCTCTAAGTTCCAGGCCTAGAAATCCTCTCCTCCGCGACGCAGCGGAATGTTCAGAATTGTGTTAGCATCAGGAGCAATGAAGTTCCTCCGAACTAATTTAGTTATTCAACATCCATTCTCACCATCAATAAGATCTGGGACCAAGTTGATTATGTCCTCACCAATCTGAACTGCCAGCCTCATACTCCTGGGACCAGGAACCCAGGCATCTTGCCAGACATTTACCGAGGATCCGTCTCCTATTCGCTTCAGTAAGCCGAGCGGGAGGGCTTCCCTTCCAGCCACTATCGCTCGCCAAGACGCTCGCCCAGGTACTGCAGCTTGCAAGAAGTCAGAGTTCGGGAAGTGTCTCCCTTTTAATACCCTTGCACAAAGGGAATCAGGTTTTGTCAATAATCTCCAACCGTGCTTGGCTAGAAGAGCAATGTTAAACATCTCGGGATCTCTGAAACCCATTCCGCCATGTATCTTTGGTTTTGTTAGCTCCTGCCAAGAAACCCAGTGTAGAGACCGGCCATCTAAGGAGCTACTCCACCAATATTTACCAGTGCTCGACGAGAAACTTTTGCAGAGTTTCTTCGTCAGCTTGAAGCAAGTCATACTGAACAGAGGAATCGCTTGGATTACAGATGTCAAAAAAAAATTCCTCCCTGCACAAGACAACATTCTTTCACATCCCTGGACCTTACTGCGTATCCGCTCGGAAATATAATCAAATGAGTCACTGGTGATGCGCCCAACAGCTGTAGGCAGGCCCAGGTATCGCTCATTAAATGCTTCCACCGCAATACCGATAATCTGTTTCACTTCCTGCCGAACAAGATCTGGGGTGTTCGGGCTAAAAAAGACCGCGCTCTTCTCTCGATTGACTCTTTGTCCAGAGCATTCCCCATATATCCGCAGAATTTCATTAAGCCTCTCTCCACTTCCTGGACATGCATTCATGAATATCAGACTGTCATCAATGAACAGTAGATGATTAATCCATGGAGACTGAGAGGTAACTCTAATTCCTCTATCCACATGGCCACCACCATAATTATTCAGTAAGGCTGTGAACCCTTGTGAGCATAAAAGAAAACGATAGGGTAAAAAGGATCCCCTTGTCGAAGCTCTCTCGATGGAGTAAAATACTGCAGTGGTTCACCATTCACCCGCACCGTAAACCTGACCGAAGATACACACTTCAAAATCAGTCTAACTGTATTGTCACTAAAGCCAAGTTTTGACATGATAGCCTCCAGATAATGCCATTCAACCCTGTCATACGCTTTCATCATGTCAAGCTTGACAGCACAAGAAAAATTCCTCCCCTTCTTCCTCCTTCTCATCACATGAACACTTTCATAAGCAATAAGAACATTATTTGTAATGAGACGGCCAGGAATAAAAGCACTTTGTTCTTCCCCAATAATATCTCCAAGAAAGCCTTTGCAATGCACTTAGCTCCAATCTTATAAAGGACAGAGCAAAGGGAGATAGGTCTATATTGGGAAATTTTTTGAGGATGTTTTACCTTAGGGATTAGAGTTATCGATGTATCCTTCATTCCAGTAGGTAGAACACCTCCATTCAAAAAGTCCAGGACAGCCTGCACTATATCTTGTTTGAGAAGATCCCAGTCCCGCTGAAAGAAACCTACGGTGAAGCCATCAACCCCTGGCGCCTTAGAAGGTGCCATTTGAAATAGAGCTAATTTGACTTCATCCTCACTATACACTCTGTCCATCGCCTCATTCATTTGGCCTGAAACAGCCGGCTGCACCAAGTTCAGTAGCTCGTCCATGTTACCTGAGCCTTGAGACGTATATAACGCCTGATAGAATTCCTGAACTTCAGCATGCACTTCATCCGTATTAGTACACACCGACCCATTAGCTCGCTCTAATAGCTCAATTATATTCATTCTTTTTCGATGGGCTGCACATGTGTGAAAATACGACCAATTTCTATCCCCTTCACGTAACCAGAGCACGCGGGAATGTTGTTTGAACCAGATTTCCTCCTGGTGTAGGGCACGTCGCAGTTTCTTGACGACGGCCTTCTCTTCCTCACTTGGACCACGGCCCACCGACTTCGCCCGTAGACTGTTTAATTTTTGTCGAAGCTTTCTCACAGTCCGCGGCAAACAACCAAACTTCTCTGCACCCAGAGAACTTAATTTTCCTTGTAAGTTCTGAAGAGCATCAACAACACCAACTAACCCACTCTGGCCAGCCCCTGTCTCCCAACTATCCTTGACCAATTTATCATAGTCGGCATGGGTTTGCCACACATTTTCGTAACGGAAGAGCTTGGCCCCTCTAGTCCATTGTTTAGATAATCGTTCTCGTAACTCCACGAGACAAAGCAGTGGTATGATTCTGTTGCTACAATATGTCGAACTCTTGTATGCTCAAAACGATTCAGAAATTCAGAATTAGCCAACGCTCTATCAAGTCTGGCTTTTACATTTGCGTCACCAGCTTGGCGATTATCCAAGTGTAAGTTGTACCAGACCATCCTAGATCTTGTAACTTACAGTCGTCAACTGCATCTCGAAAATTCCTCATCTGCCATTCAGGCCGAGCTGCACGGGAGAAGTGCTCCGAAGCATACAAAGTTTCATTAAAATCTCCCATACACAGCCATGCCGAATGCGGAACCCCAAACAACGTTCTCAAGAAACGCCAGTTGTGATGTCTATTTTCTACTCTCGGCGCCCCATAGAATCCAGTGAATCTCCACTCCGACTATGGTTACTACATTTTTCTAATATTCCCACGAACAAAATAAGTAGGACTTTTCAGAATTGATGATCCATATAGCTTACCGAAAATGTGACTGTATATTGCAAAGGTTATGGTATCTAACAATCGATATGTTCGTTATTGACCATTTAGCTTGAGACGGTATGCTTTCAAAATGAGGTCTTGTAGAGCAACTACACTATGAAGTTCAATTTATATGATCAAAATTGCTACTAGAAGCTACTTCAATGTGCTTGTGGGGTGGAGGAGGGGTGCTTAGAACAATACATAAATGTCCACAACGGCAGAGCCAGAAATTTTTTATGAGGGGGGCCAACCAAATAAAACAACTCTAGTGCTAAAAATTAGCAGAAATTTTGGAAAGCCGGTGGCACCAAAATGTAGATTTTCACTAAATTTACCTATGTTTCCGTCAAAAAACGCTGTGCTGCATGCATAAAAATTTGACCCTGTCACTGCATGACCGTGCATTCATTTGGAGTAGAATACTAGGAGGTGTTTAAGATCCCATGTAAACATCTATCGGTGTTGTTCCTTGTATCTAAGGGCAGCACTTGGTTGAATACACAGTTTTGGAGGTAATAAATCAGGATCTAGTCATCATCAGGGTATAGTAACAAAGTTTTGCATGTTGGGGGGGGGGGGGGGGGGGACCGACGCATTTTGGACGTCCGAAATATCCGATTGTGTCCGTTTGCGTCGGGGTACCTCCAGCGGGGCGGACGTATTTTTTTAGCAGAGACAGCGTCAACGTCGTTAATGGTGTTTTACGTCCCGTCGAGGCTGCGGCGATTAACTGTTCCTGCGCTATGTCGGTCGCTCCCACGCGTTCCCAGTATATTGGCAAGTTTCGCTGGCGTTTCGCGCGTGGAAACGCCTGCGCGGCAACGCCGTTTCCGCCCCGCCGTGGCTATATATCTTGGGCACCGGGGGGTGACGGTCACACCTCAAGCTAAACCCTAGCATCCATCCATGGCCGAACAACGTTAGTTGAGAACGATAGTTCGAGATGTGCATACGTCCACCCGGAGAAGAGACGAAACTAGTCACAACAGTCGAACGACGACTAGACACAGAGAGAAGCTGACGCGGAGCGAAGTTCTGCGGAGCGAAAGGCGGAAAGCGCGCGGAAGCCGGCTGCGGCGGCCGGGTAAAATCGCCGACGCGGGGGCGAGCTCGCCCGACGCCATCGCGGCTTCATGGTGTGACCGGTGATAGCTGCCCTCTGGCGCCCCTGGCGGACCGCCGTCATCCATGACATAAATGCGATAGCGATACCCCGATAACTGCCAGTGCAGCCCGACCAGTTAAATTCACAGCACTCCTTAACGGGAACCACAGGTAGGCACTGCGCTGTCGAGGCTAGGTTGGCGGAGAAGCCCACGACTATGTGGTCTCCATGGCTCGAGGTACATGTGCCCCGACTGGAGCTAGCTCAGTAGGAAGGGCCCTTCTCCCAGCAGCAGGTCGGCGGGGAAGGCAGGAGGGCGCCGGCGCCGTCGCCGCCGAGAGACGAAATGGTGGCGGAGCCCGGCTGGGGCAGAGCTCGCTTCCACGCCCATTCGCCCCGGGGGTTGCGGCGGTGGCCCGAGGGCGGCGGAGCGGCGGGCGGGCGGCAGCAGCCCCGAGCGGCAGCGGCGAGGAGGGCGGAGGCGCGACGGTCGCCCGAGCGGCAGCGGCGGACGGAGAGGCCGGCTCTGCTGGCCAGGAGAATCTTGTGGGACTCCTCTCTGGCCAGAACCCTCGGGCATCCAGGCGCAAGGGCCGAGATGTCCCCGATCGCCGCCCCGTGCGCGCGCGTATGACGAAGTGCGTGAAAGCGCTCCTTCGACGATGGCGCCCGCCTCGGCTAATGGCGAAGCTGCATGAAGCTGCCGATGGCAGGGCCGTGGTAGGCAGCGCGATGGCGATAGGTGCAGTTGTTGTTGTTTTAGGTTAACTAAACTAACCATCTCTGTAAGATGGTCCTTTTAGCCAGTGTGTAATAAAAAAATATGTTGCTTACCTGGACGTTCCGGCGGGCGGATGCACGAAGACGTGGGCCGGTTCATGACACTGTCCGTGAAGACGTAACAGCGCTATTTGGGCCAGTTATCGCCGCAGACAGCCCGATCTGCCATCTGTGACTGAGGGCAGACATTTTCATTCGGTGGGTACAAACGCGTTGGAAATGCTCTTATGGAAATACTGAAGTACATCAAAGCGTCCACCACATGGACACAAACTACACAAAAGCATCCACCACATGTTTTGCCACATGGACATAAACTACACGAAAGCATCCACCACATGTTTTGCCACATAGACATAAATTACACGAAAGCACCCATCACATGTTTGTATCATCACATGGACACAAACATTAATTTTAATGCAAAAGAGTTCATATTTAAGTGTGAGAAGACATATGGAACTATATCATAATAATTCACCAAAGGTAGCCATCACGCGCACCTGCAACTAGCAAGGAGTAGAGCTCACTCTCTGCTAGGTTCATATAATAGGTGTTGTACTGTACATAGTTAGAATCTTTTTTACTACAATGTCATTGAAATCCAGATATATCATAGGATTTGGAAGCATCGGGATTTGCAACTCCCCCGATCTAAATTTCAATGACGCCTTTTCGCAAAGTTCATCTTTAGTAACTCGTCCTTGCACCATCACACTTGGTGGGGTTAGTACCTTGCATGTGTATCTTCGAGTTCTACGCTCTCAGTTTTCGGTTGGTTAGGAGGCATTGCAAAGAAGCGGGCGGTGGTTAGTTCAACGTGGCATGGTAGCCATGTTATTAGTGTAGATTATTGTAGCCCAACATCGTTGTTGGTGAAAGTTACTGAGGTAAACATCATAACGTAGCGAATTATATGGTCGTCAACGTTACATTTTAACGTTGGTAAATAAAGAGCCAGTATGCATGTCAAGCAACATTTGAACTGAACATGGACCTAGCTAGACCTAGTGGACTTGGCCTACTAATCTTAATTAACATTTGAAACTTATTCATTTTATTTTTTTGTCTCTCGCACTGCTGAATATATATACACGTGTCCCCGTATTTCATAATGTTAGACATATGAAAGAGTAAATGGTGTTTATTTATTACAGTATAAGACTAGGATCAAACTTGAGCGGAGAGGTTGAAAATAGTGTATACCGGCGAGTCACATCAAGGCATCTTCAGCGGGCGCGACGCATTTTAGCGTCCGGAAATGTCCGCGCGCTTCCGTTTGCGAAATGGTCGAAATCGACCGCGCGTCCGTTGCGTCGGGGGTGGCTCCAGTGACAAAGCGCATTTTTACTTAAAACATTTTTTTAAAACATGAAAATAATTTCCATAGTTTAACACATGAAAAAAAAAATCTAAACGTGTGCGCCTACTGCTGCTCTTCGTCGCTGTCGAACACGATGAGCTCAGTATCACCTGACCGATTACCATCGAGAAGCGTCGCAGAGCGCGCCGTAGTCTTTGGAAAATGGGCGCCCGAGTGTGGCTGTGGCGCGGTGGAGCGCCCGAAGTCTGTTTGTGGAGAGTGGAGCCCCGGGAGTTGTGCGTGGCGACGGTTGTCGCCGGCCGAGTCTGTAGCGCCGGTTGACGCTTCATCCTCAAACAGGCCAACGGCATGGCGCGGTGGCGTAGCGGGGGCAGCGGCGGCTACACTGGTGTCGTTCTCGAGCGAGGATGCACGAGCTTCGCCATCTCGTCGTCCGTCATGTTCTCGGGGAAGTCAAATGTGCGGCCCTCCGCTGTCGTCCTTGACCTCCTCGTTATGGTACGCGAGCGCCTCGATGTAGTCGTGGTCGTCGTTGTCGTGGTCGTCGTCGTCGTTGTACTGTGCGCGCGGCGGCGCCTGCTGACGACGCGTCGGCGCTGCTGTCTTCATGGACGAGTCGGCGGTGGACGGTGAAGGAAAATCTCATCGCCGCAGGCTTGCCCTCTCACTATCCGTCTCGGTCGGCCAGACCATTACGCCAACTTTCGAGTCGTGGCGTCGTCCGGATGCAGCCTTGAGAGGTCGGCGGTAAGTACCCCGCCCTCCTTCGCGGATCTCCCGCGGTCCGATCGGGCTCGCGAGGGCCAGGGTGGGCACCCCGTGGCTGGCTTCAGGCCTTGATGTCTCTGGTGCTTCTATTCTTATAGACAGTGTTGGGCCTCCAAGAGCGGAAGGTTTGTTAGAATAGCAACCAAGTTTTCCTTAAGTGGATCACCCAAGGTTTTATCGAACTCGAGAGGAAGAGGTCAAAGATATCCCTCACAACCCAGCAATCACGATACAAGAAGTCTCTTGTGTCCCCAACACACCTAATACCCTTGTCAGATATATAGGTGCACTAGTTCGGTGAAGAGATAATATAGGGAAATACAAGTAGTATGGATGAATATGAGTGGTAATAGCAATCTGAAATAAGATGGCAACGGAGGTAAACATGCATGAACGATCAAATAAACGGGTTCCCGATTGGCAGAGCAAGGCCTAGGATCATACTTTCACTACTGGACACTCTCAACATTAATCGCATAATAAATAATAACTTTTTTCATTTGTGCTACATACACTCTTTTGTTGGATGACGAGTATCGTACCGCACGGTGCCGTCGGTGTAGTGCTTCTCACGACGAGTGCTGTCACGCACGCGCGTGACCATGCCATGACCAAAAAATTTTGTGAGGACGGCCGGAGCAGGCTGCTCGGCGGACAGCCCGCGGCGATGGAGGCGAGAGACGGTGGCGTGGGCGCACCACGCGCGAGCGATCCGGAGGCGAGGCGGGACGGCGAGCGCTGTGCAGCGTCCGCCCCCCTCCTGCCGGCAGGAACCGAGCGTGGCAGCGAGCCTGTCCGCGCCAGGAGGAGCAAGGCGTGACCGATGACGATGTATCCCGTTAAGTCTTTGTTCCAGAGCATACACATGCACCTCCGACCGAGCGGAGGAGGGGCCGTCGATCACAGCGGCATTACACACAAAAGATCAACAGGTGGAAGGGCAGGTAAGATAGGTCATATTAGCGCACCAATCACTCGTAGCGGGACCCGATCACAGAGAGAAGTAATGGCTTCACGAAGAGTGGGAATATGGCCTTAACCCAGGGTAGCATATGGAAACACGGATTCTCCAAAAAACAATCACCCAGGAGATGTAATACGACCCGTGGATTTATCAAGAGTGTAGCCCTTGTGCATAGGACTATAGCCCAAGCAAGAAAACACACATCTTGGATCTAAACTCGAGTTTGTGAGCATTATACTTGCGAAGGCTACGTAACCTGACATAACCAAAGATCTGGAAAACTACGTAATTGGGCTGAATTTTGAGAAAGGCGGAAAAGTAATTGTCTCTTTGTTAAAAACGAGTGTAGGCTGTCACGATTGATCAAGTAGCAAGAGCTGTCGAGGAAGGCTTCAAATCCCAGGAAAGCGTAAAGGAGAGGAATGGGCGAGCAAGGCAAAGACCTGTCTAGAGCCAAATGGCGGTGTTCGTTCGACAACGCCGTTTGCTAGGAAGGTATGAAGAGGCGGGAGACACGTGTGAGACACCGGTGCGCGAAAATGCGATGGAGTTTATGATATTGCGATCGGATTGGACAGCTTTAATTTTGGCGTTCGGAAAGGGCTCAACATGAGAGCACAGAAAGCATAAAACACCCGCTCAACATCAGATTTATGTTTAAGGAGATAGATCCAGCAAACGAGGTAGTCATCGATAAAGCTAACATAGTACTTAAAACCACCGGAAGAAGCAGCTAGCGGGACCCCAAACATCGAGTGTATAAGCTCAAGAGGCAGTGGTAACACGATGAGACAAAGTATATGATAGTTGATGACTTTTGGCACACTGACAAGCATCACAAACCAAATGAGGACTAGCGGAAGTATAGGATAAATCATGATTCTTAACAATAGTGTGAACTACATTATTTGTGGGATGACCTGAGCGATGCCATGAAGAGAAGATGAAGTCTTGGCACCGGAAAAGAGCATGACGTGTGGACGGTGAAGACGCACGGCCCTGGCAGGAGCGGGGTAGAGTCCACCATGGCTAAGTGAAGCAGAGAATTCTCCAGCGAGACGTCATGCTGAGAAAAAATATCGGTGAAATTCAACAAAGACATCATTGTCGCAGACAAGGCGATAAACAGAGAGAAGATTCTGACTAATATGTAGGACATGAAGGATGTTATTAGGTTTTAATTGTGAACGAGCTAAAGTGACCAATGTGGGCAATAGACAAACCTGCACCGTTGGCCACCTGAACCTGATCCGTCCCGCCATAGCGCTCCTGCATGTGGAGACGCTGAATATCATTCGTCCAGGATGATCAAGTCGCCCCGGTGTCCTTCATCCCGGGCGAAGAAGGCACAGTCGATGCGAGTTGCGGCACGGTGCTGGTTGTTGCCCGTCTGTTGCTAGTTTCAGCATACGAAGTGAGTTGACGGGTTCAAAGCAATCGATGGCGTTGTGCCCCCAATACACTGATGACCCGGCTGTTGTGGGTATACTTCATGGGTGTACCATCGTTAGTGCCTAGATCCGGGTGGCCCGCAGACGGTGATGGTGGCATGTGGCCCATCAGGCGGCCCATTGTTGTTGATCATGAAGGATGAAGTCCAGCCCAAGGATCAGTAAGCCGGATCCGAACCGACCTTTGGATGAACCCGGATCCGTGGGCCCACACTCAGGGAACCGGATCCAATACCTCGTATATGGAAGAGGCGGATCCTTGACGTACGGCAAGATATTGTACAATAGTTTAGGCAATCCTTAATCCGACTGGACTCTCCATATAAACCCTAGATCCGTGCGCCTTTATACGGCCGGATCCGGGGAGCCCTAGAGGCACAACCACAACCATTGTAACAACACGCAAGCGCCCAGATAATTCAGACAAGCAGCGGTAGGCCCTGTCATCGTGCGGGTGTTCCGAAGCTGGGTAACTCGCGTACCACGGAGTCAGGGACACTCAACCCTATAGCCCTACTTCTTTTCCCCCTCGTGAGATCCACTCCTCGAAGTACACCGTCTACAAGCCGCGACACCGGCGTCCTCCGTTACGACGCAGTTGCACCCAATCGTACAATACCCACGTAATTGCAGCAGTTGGGCGACAATGCCGTTGCCGCCCGGCCCCAGCAGCGATCCCGTAGGGAAGCTGGGTGTGGCCGCCCGCGCCCCGGCGACCCACTGCCCGCCTCCACCGTTACCTCCATGCAGAAGTACGGCGACCGGCTGACGCACCAGCAGCGGTGAGAGCCTCCGCGAGAGAAGAGGCGGGCGAGGGCGCGCGGGGGCTGCGAGCACCACCATGCGACGGCTGCGGGCCCTCGTGGTTCGGGACCATGGAATAGAACTTCGTGACGGTCACCACCACAGAAGCTGATATGTGTTTGGGGCCGCGCGATCGGATTGAAGGCGGGGCGAGGCCGGTGAGCATGTAATCAATGATTTTATTAAATGGAGACCAGCGGTGGCCATGGCGTCGGCCAGGCACCACCTTGTGCATATATGCTAAAGCTTGAAGTCGCCCGCCTTCATGACCCCCTGAATTTTAGCGACGGAGATGCGACTCCCGACAGCTCTGCGGAAAACATGGCATGGATCGCGTCCGCCCCGCGGCCGCTAAATCTTGCGGCCAAGGAGCTGGCTGCAATCTCTCGGTCATGGAGGAGGAAGGCACGCCGAGACCTCCACGAGTCCACCATGTACCATCTGGCGAGGTTGTCAACACCCGGCGGCCTCTTGGTCACTTTTCGGTAGTAGTCTTAGGCTGACGCGCCGTGCCGTCGAGGTAACCATGGGCAAGCCGAGAGGAAATTGGTGAGGTAAGAAACCGCCACAGGCGAAGTTGTTGCGGTCAGAGCCCAGTTCCACGACGGTGGGAACGGTAGGGAGCAGCACGTCAGCCTTGAGCGAGAAGGCAGCTAAGACGATGGCGGAAAGCTGCATGTTGCGCCCGGAAAGAACCCATCGGAGGAAGGGCGGCGATGAGATCGCGTCGGGAAAGGGAGACCGATCTTGGTGGTGATAGCTCGTGCAAGTTAAAACACCGCGTTTAGGGTTCGTGGATGAAGCAGCAACGCCACTCTTCTATTTATACTTAGCGGGGAATACAATACAAGGCACATCTGATACAAATACGGGTATGTAGACAGCGATCTCTGCGCAAATGTCACGCCAGGTTGCGTCTCTATGAGCAGTCCGATCCATGCTGTATCGCGCCCTTCGAAAGGTAATCTTCAAACGGATTCAGTCAAAGCTGACATAAGCAATCGCGTCGCGCCCTTCAGAATGAAAGCCTCAGTGCCACGCACGGTACCATAGAGACGGAGCTCGCTGACCACACCACATATCCCTACCAGCGCAGCAGCGCTCACGCGCGCGAGCATGTTGCAAGTCAGGGGCGGAGCCAGCTATCTGGCGTGGTTTGGCAGCCGCCATACCTAAATGTGTACGAAAGTACTCCGTATTAGGTTTCTTGTTCGTTTACATAAAAAAAAAGCTATACCGAGTGTTGTGATGGACTGATGGGCCAAAGTATCACCTTCTTGCTCTAGGGCTGTACGTGGTTACATATAATTCATTTCCAACAGGAATAAGCATAGTATACATGCGATCGACCCGGCCAGTATCTACCTAATTCTGAAATGCCGGAGACACCTCGTGATCGTGAAGTTGAGATTGTGTGCGTGGAGCAGAGCGGCTCTGCAAGACAGAAACCAACGAGCAGAGAGCCGCCGGCCGGCAATAGAGGCGAGACCGTGACCTCAGAAAGCGATATAAGACCCAGGAGGGTGAATACAACATGGCACGAAGAAGAGCAGAATACATAATGACATGCATGCTGGAATTGGAATTGCCACTTCATACATGAAACTGATTTGGTTCTTGTGGACTGGTACGCCCCTGAGTAATTTCATTTTATGAACATTTGGGTACAATATTACAATGACTTACAAGAATTAAATTGTACATGTTGAACACAAAACACAAAGTACTAGCTGATATTTAGTGGAGTATTGCATTTTTAGTTTATTGTTATTTTTAAATTTTATTCTCCTCCTTATTTATTTGCAAGTATTATCATGGTCTACTCCCTCCATAATAAAAATATAGTGTGTACAAGGGTTCAAATGTCTAAAAAAATTGAAAAATATCGGAATTGTACATCCGGACGATATTGTTCACACCACGAAGTTTACGGAGAAATATGATTTTTTGTGTGGTCGAAAGAACAATTTCAATGACTCCAAAATAGCTTTTCTGAAACATTTTTTCTTTTTTGCATAGTGCACAAAAAATGTTTTTTTCATGCCAGGCTTTTGTGAGCTAACATAGAATGTGAGGATGCACACTCCAAAAAAAAATTTAACATTTTAAAATAAATTTAAAATATATTTTATATAATAGGTGCATCTAGACCTATGAGCCAAAACACCAGGTCCGTGTATAAGATTTTTTTAAAAGTCAAACCATGTGAAGTTTGATGAAGTTCTTACAAAAAAATATTAACATCTAAGGTATCAAATCAGTACTATTGGATTCCTTAGGGAAGTATATTTAATTTGTTATTATTAATGTAGATATCGAAAATTTACTATAATAAATTTTCCTGTGATATAATTCTACTTTTTTCTCCTTGTATTTGAACAAAATAGAAGGGATTTTTCAGAATTGGAAGTCACATAACTTCGTAAATGTGATTGTCTAAAGTTTATGGCAAAAACAAGACTCGTTATGCTCATTACTGACCACTTGGCTTGAGATGATACGCTTTCGAAATGAGGTCTTGAATAGAAACTTCTACTAGAAGCTACTAGAAGCTACTTCAATGCGTGGGTGGGGTGGGGGGAGGAGGGGGGCTCTTATGGAACATTAATATCACCATGGTTTTCACGCATGAACCTGAGGTATTGAAGCATCCACCATGGTTGTTCTGCCACATATGAACACACAAACTAGTAGCGCATGACCACATAGTTTGGGCTTTCATCACATGGACACAAACATTCATTTTAATGTTATAGAGTTCATATTTAAGCTTTAGAAAACATATAGAGCAAGATCATAATTCACAAAATGTAGCTAGCATGCACACCTGAAATGAGCCAGTGTGAAACTAGCTCTGCTGAGTTCATAGAGCATACCATATGGTGTTGACTTGCACATGCAATTGGAACTTATTTTACAATGTGTATTAAAATCCATATGCATCATAGGACTTGGAAGCCTTGGGATGCGCAACTCCCCTGACCTAAATTTCAACGACACTGTTCAGCAGAGTTGATCTTTAGTAATTTGTCCCTAGAGGGGCACAATTGGTGGGGTTAGTACTTTACCGGAATCTTCTAGTTGTACACTCTATTTTGGAATTTTCCAGGAAAGTGCCAAACAGGTGATGCTTAGTTCGATGGCATGGTAGCCATATTGGTAAGTCATAAGTCAACTTGTCGTTGCTAAGTTACCCAAGCGTAGGAGCTGTTCTCCCTGGTAATGAATTATTCTCCAATGTGCATTTTATAATTAACGAATAAAGGTGCCAGTATATGTCGGTGAGATGACCCGTTAATTCAAAGCCGGGCTCATTTAAAGCCTTCCGTCTAAAAGTATGAATTTTAACATTTGAAACTACTCATTTCTTTAGTCTCTCGCATTGCTCTGCATGATGACGTGGTTACTATTTTGCACAAGTGTCAACATCAAGAAACTGTCAAAGAATATTACGAATATACATGCATTTTTTTATATATTTTTCATAATATTACTAACTCCGCTCTAAAATAAGTGTCATGGATTTTTCTAGAAACAAATGCAATCTACATATTAAAATGCGTCGTCGTATGTTTAGATAATTGTGACATGACCTTTATAATGAGTACAGTAGATACAATATATGAAAGAGCAAATATAGGTGTTTCTTCAATTTTAACTACAGTAATATGGATGAAACTTGGGCGGAGAGGTTAAAATACCGGCGAGTCACATCACTGCCACGCACGGTACCGTGGGCGTTGGACAGGAGCTCGCTGACGGCGACCACACCTGGCGACCTCTCCCACGGGTTCTCTCCGTGAAACTCTGCTGCTACACACGGCTACCGGCACCGCAACGGCTGCTGGCGCGGTGAGTCCTGGTTCGATAACTGTTGCGTTGAAAGCCGAGGCGGAAGCAGGCTAACACGCCACGCCATTGATGGCCGGCGTAAATGCCGACGCAGCAGCCGACCCCGCAAACCACCATCCACGCGACGCAATCAATGCCGAGCCGAGAACAGGCGAGACGACGACGGGACGATGCGGCGCCATGTCCTCTCGCTCTCGGCCTCGGCCTCTCGGGGACGTGAACCGAGGAAGAAGAGGACGAGGAGGAAAAAAGCCTGCCGGGCAGCGCGAAAAGACCTCACAAAGCTCTGCCGCTGCTGGCTACGGCCGAGTCCCAAGGAAAAGCCAAAACGACACGCGCGCGCGCCGAGGTAGAGAGAGCTCGTGCGCGCAGCAGGAACAGGGCATGGGCTCCTGAGCTGTGAGCAGCGCCAGCGACAACCGGATCTTCAGCTTTCTTTATATTTCTCTACTTCTTTTGCACCTGCTGGGTAGCGGCGAGCGATCTTGCTCTCCTCTAGTGAGCTTCCATCATGGACGGCCGCGTCGATCAGGACCACCTGGAGTTCATCATGCGCCACCAGGGAATGGGAATGGGCATGGTGGGGTTCCCCGTCGCCCGCAGCGACAGCGAGGTCAGTGTCTCGGTGGGCTGTCGCCGGAGTCCGATCGTCTTTGTCCCGCTTTCGCTGCAACTCAATCTCAATGGCCGTCGATTTGGGTTTGCAGGAGGCGCCGGGGTCGTCGGAGTCGGAGCCGGCGGCGGCGAGGCCGCGCGGCAAGAGGGCCCGCGCCGCCGAGGTGCACAACCTCTCCGAGAAGGTAAGTAACCATCTCGTGCAAACCAAGCAGAATCGATTGCTTCGGGCCCTTTGTTTTTTCGGCCGATTTTTGATTTGGTTGGCAGCGGTGCTGCGTTGTGCTGTGCAGAGGAGGCGGTGCAAGATCAACGAGAAGATGAAGGCGCTGCAGAGCCTGGTGCCCAACTCCAGCAAGGTCCGCCAGGCACACCCTGCCATTTCCTCCATTATTCTCGCCTACATTTTTTTCATCCGACTGCTGGAAGCTGACCGAGATGCTACTTTTTTTTGTGGGGAGGTTTGCAGACGGACAAAGCCTCCATGCTTGACGACGCAATCGAGTACCTCAAGCACCTTCAGCTCCAAGTGCAGGTCAGCAACATGGATGCTGCATTGCTACCGCTGCTACTCTGAATGTGTGATACCCACAGAAAGAATTCATATGTGCTCCCCTTGAAAAATAATAGTATGTGATATTCAAAAATATTGAATGGAAAGTGTAGAATTGAGTGCTAACTCAGAGGCAAAAGCTAGCAAGTGCGCAGCCAGTCCACCCGGGTTTAAATCCCCATCTAGCGGTAATTTTGTTGGGAGGGGTGGACTTGAAACCGGGTTTAAATCCCCATCTAGCGGTAATTTTGTTGGGAGGGGTGGACTTGAAACCGGGTTTAAATCCCCATCTAGCGGTAATTTTGTTGGGAGGGGTGGACTTGAAACCGGGTTATCATCCTAGCGTCCATCCGCGGGGAGTCTCTTCCTAGCGTCCATACGTTGTTAGGTATGTTGGTTAACGTTTAATATTGAATGGAAAATATAGATGTAGTTGCCTTGGTTGAGTGCCCCTTAATAAGGTATCAGTAGGTTGAACAATGAATAATGTACTAATAAGGCATCAGTAGGTTGAACAATGAATAATGTGCTAGGCATTTTGCTCAGGTCAAGCAAAATGTTGCTACTCCTAGTCTGAATTTCTGGCACTTATTGAATTGATGAATATAGTTGTCGGTGTTTAATGCCCTTAATTTGTAGCCTTTTGCATCAGTAGGCTGATGAATTGTGTGCTACACATTTTGGTGCCCTTCAATAATACTAGTTGCAGACTTGCAGTTTGTTTTATACAGTAGTTCAGGAGTTACATTAGCCATTCTATGGCCCACTCTACGGACCAAGGAAAAGCATCAATGCGTACCCCGTCATTTATGCATTTCAGTCATGTTTGATTGCTATGATTCGGTGCATTTCGATTTTGTGTTCTGATTGCTCTATGATTATGTTTCCAGATGTTGTCCATGAGGAATGGTCTGTATCGGCCCCCAGTGAACCTGCCAGGACGAGCACCTGAGCCTCTGCCAACATTGCAAATGTGTACCGCAGCGATGAACCAGAACAATCCAGAAGCATCGAACCCAGCAGCTGACATGCTGCCTATGACTCAAACTTTTGGAGCAATCCCAGGAACTCAACATTCGTTTGATGCTTTGAATCAGGACCGGCGACATCAGGAACCTCTGGTCTTACCAAGCATTCCTTGCACCACCACTCCAGAGCCTCGGTTCCTTCTCGGGTCATCACAGCCCCACCTTCAATCCCTTCAGCTGACCGTATCTGCCGAGGTAATTGTTTTGTCAAGTGTATACCATAAGTGTCACATGAATCCCCTTGTCTGCAAATACAGAGCTTAAAATCATCAGTACCCTATACAGTTTTCCTTGTTTTCTGCTTATCCACAACAGATGATCCTTCAAGACGAGGAAATGTTAAAGCATCACCAGAGTTCAACCCAAGAGATCACCTCCATTCCAGGTTAAAGATTATAACACATTTCAAATAACATATTAGTGTACAGAGGGAGTAGTTAGCACTTAAAATGCCATATCACTTAACCTCTATCATCTTTGGCATTCTCGTGGATTGGTGAACATAGTTATTTATATTCTTGCTGACCGTTGTCTTTGTTTCTTCATTAATAGGGCACGAGATGAAGCCTGTTAGACAAGAAACACCCCAAGCAGGTGCTGCTCATTTCGACACATGTTCGATCTGGAGAAGACAACCCCAAGACATGATGCCAAATAATACACAAAGCGTTATGTTTATGCCACAACTGCATAGGTAATTTCTCTTCTTGACATGAATGCATTTACGGTGGAGCGGGAGTTTTTTCTATGTTAGTCATGCTGCCTGTTTGTCTATAAGCATTTTGTATGGTCCAGTACCTGCTTGGTGTAACTTGTACTTCAGGACCAACTAGTACCGAGTTTTTATGGCTCAAACTCGATTTTTACATATTCTGATAAATTCATTTAAATGTTCCGTTTGAAAATCCTAAAAGATTGGGTTGGAACTTGGAAGTCATCGAGTTTGATGTACTAGTAGCCTTTATTTTGGATTATGTCGGCTGCCTGTAAACTAATTATGTGGAATCAATTAAGCTAGCGCATCTTAGGCTTGCCGCTTTCATCAACAGTTTACTACTCTAATTCAGTTTTGAAGTTGCACAAACACTTATACAGATAGTTAAGCAAATTACAACATCCTTCCTCTCAGGCCAACTTAGCTGTGTCATTCTACAAGACTTGTATGCCTTCAGTTGTTAGAATTGATTAAGATTGACAGTTTTGTTCACAATCCTAGACAGATTTCAGAGCGGTGATACTGACCCTGGTCTGAGGGCAGGATCAAAGTAACTTCAAAATCAATATTGACAGCTGATCTGGGATTTTTGGAAGATTTGCCCATTGGGGTGCTTCATTCTGGCAGAGCAGGCCATGAGACTTGGAAACTGAAGTAACGGTGATGGTGCATCCACCAGTAGCAATTAAATCAGCCAGATTAAACTCTTGATGTCATATCAAGAAATGTTGATCATGTGAATGTAAATATTAAACTGTAATATTAGGGCAGTGGTCAGTGCCAACTAAGAGTAGATCACAAGGTCTGACAATTATCTCAAACTAGCTAGTAGTAGTACAATGTTTGTACTGTGAGTAACTAATCTATGGAAGCTTGGAGGTCTATTGATGATTGGTGTTGTGGCATTGAGGCTATCATGCTTTCATAGTTGGTTCTTTCAGAACAGACTCATGGCCAAGATGATTATCAGTTCCAAACTTCCAAGGATAAACACCACCAGACATGAATCTGTTGAAAATATATGCCCCCGGGTCCAGCTGAAAACTTAATGGAGACCCAAACCATATCAGATAGACTGCTACTCCCTCCTCCAAAGTAAGTTAGAGTAGGCAAACTGTGGTGAAAATTATGTTGTCTTGCTTCTCAATTTCTGTCACTGAAGAATACTGAACAACCAAATTTGTGAACAGATAACAGCAATAACATTGACAAGCACAATTTACCAATCTAAGAGCATCTCCTGTCGCGTCCCCCAAAGGGATTTGGGGCGCGCCGGACAAAAAAACGTTCCCAGCCGCGTCCCCCAAAGCCGTTTTTTGTCCGGCGTGGCCCGATACGGTGTCCGGCGCCCTGAGCCCGTCCCATGAGGGCGCACCGGGAGGCGGGACACACAAAGCGAGGCGGGGTGGCGGGGCTGATCCGTCGGCGGCACATTGAATTTTAACCTAAGTCGCCTACCTCGCGACGGAAGTTGATGGCGCGCGCGGCGATAGGTGATTCCCGCAGAGGCGCCGCGAAGCGCCTTGTCGCGCCTAGCTCTGCGTGCCTGCGTTAATGAGCGCCACCGTTCCCCCGTCTCCCTCCGGCCTATAAAAAGGGCCGCCTATCATCTTCCCTCTCACTCACAAACCCTAGCGCCTCTCTCCCCAACCCTAGACGCCACCATCTCAAAAGTTGACGCCATGTCTGGTAGAGGCGGAGGCCGAGCTCGCGACCGTGGTCGTGGTCATAGCCGCGGCAGAGCTACACGCTCGCTGTCGCCTGCGACGCGGTCGTCCTCCTCATCGTCAGACATGCAGGACGAGGAGGTACCCGTGTTGTTCGAGTTCATCGTCGTCCTCAAGGGCGACCCGCACTGCATCCAGAGGCTGTCGGACTCCTTCGCCGACTACGTCGCCGGCGCTCGCTGCATCTGCGGGAGGATGGCTGCTGCCGGTGGATCGTCGATGTGATCTAGGACACGCGGCAAGATGTACCTCCACATCGGTGAGGAGAAGTTTGTGCGCTACCGCCTCGAAGCAGGCTTCGTCCTCTGTTCTCCTACTTTGGCGATAGGGACATGAGCGTCAAGGTGTTCGACGAGACGCGTTGTCGCCGGAACTACCACGGTGACAACGCCGAGGAGGACGACGAGTGAAGAGTTGGTTGTTCTTCCTCGGAAGAACCAACAGGGGCACCGTCACCAGCTGGATTTTCCAGTTTTGGCAGCGAACACACGAAACCTTCGATGCACGGCCTAGTTGCAATATTTTATATTTGTGTCAACCATGGTTCAAACTATGTATTAGTTTGTGGAAAACCATGTTCCAAATTATGTCTTCGTGTAAACCACGTTCCCAATTATGTATTAGTTTGTGAAATATTTCTTCGCTTTATTGAAATAAAAATGCAAAAAAAAAATATTTTAATGTTTGGGGCGGCGTTTGGTGGACGCGAACGAAACACGTCCCCCAGCCGCTCAATCCAGCACCGTTTAGGGGACGTGCTCTAACATTCATCACTGGAAATCCATAGATTCACTAACAGCCACAGATAAAAGAATTGACAGTTCTCAGGTCAGTGGCAGGATCAAAGTAACTTCACAATCAAAACTGACAGCTGAGCCTGAACTTCTGGAAGGTTACCATTTGGTGTGTTCCATCTTAACATAGCAGGCCGTGACTCGAGGAAGAGTGGTGGACAGGGCGTGCAATGATTTTGCTAATATTTAAATTGTCAGAAACTAATCTATGATAGAACAGATTTGCTAAGTCTCAGTTAAATGAGAATTTCTCAAGTCTGACAAAAATAGCTAAAATGGAACTCTCAGACTGAATTATGTTCTTTGGCTATTATTTCCTTTGGTTTCAGAAGACTGCTTGAAACAGAAATGGCAAATTCAGAGACTCACCAGTTTCAAAAAGACGAGGACCCAGAATTGAAGATTATAAATTAACTGAACTAGGACGGATAAAAGGATGGATTGCTCATTCCATGGACAAGCAAAAGTTGCTAGGAATAATGGTTACATTCATGTACTGAAGACAACCCTCAGTTTGTGTCATGAATAATACTATTCTAACAGATAACAGAGGTAACATGGACAAGCACAATTCACTAATCTAACATTTAACCCCTGGTAATCCAGCAACAACGAACAGTCACAGATACAGAAATGCTAAAGATACCATAACATCATTTTTTGCTTACAGGCAAGCGCTAAGCAAAGTGGTCCGAAGACCTGGAAAAGTAATGCAACATAAGCACATCCTAAGTGCCACAATCATGCCTTCATTTCCTCGTCCTCTTCAATCTTTGGTGCAAGATAGAATCTAATGTAGCCCATCTCACCGATCTTGTATTCAACAACCACCGGAAGCTCAGATGAGAGGCTGATAGTGACCTGGTCAGACAGCGGGCTTGCCTTGGTGAAGGAGTTCATGTACCTCAGAGCAAAGGTAAGTGACACTGGCTCCTGCATCTCTATAATGGTAGATTCCTCTGGCTGCAAAGACAGGCACTTGAATTAGTTATGCTGGTACATGCCCCTAAAATGGTGCTGGCACTTGAATTTAACATGATAAACAGATGGTCCCATTGACAGAGATTATAATACTGTACTAAAAATATCAAATGACAGGAAGGTATTCAGCTACAGCATCATGTGAACTACAATTGCAAATGTTACTCCCATGATCCATAATTAGTGTCAAAGTTTAGTTCACATTTGTGCTAGAACCCCACCACTAATATGAATCGAAAGGAGTACTGTAAGTCATTTCAGGTTGCTAGGCTACCAAGCTCGGAGTACCAAAGGGTACAGCATTAAAATTAGTTTGCAGTGCTGAAATAATATCATATTTGAAAGGTTTTAGTGCAGTTTCCTAAACAAAGATGTTGTCGAACTGCAGTTTCAGTGGACAGAGCTATAGCATTTCAATAAAGTTATTTAACAGTCCAAACAGACTGAAACTTTAGCAGTGTTATCTACGAGTATGAAATACAATATTCAACTATCAGCAACCAACATATCTGAAAATTAAGTGTAACCGATCTGATAGATAATGGAGTAACTATCCATACTGCTACGGTTAAGGTGTTCACAACTATACAAGCATCCCTGCAATTAAGTAGTTCTACATGAATCTCTTTATCCAACATATCCCAGAAATTACAGTTTAAACGCCTAAAGGGAAACCAGGTTGAGATCATCTAGAAGCAGAATCGTCAGAAGATTACCTTGTCAACAGTCTTGTTCTGCCTGCAGACGATGTTTGCAGTCCCAATGTCTCCAGCAGTGGAGAACTTGACACCCTCCTTGGTGACAGAGATGATAACTGCAAAACACCGCCCGACATGTCAGAAAGGATAGAAACAGAGGCCGTGCGAAACATGTGAAATAGAGAATGGGGACTGAGGAGGCGTACCGGTGTCCCCGATGCTGCTGAGGTCCTTGCAGATCCGGGAGAACTCGGAGGAGGGCATGCGGACGATGGCCTGGTACTCGGAGTCCGGGATCCCCAGGTGCTCGCTGTCGATGTCCATGAGCTTCATCTCGAAGTCGGCGATCTTGTCCTGGTCTGTCCATCACACAGTCAGTCAGTCCCCATCGTTACAAACCGCGCTTCAGATCGGGAGCGCAACGAGAAAGGGCGTGAAGAAGCAGATCGGGAGAAAGAGGGGCTTACTTGGGGACTCGAACATGAAGGTGACGGTGTCTGACCCGTCGTCGGCCTTGATGGTGATGATGTCGTCGTTGCCTGCGCATCGGAGCATCTTGGCCATGTTGGTGAGGTTCATTCCCATGGAGAGGTTGCGGTCGCAGCGGTAGTGCTCGAAGCCCTCGGAGCGGAGGAGGAGCGCGACGAGCGCGACGTGGGAGGAGTCCATGGCCTGCAGCGAGAAGCCGGTGCCGGAGCAGTCGAAGTTGGCGTCGTTGACCAGGTCGCCCGATTGCCTCCAGCACCTTCTTCAGCAGGCCCCCCTGCACCAGCCGGAGTTCCAGCATCTTCGCGGCGGCGGGGGTGACCGGCGGCGGGTGGCGGGGGGGGATTGGGAGGGAAACCCTAGGATTTGGCGGAGTGGGATGGTGGAGGAGATGGGGGATTAATAGGGGAGCATTTTGGGGGACGCGGAGCGGGGAAATGTGGAGGGACAAATATTTTCGCGCTCCCTTGCGATGAAAGATTGGCCTGGCGGGTGGGGCCAGTAGAGGGTTCAGGCCCACCTGTCAGTGGGAGGAATTGGGCTGTGGGGCTCCGTCATCTAGGTTTGGGGAAATGGCGGGGTGCTCGAGGAACATGGCGGGAGATGGGAATTGGCTTTCCCGCCATCTCGCTGCGTGTCTTCCCTTTCCCTCCACTCATGATTTTAGCTTTCTGTAGTTACGCGCCATGAGTTCGAAATTTCGGAGCACGGGGATTGGATCAAAGTGCAACAAGACAGATCGAAAATCATGTTTTGCCAAATGAAAAACTCAAGTGTAGCACTTACATTATTTTTCACAATTTCCTAAAAAAAATTATTTGCACTTGTGCATCACGGCTGTATGACATGGGGGAAATATCTCAATGCAATTCGAGCGAATAAAGCTGGATTTATATTATGCTTTATCCGAACCGTTCATACATCCGATGGATTAAGAGGTTTGGTTAAGCGATTTACAGGCTAGTGTTGAATACAAAGCGGAATAAACTCAACTCTAGCAGACCCTTATATCGGGCCGATCCGTAAAACTCAGCCCGATATAAGGGTTGCCAAAATAAAACTTGTATACGCGGTTCGGAGTGGCGGATCTAGAAATTTTTCTTCGGGCGGGGCAACTAAAATAGTTGCATGTATGTATGAGCTAGGTTTTATATTTTTTTTCTATTTTCTCACTAAAGTATGTGCTATGAGGAAATGCTAGGGTGGGGCAACACCGGCGATTCGGCCCGTATGTTTTTTATGGGACACCGTTTAGACACCTTCGTGTGTGATATATATTTTTTGTTCCGCGGGGCAGATATGGGCTCAAACCCTTCTCGCCTACCGCCGAATCCTATCCCCCTCCGCCGCAACCTTCACCTCCAATCCCCCCGGCAGTGACGCCAACAACAGGCTGACGACAAGCAGCGCCTACGCATCGAGCTCATGTGGCCCCGCGAGGCGTGCACCCCTGTTGCTCCCGGTGAAATTTGGAGCTCACCGATGCGGAGTCCATCGATTCGGACCCGCGCAACGAGGTATCAAGGAGCTAGTTGTGTTCCCCGACTATGTCGTGCCGGAGAAGATTGACGAAGCGACGTTCCGCCTCCTGGTGTGCTTGCTCAGCACCGTCGTTGCCGAGGAGAAGCGAAAAAGCAACCTCGAGAAGATCAAAGCGATCTTCCTCAGCGAGGCGTTGGTCGCGTAGCGGCGGAGCGGGAGCGGCAGGAGTGCAAGGAGGAGCGGCTGCTGAACTTCGTTGACCTCACGTTCGACGAGAAGTGAGCCGCCCACATCGTCGCCATGCCCGTAGCCTCAGGTGGGAGCCAAAGTTTGGTCGAATATGGGTTCCGTGGCGGCGAAATGCGTAGATTTAAGTTTTATTTTGCGCAATTGTAATGTATGATATGTTATCTATGTACGAGTTCGGATCTGAATGTGGTGATCTTTCTCCGGCGAATGCATTTTTCAAAATTTTAAGGTTTGTCTGATCTACGCACCACACTGTCAATCCGTATTGAGGTGCACTTTAAACTAAATAAACGCGTTTATATGGTTTTGGGCCTGAACGACTCTCGTTGCAGATTATCGCAGTGGGCTGTGGCCTGTGGGGCGTTCGGACTAGGCAATTCCGCTATAGACTGCTCGGTAGCGCACGCGCGCTACCGAGTCTCGTTTCACTGAAGAATTTGGACGTGGGCTAAGTTAGCTCGTTCGCTTTGCCTACCTGCTTCCGTTTGAAAAGAGAAAAACGTACTCCCTCCGTTTTTTTTAATTGACTCAGATTTTGTACAACTTTGTACTAAATTTGAGTCAATTAAAAACAGAGGAGTACATCAAGATCGATCCCGTGGCCTGTAGCACGATGGAATGGAACGTAGCCATACCTCCACTCCACTGCTGCTCCAAAATGTGCGTTGCAAGGCCGTCCACAAGTAGCCGCGCAAGAATCAACTTTTGGTGCACATAAGGCTAGCCATAGTGCTAGTATCATAAGGAGTATCATGCATGTCACCTTGGCAAAAATCTGATGTGGCGCCATAATTAATGAGGAGAGATATACTAGTGGTATCATAATATGATAGTACTGTATCATAGCACGTGAAACTAGAAAATTTAATGCTAAATACATCATATACTCACAATTGCATTGAGATTCTACAAATAATTAAATATCATGAGATTATGATACTACTAGATGATACTAACCACTATAGAGGTAATATCATAGACTTGTATCATATGGATGATACTATTATATAATACTTTGCACTATGGCCAGCCTAACGTGCTCTAGTGATTGTAAGGAATTTATGGTATGAATGCTACATGATTTGTTTCCTTCGAAAACATCTTAATCTGGTCGTTTGGTCCACATGATTGATGAAGTCCCTGGTAATTTTTTCCAAGGAATCACTTGCGCACTATTTTGAAGATAAAAACATCATGCAAACAACCCTCTTGATAGATTTTTTTTTCTCCTATGTCAAACACTTCTATTCTTTGGGTCCAAATTATTTCAATTCATTCATATGGTTTACGAAGATATGTCGCTCAAATCCTACGTCTTTTCTGTCAATGTGTTTTCAGAAATTCATGGATCAAGGAGACCATTTGAAAAATGCCGTTGTGTGGAATTACAAAATAACAAATACGTAAATGGGATTTAAGCGGTTGAATTTCTTGATGTTGTACGTCACCTATGACAGCTATCATGGCACAATGATGAGTACTTCGACTATCGCGTTGGCAAGAATTATGAGGCATATGCTCTTTCTTGCAATCTCCCTTTTGTTTTGGGTAGTTTTGTGTCATGGTTAAGTTACCCCATTACGTGGTTGTGTCAATTATTCTCGTGATTTATAACTTTTGCCAAATTTATTTGTTGTGCTATACTCTTATACCGACTTTGTATACTTATCACCGACACAAATGTGTGTTTAGCTAGATTTGTCAGTTTTTTTGCATGTGCCCATTCTCAACATACAACAAAAAACACCTCCAAAAGATTCCATTCTCTAGCTAGGTGTAGCTACAACCAGGCATGCAATCTATTTCCAACAAACACATTTTGAGAAAATAAGCTCTTGGTCGTAATTTTTTCTTTTTTCATGGTATTTTCCATGTTTGTGTTTTTATCCAACTATCTGGTTGAGTATGAATTTATCATTATGAGAGATCTAATTCACAAAGGGAGGGTGCTATGAATCAATGTCAGGTATATGAAAGACAAAAATATGAAATGGAAAGTTTAGCACATACACATGCAAACCTAGCTACCTCGCTAGAGGAGGGGATGCTCAAATAGTACATGAATGCCATAAAAACTTACCTCTCGTGTACTCCTTGTATAAACATTGAACACATGATAGCATATACTGCATGGTTCTTGCACCACCAAATATCAATCTTTATATCCTTGTTCCTATTTAAGCATGAAAATATATATCAAGTCCAGACTTGATTTCGAAACAAGCCATATGCATCAGCTCGTCAACGAAATAGACCCCATACATTGCTAGGTTCATATACACACTCCACATACCAATGGAAGCAAGTTTTGCACCTAGCTAGAACTCCTTTTGCAATGTTGCTAAAAAACACGCAATTCATAGGACTTGGAAGCATCAGGAGTTGTGACGATGCAAAGCTAGATTTCTACATGGAGTAACAATAGCATTATGTCGGGCTAGATATGTACTCTTTTGTAGCCTCTAGGGCATCCATCACATTGTGGTGACAGAGTACTCATCTTCAGGTATTCAAGGTTTTATCATGGGGTTGATACAGTAGATTAGGCATGTGAGAGGGTATTTTGATATTGGAAAATTTCTCTCGTACACTATGAAGTAAGATATATTTGGGAAAAAAGTTGGTGCCACGCGGCAACATTGATATGACAAAGATGGCGGTATTTTCTAATAGAAGCCATCATGCTCCAATCTTGTCTACGTGTGCTTGGGATTGTTATCTATATATGTTGTAGTTCCTGGAAAATGTCTTGGTTATTCGTGTTTTCCGTCAGCATGGAACCATGGGTATCATCGGTGACAACATCATATTTTTCAAGAACCTCCTATTTCGAATCATTGCAAGCAAGGACATGGGCCTGGTTTGGCGACTGATACGCGTAGATGCACGTCCGTTGGGAACCCCAAGTGGAAGGTATGATGCGTATAGAAGCAAGTTTCCCTCAGTATGAAACCAAGGTTTAATCGAACCAGTAGGAGCCAAGAAGCACGTTGAAGGTTGATGGTCGCGAAATGTGATGTGGCGCAACACCAGATTCCGGCGCCAACGGGACACCTACAACAACCAAGTACTTTGTCCCAACGAAGCAGTGAGGTTGTCAATCTCACCGGCTTCTGTATGATACGTCAATTTGCATCACTATTTTGTATCATAATTTGCTGTTATTCATTGATATATTTCATATTGGGACACAATACTTATGTTATTTCACCTATTTTGCATGTTTCATCATCATTGGAGGATCAAGCACCGGAGCCAGGATTCTGCTGGAAAAAGCACCGTCAGGCGCAATATTTCGGAAGATCAACTGTGGAAGGGAATTTCACGTAAATTCCTATTTTCCAGATGACGGAGGGAGCCAAAGGGGAGCAGAGAGGAGCCCCTTGTGGGCCCAGACCACGGGCGGCGCGGCCCAAGGCTTGGCGCGCCACACGTGCTGCAGGGCCCCACCCCTTTAGCCTCCTTTTCTTCGATACTCCTTCGTCCCGAAAACCTAAGCCACAGAGGGATCCTCACGAAGGGTTACAGCCGCCTCTGCGGGGCGAGAACACCAGAGAGAAAAGAGCTCTCCGGCGGGCAGGAATCCGCCGGGGAAATTCCCTCCCGGGGGGAAATCGACGCCATCGCCATCGTCATCGAGCGGGACATCATCTCCATCATCATCATCATCACCTCCATCTACACCGCCATCACCACCGCTGCACCTCGTCACCGCTGTAGCAATTCGGGTTAAATCTTGATTGTTTGATAGGGGAAACTCTCCCGGTGTTATTCTATACTTGTTGTAGATGCTATTGAGTGAAACCATTGAACCAAGGTTTATGTTCAGATTGTTATTCATCATCATATCACCTCTGATTGTATTCCATATGATGTCTCGTGAGTAGTTCGTTTAGTTCTTGAGGACATGGGTGAAGTCTAAATGCTAGTAGTGAATTATGGTTGAGTAATATTCAATGTTATGATATTTAAGTTGTGGTGTCATTCTTCTAGTGGTGTCGTGTGAACGTCGACTACACGACACTTCACCATTTATGGGCCTAGGGGAGTGCATCTTGTATTCGGTTGCTAATTGCGGGGTTGCCGGAGTGACAGAAACCAGGCCCCGTTAGTATATCGATGCAGGAGGGATCGCAGGATCTCAGAGTTTAAGGCTGTGGTTAGATTTATCTTAATTACTTTCTTGTAGTTGCGGATGCTTGCAAGGGGTATAATCACAAGTATGTATTAGTCCTAGGAAGGGCGGTGCATTAGCATAGGTTCACCCACACAACACTTATCAAAACAATGAAGATTAATCATTGTATGGCGAAAGCACTAGACTAAAATCCCGTGTGTCCTTTGGTCATTATAAGTAATCAAACCGGCTTGTCCTTTGTGCTAAAAAGGATTGGGCCACTCGCTGCAATTATTTCTCTCGCATTTTATTTACTTGTACTTTATTTATCTGCAATATCAAAATCCCCTGAATACTTGTCTGCGAGCATTTACAGTGAATCCTTCATCGAAACTGCGCCAACACCTTACGCTCCTCGTTGGGATCGACATTCTTACTTATCGAAGATACTACGATACACCCCTATACTTGTGGGTCATCAAGACTATTTTTGGCGCCGTTGCCGGGGAGTGAAGCGCTATTGGTAAGTGGAATTGGTAAGGAAAACCTTTCTTGTTTGTGCTGATTTTATTTCTGCCTGCTGCTATAAATCATTATGGAGAGATCTTCTCTTCAATTTCTATTTGGGAAATCTACTACTACTGCAACGGTAGTGGATGAAGCGCCAGGTGAGGAAGTAGTACCATATAAAATACCTATGAAAATTATTGAACGTGTTATGGATAACCGCTATGAAGGGGATGGAACTGTCCATCCTGGTGATCATTTATTGTTTTTGCATGAATTATGCGGGTTATTCAAATGTGCAGGTATTTCTATGAATGAAGTTAGGAAGAAACTATTCACTATATCGCTGTCTGGTAAAGCGGCGCACTGGTATAAATTGCTGAAGAATGGTGATTCTATTGATTGGGAGGACATTGTGCCTTTATTCTATTCCAAATTTTATCCTCCAAGTGAAATTCACAAAGATCGGAACCGCATATATAATTTTTGGCCTCATGATGGAGAGAGTATCGCCCAAGCTTGGGGGAGATTGAAGTCTTTAATGCTCAAATGCCCCATTCATGAGCTTCCTGGTAATGTTATTATTGATAATTTCTATGCAAGACTTTCTTTTCAAGACAAGACCTTGCTGGATACTTCTTGTTCTGGATCATTTACACGCAACAAAGAAGAGTTTAAAAGGGACCTTCTTGATCGGATCCAAGAAAATACTGAAGGATGGGAGAACGACAAAGATAGAGAATCAGGTATAATTTATGATTATAAATGCATTGAAGCTTTTATGGATACTGATAAATTTCGTAATATGAGTGCTACATATGGTCTTGATTCCCAAGTTGTTGCAAATCTTTATAGAGCTTTTGCCTCTCATTATGAACTGCCTAAGAAGAATTTTGATAAGTATCATGAACCGTATAAAGATAAAATTGATTCATCTGTAAACAAATGTGTAGTGATTGAAACTGTTGATAATGTTATCCCTGAAGCTTATATTGAAAAAACTCCTTTCCCTGCTAAAATGAAGGAGTACTCTGTCATATCTAGTGCGGTTAATAAAAGTGAAAAGAAACCTAAAGAACCTGAAGAACAAATTAAAATTGAACCTGTTGTTGCTATAGTTAAAGATCTTGTGACTGAAAATGTGGAGGATGGTCATATTATTTTCTGTGAAGATGCTTCTAATATTGTTTCACATCCTAATAAATCCAAACAAGTTAGTGTTCCTATGCTATCTGTTAGAATTGGTGATCATTGCTATTATGGTTTATGTGATATTGGTGCAAGTGTTAGTGCTATTCCTTATGAGCTTTACACGGAGATTATGCACGAAATTGGTTCTTGTGAACTTGAAGATATTGATGTGGTTATTCATCTGGCTAATAGAGAAACTATTTCTCCAATTGGTATTGTTCGGGATGTGGAAGTTCTATGTGGTAAGATTAAATATCCTGCTGACTTTTTGGTACTTGGTTCTGCTGCTAGTGATCATTGTCCTATCATTTTTGGTAGACCTTTTCTAAATACTTGTGGAGCTATTATAGATTGTAAGAAAGAGAAAATTTTGACTAGATTTGCTGGTGAACCTTATGAATTTAACTTTTCTAAATTTACCAAAACTCCTTATAAAGCTGACTTGCCTAGTAATGATTTTAAAATGGAGCAGTGTGCATCTATTGTTCTTGTTCCTAATAACCCTTTGCAGCAACATTTGGAGAATAGTGAAAGTGAAGCTTTTAGGAAAGAAAGAGATGAGCTTGAGGAAATTTTTCTTCGCCAACCTATTCTCAAGCATGATTTACGGTGGAAGATTTGGGTACAACACCGCCACCAAAGGAAGATCCTGTTTTTGATTTAAAGCCTTTACCTGATAATCTTAAATATGCTCATATTGATGATAAGAAAATATATCTGTTATTATTAGTTCTAAGCTTTCAGAGATTGAGGAAGAAAGGTTATTGGAAATATTGAAGAAACACCGAGGAGCTATTGGCTATACTCTTGATGATTTGAAAGGGATTTCTCCTTCTATTTGCCAACATGCTATTAATATGGAAGAAGATGCAAAGCCTGTTGTTGAACATCAACGTCGTCTAATTCCGAAGATGAAGGAAGTGGTAAGAAACGAGGTATTAAAACTCCTTGAAGCTGGTATTATATATCCTATTGCTGATAGTAGATGGGTTAGTCTGTGCATTGTGTTCCTAAGAAAGGAGGAATGACTGTTGTGCCTAATGATAATGATGAGCTTATTCCTCAGAGAATAGTTGTAGGTTATAGAATGTGCATTGATTTTTGAAAAGTTAATAAAGTTACTAAGAAAGATCATTACCCTTTACCATTTATTGATCAAATGTTAGAAAGGTTGTCTAAAATACTCATTTTGCTTTCTTGATGGTTATTCTGGGTTTTCACAAATTGCTGTTAAAGCTAAAGATCAAGAGAAAACCACTTTTACTTGTCCTTATGGAACTTATGCTTATAGGCGTATGCCTTTTGGTTTATGTAATGCTCCTGCTACTTTTCAAAGATGCATGTCTGCTATTTTTCATGGTTTTTGCGAAAGTATTGTAGAGGTGTTCATGGATGACTTTTCTGTCTATGGGAATCTTTTGATAATTGCTGCGAAACCTCGATAAAGTTTTGCAGAGATGTGAAGAAACTAACCTTGTTCTTAATTGGGAGAAATGCCACTTTATGGTTAATGAAGGAATTGTATTGGGACATAAAATTTCTGAGAGAGGTATTGAAGTTGATAGAGCCAAAGTTGAAGCAATTGAGAAAATGCCCTATCCGAGGGATGTTAAAGGTATTCGTAGTGTTCTTGGTCATGCTGGGTTTTATAGGAGATTTATTAAAGATTTCTCTAAAATTTCAAAGCCTCTTACTAATCTTCTTCAAAAAGATGTACCTTTTGTTTTTGATGATGATTGTAAGGAAGCTTTTGAAACTCTAAAGAAAGCCTTAACAACTGCTCCTGTAGTTGAACCTCCTGATTGGAATTTGCCTTTTGAAATTATGTGTGATGCTAGTGATTTTGCTGTAGGCGCTGTTCTTGGACAGCGGGTAGATAAAAAATTAAATGTTATTCATTATGCTAGTAAGACTCTTGATGCTGCTCAAAGAAATTATGCTACAACTGAAAAGGAATTGTTAGCTGTAGTCTTTGCTTGTGATAAGTTTAGACCTTATATTGTTGATTCAAAAGTTACAATTCATACTGATCATGCTGCAATTAGATACCTTATGACAAAGAAAGATGCTAAGCCAAGGCTTATTAGATGGGTATTTTTTGCAAGAATTTGATTTACATATTATAGATAGGAAAGGTGCTGATAATCCTGTTGCTGATAATTTGTCTAGATTGGAAAATATTGCTTATGATCCTGTTCCTGTTAATGATAGTTTTCCAAATGAACAATTGGCTGTAATAAAGGTGAGCTCGCGAGAGAGCCCTTGGTATGCTGATTATGCTAACTTTATTGTTTCGAAGTATTTGCCTCCAACCTTTTCAGCTCAGCAAAGGAGGAAATTCTTTTATGACTTGAGGCATTATTTTTGGGATGACCCACACTTATATAAAGAAGGAGTGGATGGTATTATGCGAAGATGTGTTCCTGAATATGAACAACAAGAGATATTGAATAAATGTCATGGTAGTGTTTATGGAGGACATCACGCTGGAGATAGAACCGCGCAAAAGGTTCTACAATCAGGTTTTTATTGGCCAACACTCTTCAAAGATGCAAGGAAATTTATTTTATCTTGTGATGAATGTCAAAGAGTTGGTAATATCTCTAGACGCAATGAGATGCCTATGAATTATACTCTTGTTATTGAACCATTCGATTGTTGGGGATTCGACTTCATGGGACCTTTCCCTTCTTCAGACGGTAACACTCATATACTTGTCGCTGTTGATTATGTTACTAAATGGGTAGAAGCTATACCTACAAAAAGTGCTGATGGTGAGACCTCTATAAAAATGCTTGTAGATATTATATTTCCTAGATTTGGAGTACCTAGATATATTATGACTGATGGAGGTTCTCATTTTATTCATGGAGGTTTTAGAAAAACTCTTGCTAAGTATGGTATTAATCATAGAATTGCTTCTGCTTATCACCCTCAAACTAGTGGCAAGTAGAATTATCAAATAGAGAGATTAAAGCTATCTTGGGAAAGACTGTTAATAAATCTAGAAAGAATTGGCCTAGCAAATTGAAAGAAGCATTATGGGCTTATAGAACTGCTTATAAAAATCCCATGGGAATGTCACCTTATAAAATGGTTTATGGAAAAGCTTGTCATTTACCTCTAGAACTAGAGCACAAAGCTTATTGGGCTGTTAGAGAATTAAATAAAGATCCTAAATTAGCCGGTAATAAGAGGTTGTTGCAATTAAGTTCTCTAGATGAATGGAGAAGTGAAGCTTATGAAAATGCTAAACTCTTTAAAGAAAAAGTTAAGAAATGGCATGATAGAAGGATCATCAAAAGAGAATTTAATGTTGGAGATCAAGTTCTATTGTATCGGTCTCGTCTCAGATTCTTTGCAGGGAAATTACTCTCGAAGTGGGAAGGACCATATATTGTTGAGGAGGTGTATCGTTCAGGAGCAATTAAAATTAGCTCTCTCAAGGCAATGCCACACAAGTGGTGAATGGACAAAGACTCAAGCATTATATCTCGGGCGATTCTTATAATGTTGATGTTGATATTATTCAAGTAGAAACACCGGAGGCTTTCATCAAAGGACAAATTGACATCCAGACTGGACTTTGAATAGGTAACAGTACAGGTAATAGAAAGTCCGCGTTTACCTAGAACATTATTTCTGCTTTTTAGAAAATATGAAAAATTACGGAATCGAAACGGAGTGGAAAAGAACGTGCCACCATGGCCGGCGCGGGCCCCACCCTGGCCGCGCCGACCTATGGTCAGCCGCCTCGTTGCCCCTTTCCACTCGTTTTCGACCTGGAACCTTCCTTTTGTCGTAAAAATATTTGCTATATAATCCCCCGGACCCCTGGAGGTCCGTAATATCGTTTTCTCGTCGTGTTTTGTTTCGAGCTGTTTTCTGCCAGATTTGTTTTGATCTAGAAGCACCATGGTCTCCAACAACAAGGACAAGGAACCTTTGAAGGAAAATATTCAAGACCCGGAGCTGAAGAAAGAAGATGCAAGAGAGGATGAAGAAGTGGAGGAAGCTCCGCAGGAACGCCAACAAGCCACCGTCGCAAGTATTGGCGTGATATCAAGTCCATCCAACACCAAGAGGAGTGCACGAATCGCCACCGGAGGAGCGGTTCCACGTCACTACTTGGCTCCAAGGACATCTTATCCGAGCCATTACAACCCTTACCGCAATCTAATCTACGATCGTCAAACTGAAAGGACCCCCAAGGTAGTGTTGCCAAGTAATTGGGATATAAATCGTTCTGACACTGCAGGAGAGAAGGAGCCTGAGGCTGAAGAGTGGGGAAATAACTCCAAGAGTTGGGACTCACCGTCGGACAGACTCCTTAACCGCGTCGAGCACAATTCAGAGATGATTCGCAATCTCATATACAGGATTGACGAGCTCCAGGAGCTTATTGAGAAGCTTGTCAGGAATTCATCACCACCATCACCGAAGGAGTAATTCATCATCGGTATTGGCATCCCCTTGGTTTGTTCCAAGCTTGGGGGAGTGCCGCGGTATCACATCACCACCACCTTTATCTTTTATTATCAAGTAGTGTCATATCATGAGTAGGGAAGTTATCATATAGAATAGTATGCAATGTGGAAGTATCTCTCTTAGTTAGTTATCTATGTATCCGTTGGTGTGAGTTATCGTTATGGAATATTAATGAGAAGTCTTATCATTTACTTTTTGCACACCTTATTTTAGTTTGCAATCTCCATTATATGATTACTCTTGACATGAGTGTTGATATCACTTTGGGAGCATCAAGTAAATCTATTTGGTTTTGGCAAACTTAGCATTGGTCAATAGCAACAACATCTTGATGTTTAATAGAAGAGAGAAATACACTTAGATACATTATTCTATTATCTCTATGCTTAGTATTCTAAAGTTAAAATTGCTTGTGCTTATGAGAAAGATGCATGATTGTTTCTATCATATGTATATTTGTTTGTTTCCCTCAACCTTTATGCTTGCTATCAAACCTTGCTAGCCAAAGACCTGTATCGAGAGGGAATGCTTCTCATACATCCATAACTTTAGACCAAACCTATGCCATTTGTGTCCACCATACCTACCTACTACATGGTATTTTCTGCCATTCCAAGTAAATACTTCATGTGCTACCTTTAAATTATTCAAACTATACTACTCCTTATTTGTGTCAATGTTTTATAGCTCATGAGGAAGTATGTGGTGTTTTATCTTTCAATCTTGTTGGGCGGACTTTCACCAATGGACTAGCGGCACATCCGCTTATCCAATAATTTTGCAATAAGAGCTGGCAACGGGGTTCCCAGCCCCAATTAATAACTTTCATTAATAATTCTCTTCACATGTTTTGCTCGACTTATCAGTAAGCAACTTAATTTTGCAATAGACACTCCTCCATGGTATGTGAAAAGTTGATAGACAACGTCTCAAAATCGTCCGCTAAGGGGTATTTTTCGTCGCCTATGGGCCTAACCCGACGATATGGGTTCCGTTGTGGAAACTGCGTCAGGCAAAGTCCAACGACGATTTTTCGGTCCGTCGCGCTTGGGCGCCCTTCCGCCACGGAAAATCGGACCGTTGCGGAAGTGTTTTCGGGAGCCCGTTGACTGCGACGTCATGCAAGCTGACACGTGGCGACGCCGTTAGCGCGATTAACGGCGTTAACCGCTGAAACCCCGTGGTAGATGGTAGGCCCACACGAGGCGCCACGTCTTAAGCGGGCCGGGCCGATGACATAGTTTGACCGGTCAACTATATGCTGGGCTGGTCCATTAGTTACGTGGGCCGGGCCTAACCTCTAATGTTTGGTCAAAACTTAAATGGGCCGGCCCATTTAACATGTGGGAGTCCACCTTACAGCAGCTGGGCCGGCCCAAGAAGCAAGTGGACCGGGCCAAAAACACAGGTGGGTCCCACTTAAAGGGCCGGCCCATTTAGTGTGTGGGGTCACCGTAGAGCAAGTGGGCGGGCCAAAAACACGGGTGGGTCCCACTTTCCAGGTAAAGGGTCGGCCCATTTCGTTTGTGGGGTCCACCATACGGCAAGTGGGCCGGCCCAACAAAATAGTGGGCGGGCCAAACAGGTGGGTCCCACTTTCTGTTAAAGGGCGGCCCATTTCGTATGTGGGGTCCACCATATAGCAAGTGGGAACAAGATAGTGGGCGGGCCAAAAACACGGTGGGTCCCACTTTCCTGCTAAACCGGCCCAATTAGTATGTGGGGTCCGCCATATAGCGAGGTGGTAGGCCCAACAAGACGGTGGGCGGGCCAAAAACAGTGGGTCCCACTTTCCTCTTAAAGGCGGCCCATTTAGTATGTGGGACCACCATATAGCAAGTGGGCCGGCCCAACACGATAGTGGGCCGGGCCAAAAACACATGTGGGTCCCACTTTCTGTTAAAGGGCCGGCCCAACTAGTATGTGGGGTCCACCATATAGCAAGTGGGCCGGCCCAACAAGATAGTGGGCGGGCCAAAAACACAGTGGGTCCCTTTCCTCTTGAAGCGCCGGCCCATTTATTTTGCGGGGTCCACCAAAAAGCAAATGGGCTGGCCCAACTAATTAGTGGGCCGCCCGGTAGTTGGTGGGGTCCACCTTAAGCAAGTGGGCCAGCCCAATTAGTGTGGGGTCACAGTAAATCAAATGGGCAGCCCCAAAAGTAAGTGGGCCAGCCCGTTTAGTTTCTTGTTTATATCTTGGCATAATATGCGCTTTAGGATTTTGCGGGCGACATATGTGATTTCGCTTAATAGGGCCGTTTAAGGGATGCGAATTCGTGATTTAGATACTGAGAATATTTACGCAGCATTGATTTCTGTCGGATAGCCTCACTTACCACAAGCACCAAAGAAAAAATGCGCGAAAGAACTATAAAAACTAACTAAATATTACATCAGCTGCAAGGCATTGAAAAAAATATTACAGAACCCAAAGAAATTGAATGGTAATTAAACCTAGCAATACAATGAAGCGATCCGGCAATCTTTTAAGTTGTCCATGCAGCACCTATATCTGAAACAAAGACATTACAAGTTAAGACAGCAACAATGGAAAGGCAAAGACACTACAATATTGTTTGGCAAAGAATTTGGAACTCATCATTTCGTCATTATAACAAGATCATTGTAATGCGCACAATAAGCAAACAAAGAGTGCATGCCGCATACCAACAGCCAATATAACAGAGCATGTTAGAATGAAACAGCAGACTTACTACTGTCGAGTCCCATGCAAACCAACATGTTCAGGGAGTACAAAATTGGCATGAACAACATAGTAGCAGGCTATAAATTTTGTAACAACGACTGAGCAAGATGAAGTTATGATGGCTACATCTACAGAGCAGGGAATGTAAACCAAAAATAGAAGTTACGATGGCAAAAGCTAAAGAGGAGGGAATGTGAACCAACATGTGCCAAGTGCAATTACTTCATTTTGGCCGTGAACTAAATAATACTCCTGAACTTATAGTGAAGGGGATGCAAATCAAGATGTTTCGGGATATAAACTTGTAATGAGCAACACATGGAGGATAGTTAATGCTGGAGCTTAGGATGGACCAGATACAGAATATAGTGGGATCACCTGTGAACTTGTATAAGAGGGAATGCAAACCAATATGTTCAGCTTTCCATATGTGAGCGTCATGCCAAGTCAGAGAAACAAGTCAATAATGCAGCTTTTGAAGAACAAGATGGCACGCAAAATTATTATCTAGTAGTATGACAAGTTTATTTGTACTACAGGCTAGATAGCAGAGTGATAGCATGCCAAACTAAGTCCTTACTTTGTTAGCTTACAATGAACTAGATACAAAACAATGGCATCACCTGTAGTACAGGGAATGCAAGCCAACATGTTCATGGAGTAAAAAATTGGCACAAACAACATAGTAGCAGGCCATAATTTTTGTAACAACGACTGAGCAAGATAAAGTTATGATGGCTAGATCTACAGAGCAGGGAATGTAAACCAAATATAGAAGTTACGATGCCAAAAGCTATAGAGCAGGGAATGCGAACCAACATGTGCAATTACTTAAAATTGGCCATGAACTAAATAATAGCAGGATGTTACTATAATACCTACAGTATAATTTTTGTAACAACGACTGAGCAAGATAGAAGTTATGATGGCTACATCTACAGAGCAGGGAATGCAAACCAAAATGTTCAATCGCTTAAAGTTAGCAATGAAGTAGAAAATAGCAACGTGTTACGGTCATAGCTAGGAATGAACTAAAAGAGCTTCAGACAAACAAGCATCTGAACCCAGAACATGGCGCTAAAACAAGGGACTTACATTAGGAGAAGCACTCTGTGGGAGTCACAGCAGATCTTCCTGGGGTTGATAGATCCGGTGATGAAGTACGCTACATGTGCTACTTGGGGTTGGAGAGACGGCCATTACACTTCATGGTTACTCATCTCATCTGCAATCGTTAGCACAAACAGGTTCCCCCAAGATTAAACAAGAACTTGCAGGCAAGCAATAGAAAAGCGACAGTAGAAGAGTTTAGATCATGCACGGCGCCGGTGAAGCAGATCCGGTTCATGCACAGCGGTGTCGGTGAGCAAGATACGATGCGGTGGACGACGGATCCGGCGAAGCGGCTCCGGTGGGGTGGACGATACCGCAGCTGAAGCGACTGCGGTAGACTGCTGGATGAGCATATGGTTTCGAGGTTCGGCGGGGATGATCCGGTCCGGTTGATGACGGCGTCGATGAAGCGGCTCCGGCAGGCAGCCGGATGACGAGGATCGCGAGGGCTCGGGTAGGCCAGGGAAGTCCGGCGGGGATGTTCCGGTGCGGTGGTCGTGGAGGTGGGAGAGAGGGACTTGGGAAGTTCCGGTGGGTGGTCTGAGGGAAATGAATTTTTTTTGGGAGGGTTTCCGGGCTAGGGAGGTGGTGATCCAAAAAATGACGGGCAGACCCCCCCACCAACCGACTTTGCTGTCATCTCCACAGGGGTAGAATGGGAATTTGGAAGCGTACGAAATTTTTGTATTTTGTAGGCGGGAAGTTTTGCCGCTATGAGATTTTGAATTTCGCTAAGGTCCAAGTATAATGATAAAAAATTGTGAGACCGTACTAGTACCTCTGTTCAAGGCCGAGTGCAAAATCAAATCATCATCATCTTGAATATTGGTCACTACCATGGTCATGATCTATCTCTGAAATTAGCGTATCCGCTATATCAAAGTATAATGATAAAAAAAATTGTGAGACCGTACTAGTACTTCTATTCTAGGCCGAGTGCAACATCAAATCATCATCACGTTAAAAATTTGTTACCATGATCATGATCTATCTCTGAAATTGGCGCATCCGCTATATCTTTCAAAGTATAATTATACGAGTAATAAAAATTGTGAGACCATACTAGTACTTCTGTTCAAGTTCGAGTGCAACATTAAATCATCATCACGTTGAAAATTTGTTACCATGATCATGATCTACCTCTGAAAATGGGCGCATCCGCTAAAACTTGCAAAGTATAATGATACAAAATTGTGAGACCGTACTAGTACTTATGTTCAAGGTCGAGTGCAACATCAAATCATCATTACATTGAAAAGTGTGTTACCATGATCACGATCTATCTCTGAATTTGGCGCATCCGCTAAATCTCGCAAAGTATAATGATAAAAAAATTGTGAGATTGTACTAGTACTTCTATTCAAGTTCGAGTGCAACATCAAATCATCATCACGTTGAAAATTTGTTACCATGATCATGATCTGTCTCTGAATTTGGCGCATCTGCTAAATCTTGCAAAGTATAATGATAAAGAAATTGTAAGACAGTAGTAGTACTTCTGTTCAAGGTCGAGTGCAACATCAAATCATCATCACGTTGAAAATTTGTTACCATGATCCTCTGAAAATAGGCGCATCCGCTAAAACTTGCAAAGTATAATGATACAAAATTGTGAGACCGTACTAGTACTTATGTTCAAGGTCTAGTGCAACATCAAATCATCATTACATTGAAAATTGTGTTACCATGATCATGATCTATCTCTGAATTTGGCGCATCCGCTAAATCTCGCAAAGTATAATGATAAAAAAATTGTGAGACTGTACTAGTACTTATGTTCAAGGCCGAGTGCAGGATCAAATCATCATCATGTTGAAATTTGTTACAACGATCATGACATATCTCTAAAATTGGCGCATCCGCTAAATCTTGCACGTGGCGCATCTCGGTGCGGAGCAACAAGCCGGTGCTATCAAGGTTGAGGCGTCGGTAGCGTCATCGGGCTCTCCTCTTTTGATAGATCTTCTACATGGCGTGGCGCACCGCCCACCGAGAAGCAGTCATATGTGAGATCGACGTGGAGACGTCGCCGGCATCCTCGAGGCGCGACCGCCCTTCTACGAGCCAGAGTCGACTCAAGGTATGAATCCATGCGCTGTCGCGTCCCTTCTGCATATGAAGTGGAATGCCTTAGATTTATTGTTCTTCTCTTACGATTATTTGCCGGACATGTGTGCTCTTTCTCTGAATATATTGCTTGAAAAGCTAACCAAGTTACTTAAATTCACTTCGTTCTTAATCTTGCGTGCCAATTTTGTTATTTTTGCTGAGAGTGGTGCGCGCAAGGAAATTTATTTCTGGGTGTGCTGAGCTGTTAGGCCTAAGTCGAAATCCTCAGCTAAACAAGGCCTCAGCTTAACACATAAAAAGGTGTTCAATCTCGCCCACAATGTCCTCTTCTTTCCTCTTCCTTTATTGGAACTTGTTTTGCAGACAAGGAAAGTGGCACGTGTAATGTGAGTAAAACCCTCTTAGCCAAAATCAGCTACGAGCAAGATTTTATGTATTGTAGATTCCCCAATTGACTCTCATCCCCAATGTAGTCTTTTTTATGTCAGTATAGACTTCTTTACTGGATGTATACTATCGTACATGGCATGCATTTGCCTAATGAGGAGCATTGTATTGCCATTCTAGCCAACCTGATCGATCTGTCAAGCTTCATGCACGAGATGCCATGTTTAATTTACTCCCTCGCTCCGATCCATATTTATTGGTGTAAAATGAATGTGAATCGGAGGGAGTACTCTTCTTAGATAGTACTATACCAGTTCAAAAAAAAGTACTGTACTACTACATCACAAATGCATCAAAAGAGTACTACATCACAAGACCACCACGGTTGTACTAGTAGAGTTTAATGCTTAACTTCCAAAGGGAATAAGATTACACATATGAACTTTAAACAGGCGCTGTCCGATGTCTGCTTGTTTGGGAGCACAACATAAATAATACTACCCCCGTCCATACATAAGTGACTAAACTTTGTCTGAAGATGTTTCATCTATATATGTTTTTAGTGTGTAGATACATCCGTATCTTGAAGGAAAAAGGTGAGCCGCTAACTTTTTGAATAGAGTGAGTAATACAATTCGGATAAACAATGGTGTAGTAAAACAAATACTCCTGCCCATCATAAAACAAAACACAGACTGACTCAAATATATGTACAGATCACAAAAAAGGTTTCATCAGAACCCGAACATATACATGCAGAAATGACCGTTTGATCACATAAAACAAAGGTTTCGTGGCATATTTATGCCCCCAAAACAAGCAGACGTAGGACAGCGCCAACGTACTAGCAGCTAGCACTATGGAGCTGCAGTACAAACAAATGGTGCAGCGACATTTCCACCAGAACGAAAACTAAAAGACATCAGACCAAACAAAAGCTGGGCTATCACTTCTTGCCCAAACAAGCCTTGCTCCTTCATATGCGACTTCCTTTTCTCTTATGGATGTTGAACTTTGAATTAGATGGGTTCCTGACAGCGCGTTCTTTTTCGTGTCCTTGATGTTGCACTCTGGATCAGGTCGGTTACTGTCAGGAAATGAACAAATTGATCAGCAAAAGTCATATGTAAATGAATGCAAAGGTTACATATGAATGACTAACCCGGTCTAACTGAGTAGGGATGTAAAGTGCACCAACGTCTAGCAGAATTGTACTTTCTCCACTGCCAGTTGCTCATATCTAATTGGAATACTCCCTCCTTTGCCCGTACAACCAGCTCATTTTTGTCCTCAAATACGCAGAGTAACCTTACTGGATGTTTCCAATTGTATGGAAATGATGTGTCAAGGCCAAAAAAAGTATCCAATTCAAAATTTATATGACATGTCCATGACTCGTGATCGCCTGTTGATGATCTTGTACTGGTCCATGTTTGTAGGGTGAAGTCTCTTATAACAGCAAGGGCAACATCTCCATTATGTCCCTTGAAGATGTGAATGTTAAGCATGAATATATCATGCGTCTCATGAGGGCACTGAATATATTTCAGAGTCTTCTTTGCATGGTCAAGCTCAATGATATATCTAGACTTCGTTGGCCAGTACAAAATACCCCCTATGAGAGTTGCCGGTCTACGGTCAATCTCTGACAGCATCGGAGTTGATCGAGCTAGAAACTCCCATTCTTTTGAATCTGGTGAGTAGATATGAGCCTGTGCATCGTAACGTTTAGTTGTTATCCAAACAACCGAGAACTTGCCACAATGTGTAAACGGTTCAGAGTTGTTTCTCGAACAGAGAATTGAGCCGCTGCTTTCAATTGTGTGATTGCGCCACAATGGTGGTTCTGGTATCGCTGTGAGAACTTGCCTAATTGGATCCCAGACTGATATATACCCTCTGGATACATTAGAATGGAGTAGCACCATACCATCGCGGCATCCCAGGACATAGATTTTGGGACCGTTCACTTGAGACGGGATTGCCAGCATCTTCAAGATGGCCGGGTGAAGATCATGCTCTGTGATGAATCGATTGTCCTCGGAGTTGTTGGTGAAAAACCCTAGCAACGGGTTTCCTCCGTTGTGTGACACAGTTAGCTTTCTGAAATAATTGCTTCCCATACATTGCCTCCATGCTTTCTTGGTGCCTGATGCAGCTAGTAAGCAGGTTGGATGGGGAGGAAGCCTGACAAGAATCTGAGAGACTACATCTCCAGGCAGATCGTTGATTGTTGTGGGTGTCCTTCGACTGAAGCTGGTAGGATTATGCAAATCGCACGATGCATCGTCAAAATTATGTAAACAGCACACTGCATCATCTATTTTTTAAAACAAAATGCAACATCTAATTTGACTAAGCAGCAAAATGCATCATCTAATTCATCATCAAAGTTTCCTAAACTGCACGGTGCATCAGCAAAATCAAAATAGTGTAAACAGCACAATGCATCAGCAAAATCAAAATAATGTAAACAGGACAATGCATCAGCAAAATCAAAATAATGTGAACAGCACAATGCATCAGCAAAATCAAAATATTGTAAACAGGACAATGCAATTGTAATCCTGTTGCATAATCAATGAAGCCCTTAATTTGCAAAAAAAAAAAAAAACACCACAAAAATAGGACGCACCAACGGAAGGCAATCTCGCATATACAGTAATAATTGCTAACGTGTCAACACGATTGGAGGAAAAAGAGACCTCTACAGGACCCAAAACGCTGTGGTAACATCAGATGGGGTTAGCTTTGATATAGGTAATAAAATGTAAACAGCACAATACATCATCTAAGTTGACAGCAAAATTCTTCATCGAAATTTCCCACACTGTTCAAGGAATCAGAAAAATTACCTAAAAGGCTAAAAGAGCAAAATGCATCATCAGAGTAAAATATATGTAAACAGTACAATGCATCATCCAACTTTTGGCTAAACAGCAGAGAGCATTAGCTAGGTTGACAGAAAAACAAAAACAAAAAAAAAACCATGAAAAATTCCTGAAGAGGTGAGTGCATCAGAAAAATTACTACCTAAAAAGCATAATGAATCACCCAAATTACAAAAGAAGCAGAATGCATCATCAAAAATACAAAAACATCTCAATGCATCATCACGTCTGGTTTGGGCAAAAAACCCAATCCACCAGATCTAACCTCATTGCAGTTGGGGAAGGTAGAACTTACAAAGGGGTTGACGAGTCACGATCATATGCAACAAGCGCCGCCTTAGATGAAGTCACCATCCAAGCTCTCGACGCGTTCAAAGCAGCCAGCTTCGAAGCCTCCGACGGTTCTCCCGGCTGCGCCGCCAAAACTCTCGAAGCACGCGCCAAGACTTTCCAACAAAATGCAGCTTCGATACGAGCATTTGCCAGCGCCACAGCGCCCGGGCCCGTCCTAGCCACCGCCTTCGCCTTTGCCTCCGCATCCGCTTTACATGTCTCCGCCGATGCATGCAGAGCATCCGTCTCCGCTTTCCATGTATCCGCCGACGCAGTGTAGGCATCGAGCGACGCCGTTTTCATTTCCTAGAAAACCCAGTAAGTTACTCACATTGCAATCCCCAAATTAAGGTTATATCGAACACAATGACCGATGAACCTCTGTACTCGCCGGAGGTTGGAGATGTACATACCTGCGAAGATCGGTCCGGTGGTGCTTGACGGTGGTGCGTCGGGGACGGGGGAGAACTCGGCGGGGAGAATGGTGGCGCGGCCCAAGACGGCGGCGCGGAGAGGGGCGACGGTGCGGTCATCGAACCTCGGCAGACAGTATTTTGTATATATATATGAGAAGAAGAATAAAGTCTGGTCGAATGAGGCAGCGCGACCGGCAGAGTACAACCGAAGGCTACTAGTGCTACCTTGGAGTATTGTAGTAATATAACATAATAAAAATAATGGCCTTGTTTAAACCACTCTTGTCAGTGTGGCATCGCTTCCAAATTTAATGCATTCTGTGGAAATCGGAATAATGCTGTAAAAACTCTCATACTAGTGTGGTATATATAGCATGCACCGACACTTTTCAACAAAATGTCGTCTCCATTTCATAGGAGACTGCTTGCACACTGGGATACGATGCTGACATGACGAAGGGCGCAGAAGTATTTTGGAGTATTTCATTCGAGCAGATCGGGGCGACGGTGCGTCTTTGGAGGGAATACCGTGTGGTGTGTCTTTGGAGGGAATACCGTACGTACTTAGGAGTATTTCATTCGAGCAGACTGCTTGCACACTGGGATACGATGCTGACATGACGAAGGGCGCAGAAGTTTGCGAAAATGGTTGTACTACCATCCGACCATTAGTATAATCGAGCAGCCTAGTATAATCATTGCGCGATAGCTTACACGAGAAGGAAAAGAGCCGAACAGCTGTGGATAATAAAAGCATTTGGCTCTTCGAGGATCCTTCTTCTACTGCCTTCTCAAAGGAGTACTACTATTGTAATCTTTTTTTTTGTTTTTCTGGGACCTTCGGGTCCCTTCCCCGTTGAAAAGTGAAGTGTTTCGAATACATTCATATGCCTATGTTTCTATTTTTACAAGCAAATAAATAACAAAGGATGACTCAATGCACAAGTTGATCTCATTTTGAAATTTTTTAAAACTTCTTCTATTGTATTCAAATTTGATTAGAAGGAGTCGATCGATTGTACATGCCAATCGTATAGCTTGGTGGGTGGATTGGCATTTGAAGTTTGGTCATTGTGTTCTTGTTTGTTACCACCCTCGCAAGGCACGTCCAAGTATTTCCTGTCAGAATTTATGGCATGTATGTAGTTAAATAACCTACATTATTTCAATTATGAGTTTAATTACTAGGCAAAAGCTTAAAAATCCATATATAGTTCCAGATTAAGATGAACAAATCCTTGAACCTATATCTACAAAATTGATGGCACTAACACATCCTACCAAGCGGAAAGCATGTCTACCCTACTGCTTCCAAAAGGTGGAATTATGACAATAATGTGCAACTGTTAAAATTTGGTAGCCCTCCTTCACAATTAACACACATCTAGCCATTTTTGTACAGTAATAAAAAAGGGAAATCATTCTTTCATGCATGCATATAATTGTTAGAATCTCTTGTTTGTGAAGTTGCTTAAAATACGATCTCTTCCAAACTTGAGGTCATATGATAACTAAAAAGTTTTGTATGGCGGGATTTTGCATCAAAGGACATGCGCACAATACTCACTTGTGGGCAGAAAGCCAAACAAACTCATATTACTAGGTTTGTATTAATTTGTTCAAGAAATTTCACCATCACACATGATTTTGTGCTTGCGTTAATTTTACTTTAAAAACTTCTTCCAAATTCAAATTTTCTTCAAACATGCCAACGGTACATGTCTACCAATTAATAATTAAGGGTACACCACACGTACTGCCTCGTAGGGTACATAAAAAATTATACTATATTTTATGGCATGTACTAATTTCACATAATCTACAACTCAACGTCGAGTTTAATGATCAGCCCAGAACTAGAAAACAAATATACATATAGTTGCAAATTAACCTAGAAAAGCTCTAGTATCCTTTAAAACCCTAGAAAATGGACATGCATGCATGCATCCTACTCATAATAATTAATTAAGGTCTCGATCTCTATACTGCTCACGAAGTTTGGAATTCTGGCAAATATGCAACTTGTTTCATTAATTTACCATGGCGAGATAGATGCATGCACATCGATCACTTAAAAAATATAAAGTTTGTAAAGGATTTGGCATCCATATATGCTCACCGGATATATAGATAAGGCCAAGCAAACACATCGAATATTTCTGAAGAAATGTTTTTGCTAGAACCTTCAAATTTTTAGATTTACATCACACACAAAGAACACACCTTTAATTTCGCCAGGTTTGTGCACTAATAAAGTACTCCTACAGTACTAGAAATTGGATTGTTCTACTCCGGAGTGATATGCTCACCGGAGTATTTTTGGATCTTAGCTGGAGCGGCGTTTGGCGGTTGCACGAAGCCGTGCTGGATGTTAAGCCTGTCGAGGCACGCCTGGTGGAAAGCGTGCGCCACCTTAGCCTCATCGGCGCGCCGCTGCAATGCTGCGTCCCTGGGATTTGCAGCCGCCGCATTCTTAGCCTGCACGAAAGCTTGCAGAGCATCCCGGCATCTATAGAGTGCCGGGAACATCACGTTATATACGAGCTCCTTGGCGGTGTTGCTCCTGCAAAGGGCGTCGCCGTGATGCGCTTCGAAAGAACGGCCTGGCTCCACGGCCGGCACCGCCTGAAGTGCGGTCGGATTAGGCGGCTGGCCACGGGAGCTCCCTGCCTCCGCATCGTTCGCGCCGGCCGGGAAGGGGATCTCACCTGCTGGCAAAGAAAACCATGCGGCATGCGCGGGCGGAAAAGCCGGCCAGGGCCGAGCGGGCGTCGCATGCGGGGTTGCGTGGGAGATCCCTGCCTCTGCATCCATCGGCCCGCACGGGAAGCGGCTGGCGAGGGGCTCCACGGCCAGCGCCGCCGCCGCGGGCTGAACAACCGGCCAGTGCAGAGCGGGCGGGTTATGCCTTGGTGCGCGATGGACGAAGCGAAGGCGGCGCTGATGCTCCGCTTCCTCGTCGGTGGTAGGACTACGCGCGCGGCGACCAGAGCCAAGTCGGAAGGCCATAGATATGTCGATTGGTCACTTAAGCTGGAGAGAGGTTCTCTTACCATTTCGGAGAAGCGGAGTAAGAGGAAGTTGTTGCTTATACGGGTTCACTGCCACGTTGGGTTAAGAGGGGCAAAGTTGGTCAATGCCTAGGAAGTTGGAATCGTTTTGGCCCCAATTTTTTAATTACCTTGCGGTTCATCTCTCGGTCTCTCCCACCTCTTCACTATCCCTCCCCTTGCCTCCTTTCATGCTTCATCGTAGTGCATCTTGTTTTTCTAGCACCTTCACAAAAATCATACACATTTGGCCGATTCTGTCATTGTGTGCACTAATAAAGTAAAAAAATCCATTATATGTGAATAAACGTTTAATACACTGGCTCGCAAAGATGTTTCTCAAGGCGATATGCACAATGCCTGCCAAAAATGGGTCATGATAACTAAATTTCGTGTTAATTTTTGCATGACATGTACTCACTTGTGTATGAAGCCAAGCAAACTCATAATCTATACCAAAAAAATGTGAAAGAGTCTTTTTAGTATCCTTCATACATGGGGTTCCTATTTTTACTTTCTATTTTTACTAGTTACAAGTACTCATGCATGAAAACTTTTGAAAATATGTGCATTTTGGGCTGTGTGGAGACATGGTACAATAATATATTCAAGTTGATATACAAAGTCTAGACATATTCAAACTAGACAAATAATGTATCTAACCCCCTAACCCTAAACTCTGTCTTATGAAGTCAAGCATGCATGAAGAGAATTGGTTTTGGGTTTCAAACATGGAAATTTCAAAATCATCCCAAAAGCTTCATTTTAGAGCGACTAAGAAGGATCCAGGCTTACCTTTCCATTTTCATGTTTTAAACTTGTTTAAATCTTGGTCAAATCCTAGATTTAACCAAGATTCAAATGGGCATAAAATAAAAAAATGAAAAAATGAAAAACCAAAGCGCACATAGTCTTCTTATATGTCATATAGTAAGCATTAAAGTTGGTAAACAAGGTCTAGACATATTCAAACTAGACAAATCATGTATATACCCCCTAACCCCTAAACTCTATCTTATGACGAAGTCAAGCATGAAGATTAAGTGGTTTTGGGTTTCAAACATGGAAATTTTGAAAACCTCCCAAAAACTTCATTTTAGGGTGACTAAGAAGGATACAGGCTTCCCTTTTCATTTTCATGTTCTATACTTGTTTAAATCTTGGTCAAACCTAGGATTTGACCAAGATTCAAATGTGCATCAAAATTCCAAAAAAATCAGAAAAATGAAAAACCAAAGCACATAGTTTTCTTATGTCATATAGTAAGCATTAAAGTTGATAAACAAGGGTCTAGACATATTCAAACAAGAAAAATCATGTATCTACCCCCTAACCCTAAACTTTGTCTTATGTAGTCAAGCATGAAGAGAAGTGGTTTTGGGTTTCAAATATGGAAATTTCAAAAACCTATCAAAAGCTTCATTTTAGAGTGACTAAGAAGGATCCATGCTTGCCTTTTCATTTTCATATTTGAAACTTGTTTAAATCATTGTCAAACCTAGGATTTGACCAAGATTTAAATGGGCATAAAATTAAAAAATCGGAAAAATGAAAAACAAAAGCACATAGTCTTCTTATGTCACATATATATATAGTAAGCATTCAAAAGTTGATAAACAAGGTCTAGCTAGACATATTCAAATAAGACAAATCATGTATCTACCCCTCTAACCCTAAACTCTGTCTTATGAAGTCAAGCATGAAGAGAAGTGGTTTTAGGTTTCAAACATGGAAATTTCAAAAACCTCCCAAAAACTTCATTTTAGAGTGACTAAGAAGGATACATGTTTCCCTTTTCATTTTCATGTTTTAAACTTGTTTAAATCTTGGTCAAACCTAGGATTTGACCAAGATACAAATAGGCACAAAAAATAAAAAACAAAAAGCACATAGTGTTCTTATGTCATATCGTAAGCATTCAAGTTGATAAACAAGGTCTAGATATATCCAAACCAGACAAATCATGTATATATGTACCCCGTGTCGATCTTATGAAGTCTAGCATGAAGAAAAGTCGTTTTGGCCGGGTTTCAAACATGGAAATTTCAAGAACATCCCAAAAGCTTCATTTTAGAGCGACTAAGAAGGATCGAGGCTTACCTTTCCATTTTCATGATTTAAACTTGTTTAAATCTTGGTCAAATCTTGCTCAAGCATGAAGATAAGTGGTTTTGGGTTTCAAACATGGAAATTTCAAAAACCTCCCAAAAACTTCATTTTAGGGTGACTAAGAAGGATACAGGCTTCCCTTTTCATTTTCATGTTCTATATATACTTGTTTAAATCTTGGTCAAACCTAGGATTTGACCAAGATTCAAATGTGCATCAAAATTCTAAAAAAATCAGAAAAATGAAAAACCAAAGCACATAGTCTTCTTATGTCATATAGTAAGCATTAAAGTTGATAAACATGGTCTAGACATATTCAAACCATACAAATCATGTATCTACCCCTAACCCCTAAACTATGTCTTATGAAGTCAAGCATGAAGAGAAGTGGTTTTGGGTTTCAAACATGGAAATTTCAAAAACCTCCCAAAAACTTCATTTTAGGGTGACTAAGAAGGATACAGGGATTTTCATTTTCATGTATCTACTAAAAAACTATGTCTTATGAAGTCAAGCATGAAGAGTAGTTGGATTTTTTGAACCTTGATCTGTAGTACTGGGCAAAACCCTAGTTTAACCTATTTAATTATAGATTCGTAGGTCGATTTTTCTACCTTTTTATTATTACTATGCAGCACATGTGTGTTTGCCCGTCGAGTGAAACTCGGAGGAAGAGGGATCACTCGGAAGGAGAGAAGAAGGGAGAGAATTATGGTGTCTCCCCTTTTTCGGGTGATGATGTTGACTTTTGTGCAGGGTTTGTCAGTGAGCAGGAGGTGCGAGCGAGCGAGCGAGACGAGCGAGGCCGAGAATGAGAGAGATTTGTTTTTTTTTTTTTTGAGAGGGACGACCGAAGGATCCAGAAGGACCCACAGACTTCCAATACGCATCCTGATGCGTCTTCTCTTGACAAAGAAATGTGGGAGTTTGCGTACCTATTGCACGTGACTTGTGCTCACTGAAGTGTGGGACCTCACGCATGGGCACCACACGTAAGTGACAGACCTGTTGGTGTAAAAACTCGGTTGATTATTATAGTGCATTAGAACAAAGTTTCCTATGGATTCAAGGGTAGGAAATCCAAGTTAACTCATTTACATGACATTATTTTTTCCATGAAGCAAAGTTAACGCACCTATCAATTGGTACATTTTGGAGTGACTAAGAAGGATCCAGGCTTACTTATTCGTTTTCACGTGTAAAACTTGTCTAAATCTTGGTCAAACAAAATTGGCAGAAAATTCAAAAAAAAAACAGAAAAATGAAAAACCAAAGCGCACATAGTCTTCTTATATGTCATATAGTAAGCATTAAAGTTGATAAACAAGGTCTGGACATATTCAAACTAGCTAGACAAATCATGTATCCCCTAACCCCTAAACTCTGTCTTATGACGAAGTCAAGCATGAAGATAAGTGGTTTTGGGTTTCAAACATGGAAATTTCAAAAACCTCCCAAAAACTTCATTTTAGGGTGACTAAGAAGGATACAGGCTTCCATTTTCATTTTCATGATCTATACTTGTTTAAATCTTGGTCAAACCTAGGATTTGACCAAGATTCAAATGTGCATCAAAATTCCAAAAAAATCAGAAAAATGAAAAACCAAAGCACATAGTTTTCTTATGTCACATACATATATATAGTAAGCATTCAAAAGTTGATAAACAAGGTCTAGCTAGACATATTCAAATAAGACAAATCATGTATCTACCCCTCTAAAACCATAAATAACTCTGTCTTATGAAGTCAAGCATGAAGAGAAGTGGTTTTTGGTTTCAAACATGGAAATTTCAAAAACCTCCCAAAATTAAAGCTTCGTTTTAGAGTGACTAGTTAAGAAGGATCCAGGCTTACCTTTTCATTTTCATGTTTTAAACTTGTTTAAATCTTGGTCAAACCTAGGATTTGACCAATATTCAAATGGGCATAAAATAAAAAAATAGATAAAATAAAAAACCAAAGCACATATTCTTCTTATGTCATATAGTAAGCATTCAAAAGTTCATAAACAAGGTCTAGACATATTCAAACCAGACAAATCATGTACCCCCTAACCCTAAACTTTGTCTTAATTATATATGAAGTCAAGCATGAAGCAGAGAAGTGTGGTTTTGGGTTTCAAACATGGAAATTTCAAAAACCTCCCAAAAAGCTTCATTTTAATTAGACCGGCTGGTTAATTAAGAAGGATCCATGATTAATTACCTTTTCATTGTCATGTTTTAAACTTGTTTAAATCTTGGTCGAACCTAGGATTTGACCAAGATTCAAATGGGCATAACAATTCAGAAAAAAATCGAAAGAATGAAAAACAAAAGCACATAGTCTTCTTATGTTATATAGTAAGCATTAAAGTTGATAAACATGGTCTAGACATATTCAAACCATACAAATCATGTATCTACCCCTAACCCCTAAACTATGTCTTATGAAGTCAAGCATGAAGAGAAGTGGTTTTGGGTTTCAAACATGAAAATTTCAAAAACCGCCCAAAAACTTCATTTTAGAGTGACTAAGAAGGATACATGCTTCCCTTTTCATTTTCATGTTTTAAACTTGTTTAAATCTTGGTCAAACCTAGGATTTGATAAACATGGTCTAGACATATTCAAACCAGACAAATCATGTATCTACCCCCTATCGACCCTAAACTTCGTCTTATGAAGTCAAGCATGAAGAGAAGTGGTTTTGGGTTTCAAATAACATGGAAATTTCAAAAACCTCCCAAAATTAAAGCTTCGTTTTAGAGTGACTAGTTAAGAAGGATCCAGGCTTACCTTTTCATTTTCATGTTTTAAACTTGTTTAAATCTTGGTCAAACCCTAGGATTTGACCAATATTCAAATGGGCATAAAATAAAAAAAATAAATAAAAAAAAACCAAAGCACATATTCTTCTTATGTCATATAGTAAGCATTCAAAAGTTCATAAACAAGGTCTAGACATATTCAAACCAGACAAATCATGTACCCCCTAACCCTAAACTTTGTCTTAATTATATATGAAGTCAAGCATGAAGCAGAGAAGTGTGGTTTTGGGTTTCAAACATGGAAATTTCAAAAACCTCCCAAAAAGCTTCATTTTAATTAGACGGCTGGTTAATTAAGAAGGATCCATGATTAATTACCTTTTCATTGTCATGTTTTAAACTTGTTTAAATCTTGGTCGAACCTAGGATTTGACCAAGATTCAAATGGGCATAACAATTCAGAAAAAAATCGAAAGAATGAAAAACAAAAGCACATAGCCTTCTTATGTCATATAGTAAGCATTCAAATTGATAAACATGGTCTAGACATATTCAAACCAGAAAAATCATGTATCTACCCCTAACCCTAAACTCTATCTTATGAAGTCAAGCATGAAGAGAACGGTGGTTTTGGGTTTCAAACATGGTAAATTCAAGAACCTCCCAAAAGCTTCATTTTAGAGTTACTAAGAGAAAGATCCAGACTTAATTACCTTATCATTTTCACATGTTAAACTTGTTTAAATCTTGCTCAACAAACCTAGGATTTTACCAAGATTCTCAAATGGGCATAAAAATCAAAAAATGAAATACCAATGCACATAGTCCTCTTATAAGTCATAAAGTAAGCATTCAAGTTGATAAACAAGGTGTCTAGACATATTCAAACAAGACAAATCATGTATCTACGTACCCCCTATCGACCCTAAACTTCGTCTTATGAAGTCAAGCATGAAGAGAAGTGGTTTTGGGTTTCAAACATGGAAATTTCAAAAACCTCCCAAAATTCAGCTTCATTTTAGAGCGACTAAGAAGGATCGATGCTTACCTTTTCATTTCCATGTTTTAAACTTATTTAAATCTTGGTCAAACCTAGCTATTTGACCAAGATTCAAATGGGCATAAAAATTCAGACAAAAAATCTAAAGAATGAAAAACCAAAGCACATAGCCTTCTTAATTATGTCATATATAGTAAACACTCAAGTTGATAAACAAGCTAGGTCTAGACATATTCAAACCAGAAAAATCATGTGTATATCTACCCCTAACCCTAAACTCTGTCTTATGAAGTCAATCATGAAGAGAATTGGTTTTGGGTTTCAAACATGGAAATTTCAAGTACGTCCCAAAAGCTTCATATATTTTAGAGTGACTAATTAAGAAGGATCTTGGCTTACGTTTTCATTTTCATGCTTGAAACTTGTTTAAATCTTGGTTGAACCTAGGATTTGACCAGAATCAAATGTGCATAAAATTCTTAAAAAAAATAGAAAAATGAAAAACAAAAGCACATGGTCTTCTTATGTCATATAGTAAGCATTCAAGTTGATAAACAAGGTTTAGACATATTCAAACCAGACAAATCATGTATCTACCCCCTAACCCTAAACTCGGTCTTATGAAGTCTAGCATGAGGAGAAGTCGTTTTGGGTTTCAAACGTTTAAGCCAAAAGCCCCATTTCAAATATTTCAAACTTATTCAAATTTGAAAGACACACAAGTTATAGCACACATAGTGCATACATTCTCACACATACTGCACTAGATGCTAACCCGGCCTATAGTTTGAGGCCATTGGATGAGGTCGAAAAAATCTTGGATTAGAAATGGGGTTGTTCGAACCCCGTAGTTGGATTTTTTGAACCTTGATCTGTAGTACTGGGCAAAGCCCTAGTTTAACCTATTTAATTATAGATTCGTAGGTCGATTTTTCTACCTTTTTATTATTACTATGCAGCACATGTGTGTTTGCCCGTCGAGTGAAACTCGGAGGAAGAGGGATCACTCGGAAGAGAAGAAGGGAGAGAATTATGGTGTCTCCCCTTTTTCGGGTGATGATGTTGACTTTTGTGCAGGGTTTGTCAGTGAGCAGGAGGTGCGAGCGAGCGAGCGAGCGAGCGAGTCGAGCGAGGCCGAGAATGAGAGAGATTTGTTTTTGTTTTTTTTTTTGAGAGGGACGACCGAAGGATCCAGAAGGACCCACAGACTTCCAATACGCATCTGATGCGTCTTCTCTTGACAAAGAAAATGTCTGGGAGTTTGCGTACCTATTGCACGTGACTTGTGCTCACTGAAGTGTGGGACCTCACGCATGGGCACCACACGTAAGTGACAGACCTGTTGGTGTAAAAACTCGGTTGATTATTATAGTGCATTAGAACAAAGTTTCCTATGGATTCAAGGGTAGGAAATCCAAGTTAACTCATTTACATGACATTATTTTTTCCATGAAGCAAAGTTAACGCACCTATCAATTGGTACATTTTGGAGTGACTAAGAAGGATCCAGGCTTACTTATTCGTTTTCACGTGTAAAACTTGTCTAAATCTTGGTCAAACAAAATTGGCAGAAAATTCAAAAAAAAAACAGAAAAATGAAAAACCAAAGCGCACATAGTCTTCTTATATGTCATATAGTAAGCATTAAAGTTGATAAACAAGGTCTGGACATATTCAAACTAGCTAGACAAATCATGTATCTACCCCCTAACCCTAAACTCTGTCTTATGACGAAGTCAAGCATGAAGATAAGTGGTTTTGGGTTTCAAACATGGAAATTTCAAAAACCTCCCAAAAACTTCATTTTAGGGTGACTAAGAAGGATACAGGCTTCCATTTTCATTTTCATGATCTATACTTGTTTAAATCTTGGTCAAACCTAGGATTTGACCAAGATTCAAATGTGCATCAAAATTCCAAAAAAATCAGAAAAATGAAAAACCAAAGCACATAGTTTTCTTATGTCACATACATATATATAGTAAGCATTCAAAAGTTGATAAACAAGGTCTAGCTAGACATATTCAAATAAGACAAATCATGTATCTACCCCTCCAAAACCATAAATAACTCTGTCTTATGAAGTCAAGCATGAAGAGAAGTGGTTTTTGGTTTCAAACATGGAAATTTCAAAAACCTCCCAAAATTAAAGCTTCGTTTTAGAGTGACTAGTTAAGAAGGATCCAGGCTTACCTTTTCATTTTCATGTTTTAAACTTGTTTAAATCTTGGTCAAACCTAGGATTTGACCAATATTCAAATGGGCATAAAATAAAAAAATAGATAAAATAAAAAACCAAAGCACATATTCTTCTTATGTCATATAGTAAGCATTCAAAAGTTCATAAACAAGGTCTAGACATATTCAAACCAGACAAATCATGTACCCCCTAACCCTAAACTTTGTCTTAATTATATATGAAGTCAAGCATGAAGCAGAGAAGTGTGGTTTTGGGTTTCAAACATGGAAATTTCAAAAACCTCCCAAAAAGCTTCATTTTAATTAGACCGGCTGGTTAATTAAGAAGGATCCATGATTAATTACCTTTTCATTGTCATGTTTTAAACTTGTTTAAATCTTGGTCGAACCTAGGATTTGACCAAGATTCAAATGGGCATAACAATTCAGAAAAAAATCGAAAGAATGAAAAACAAAAGCACATAGTCTTCTTATGTTATATAGTAAGCATTAAAGTTGATAAACATGGTCTAGACATATTCAAACCATACAAATCATGTATCTACCCCTAACCCTAAACTATGTCTTATGAAGTCAAGCATGAAGAGAAGTGGTTTTGGGTTTCAAACATGAAAATTTCAAAAACCGCCCAAAAACTTCATTTTAGAGTGACTAAGAAGGATACATGCTTCCCTTTTCATTTTCATGTTTTAAACTTGTTTAAATCTTGGTCAAACCTAGGATTTGATAAACATGGTCTAGACATATTCAAACCAGACAAATCATGTATCTACCCCCTATCGACCCTAAACTTCGTCTTATGAAGTCAAGCATGAAGAGAAGTGGTTTTGGGTTTCAAATAACATGGAAATTTCAAAAACCTCCCAAAATTAAAGCTTCGTTTTAGAGTGACTAGTTAAGAAGGATCCAGGCTTACCTTTTCATTTTCATATTTTAAACTTGTTTAAATCTTGGTCAAACCTAGGATTTGACCAATATTCAAATGGGCATAAAATAAAAAAATAGATAAAATAAAAAACCAAAGCACATATTCTTCTTATGTCATATAGTAAGCATTCAAAAGTTCATAAACAAGGTCTAGACATATTCAAACCAGACAAATCATGTACCCCCTAACCCTAAACTTTGTCTTAATTATATATGAAGTCAAGCATGAAGCAGAGAAGTGTGGTTTTGGGTTTCAAACATGGAAATTTCAAAAACCTCCCAAAAAGCTTCATTTTAATTAGACTGGCTGGTTAATTAAGAAGGATCCATGATTAATTACCTTTTCATTGTCATGTTTTAAACTTGTTTAAATCTTGGTCGAACCTAGGATTTGACCAAGATTCAAATGGGCATAACAATTCAGAAAAAAATCGAAAGAATGAAAAACAAAAGCACATAGCCTTCTTATGTCATATAGTAAGCATTCAAATTGATAAACATGGTCTAGACATATTCAAACCAGAAAAATCATGTATCTACCCCTAACCCTAAACTCTATCTTATGAAGTCAAGCATGAACAGAAGTACGGTGGTTTTGGGTTTCAAACATGGTAAATTCAAGAACCTCCCAAAAGCTTCATTTTAGAGTTACTAAGAGAAAGATCCAGACTTAATTACCTTATCATTTTCACATGTTAAACTTGTTTAAATCTTGCTCAACAAACCTAGGATTTTACCAAGATTCTCAAATGGGCATAAAAATCAAAAAATGAAATACCAATGCACATAGTCCTCTTATAAGTCATAAAGTAAGCATTCAAGTTGATAAACAAGGTGTCTAGACATATTCAAACAAGACAAATCATGTATCTACGTACCCCCTATCGACCCTAAACTTCGTCTTATGAAGTCAAGCATGAAGAAAGTGGTTTTGGGTTTCAAACATGGAAATTTCAAAAACCTCCCAAAATTCAGCTTCATTTTAGAGCGACTAAGAAGGATCGATGCTTACCTTTTCATTTCCATGTTTTAAACTTATTTAAATCTTGGTCAAACCTAGCTAGGATTTGACCAAGATTCAAATGGGCATAAAAATTCAGACAAAAAATCTAAAGAATGAAAAACCAAAGCACATAGCCTTCTTAATTATGTCATATATAGTAAACACTCAAGTTGATAAACAAGCTAGGTCTAGACATATTCAAACCAGAAAAATCATGTGTATATCTACCCCTAACCCTAAACTCTGTCTTATGAAGTCAATCATGAAGAGAATTGGTTTTGGGTTTCAAACATGGAAATTTCAAGTACGTCCCAAAAGCTTCATATATTTTAGAGTGACTAATTAAGAAGGATCTTGGCTTACGTTTTCATTTTCATGCTTGAAACTTGTTTAAATCTTGGTTGAACCTAGGATTTGACCAGAATCAAATGTGCATAAAATTCTTAAAAAAAATAGAAAAATGAAAAACAAAAGCACATGGTCTTCTTATGTCATATAGTAAGCATTCAAGTTGATAAACAAGGTTTAGACATATTCAAACCAGACAAATCATGTATCTACCCCCTAACCCTAAACTCGGTCTTATGAAGTCTAGCATGAGGAGAAGTCGTTTTGGGTTTCAAACGTTTAAGCCAAAAGCCCCATTTCAAATATTTCAAACTTATTCAAATTTGAAAGACACACAAGTTATAGCACACATAGTGCATACATTCTCACACATACTGCACTAGATGCTAACCCGGCCTATAGTTTGAGGCCATTGGATGAGGTCGAAAAAAATCTTGGATTAGAAATGGGGTTGTTCGAACCCCGTAGTTGGATTTTTTGAACCTTGATCTGTAGTACTGGGCAAAGCCCTAGTTTAACCTATTTAATTATAGATTCGTAGGTCGATTTTTCTACCTTTTTATTATTACTATGCAGCACATGTGTGTTTGCCCGTCGAGTGAAACTCGGAGGAAGAGGGATCACTCGGAAGGAGAGAAGAAGGGAGAGAATTATGGTGTCTCCCCTTTTTCGGGTGATGATGTTGACTTTTGTGCAGGGTTTGTCAGTGAGCAGGAGGTGCGAGCGAGCGAGCGAGCGAGCGAGTCGAGCGAGGCCGAGAATGAGAGAGATTTGTTTTTTTTTTGAGAGGGACGACCGAAGGATCCAGAAGGACCCACAGACTTCCAATACGCATCCTGATGCGTCTTCTCTTGACAAAGAAAATGTCTGGGAGTTTGCGTACCTATTGCACGTGACTTGTGCTCACTGAAGTGTGGGACCTCACGCATGGGCACCACACGTAAGTGACAGACCTGTTGGTGTAAAAACTCGGTTGATTATTATAGTGCATTAGAACAAAGTTTCCTATGGATTCAAGGGTAGGAAATCCAAGTTAACTCATTTACATGACATTATTTTTTCCATGAAGCAAAGTTAACGCACCTATCAATTGGTACATTTTGGAGTGACTAAGAAGGATCCAGGCTTACTTATTCGTTTTCACGTGTAAAACTTGTCTAAATCTTGGTCAAACAAAATTGGCAGAAAATTCAAAAAAAAACAGAAAAATGAAAAACCAAAGCGCACATAGTCTTCTTATATGTCATATAGTAAGCATTAAAGTTGATAAACAAGGTCTGGACATATTCAAACTAGCTAGACAAATCATGTATCTACCCCCTAACCCCTAAACTCTGTCTTATGACGAAGTCAAGCATGAAGATATATAAGTGGTTTTGGGTTTCAAACATGGAAATTTCAAAAACCTCCCAAAAACTTCATTTTAGGGTGACTAAGAAGGATACAGGCTTCCATTTTCATTTTCATGATCTATACTTGTTTAAATCTTGGTCAAACCTAGGATTTGACCAAGATTCAAATGTGCATCAAAATTCCAAAAAAATCAGAAAAATGAAAAACCAAAGCACATAGTTTTCTTATGTCACATACATATATATAGTAAGCATTCAAAAGTTGATAAACAAGGTCTAGCTAGACATATTCAAATAAGACAAATCATGTATCTACCCCTCTAAAACCATAAATATAACTCTGTCTTATGAAGTCAAGCATGAAGAGAAGTGGTTTTTGGTTTCAAACATGGAAATTTCAAAAACCTCCCAAAATTAAAGCTTCGTTTTAGAGTGACTAGTTAAGAAGGATCCAGGCTTACCTTTTCATTTTCATGTTTTAAACTTGTTTAAATCTTGGTCAAACCTAGGATTTGACCAATATTCAAATGGGCATAAAATAAAAAAATAGATAAAATAAAAAACCAAAGCACATATTCTTCTTATGTCATATAGTAAGCATTCAAAAGTTCATAAACAAGGTCTAGACATATTCAAACCAGACAAATCATGTACCCCCTAACCCTAAACTTTGTCTTAATTATATATGAAGTCAAGCATGAAGCAGAGAAGTGTGGTTTTGGGTTTCAAACATGGAAATTTCAAAAACCTCCCAAAAAGCTTCATTTTAATTAGACCGGCTGGTTAATTAAGAAGGATCCATGATTAATTACCTTTTCATTGTCATGTTTTAAACTTGTTTAAATCTTGGTCGAACCTAGGATTTGACCAAGATTCAAATGGGCATAACAATTCAGAAAAAAATCGAAAGAATGAAAAACAAAAGCACATAGCCTTCTTATGTCATATAGTAAGCATTCAAATTGATAAACATGGTCTAGACATATTCAAACCAGACAAATCATGTATCTACCCCCTATCGACCCTAAACTTCGTCTTATGAAGTCAAGCATGAAGAGAAGTGGTTTTGGGTTTCAAATAACATGGAAATTTCAAAAACCTCCCAAAATTAAAGCTTCGTTTTAGAGTGACTAGTTAAGAAGGATCCAGGCTTACCTTTTCATTTTCATGTTTTAAACTTGTTTAAATCTTGGTCAAACCTAGGATTTGACCAATATTCAAATGGGCATAAAATAAAAAATAAATAAAATAAAAAACCAAAGCACATATTCTTCTTATGTCATATAGTAAGCATTCAAAAGTTCATAAACAAGGTCTAGACATATTCAAACCAGACAAATCATGTACCCCCTAACCCTAAACTTTGTCTTAATTATATATGAAGTCAAGCATGAAGAGAGAAGTGTGGTTTTGGGTTTCAAACATGGAAATTTCAAAAACCTCCCAAAAAGCTTCATTTTAATTAGACTGGCTGGTTAATTAAGAAGGATCCATGATTAATTACCTTTTCATTGTCATGTTTTAAACTTGTTTAAATCTTGGTCGAACCTAGGATTTGACCAAGATTCAAATGGGCATAACAATTCAGAAAAAAATCGAAAGAATGAAAAACAAAAGCACATAGCCTTCTTATGTCATATAGTAAGCATTCAAATTGATAAACATGGTCTAGACATATTCAAACCAGAAAAATCATGTATCTACCCCTAACCCTAAACTCTATCTTATGAAGTCAAGCATGAACAGAAGTACGGTGGTTTTGGGTTTCAAACATGGTAAATTCAAGAACCTCCCAAAAGCTTCATTTTAGAGTTACTAAGAGAAAGATCCAGACTTAATTACCTTATCATTTTCACATGTTAAACTTGTTTAAATCTTGCTCAACAAACCTAGGATTTTACCAAGATTCTCAAATGGGCATAAAAATCAAAAAATGAAATACCAATGCACATAGTCCTCTTATAAGTCATAAAGTAAGCATTCAAGTTGATAAACAAGGTGTCTAGACATATTCAAACAAGACAAATCATGTATCTACGTACCCCCTATCGACCCTAAACTTCGTCTTATGAAGTCAAGCATGAAGAGAAGTGGTTTTGGGTTTCAAACATGGAAATTTCAAAAACCTCCCAAAATTCAGCTTCATTTTAGAGCGACTAAGAAGGATCGATGCTTACCTTTTCATTTCCATGTTTTAAACTTATTTAAATCTTGGTCAAACCTAGCTAGGATTTGACCAAGATTCAAATGGGCATAAAAATTCAGACAAAAAATCTAAAGAATGAAAAACCAAAGCACATAGCCTTCTTAATTATGTCATATATAGTAAACACTCAAGTTGATAAACAAGCTAGGTCTAGACATATTCAAACCAGAAAAATCATGTGTATATCTACCCCTAACCCTAAACTCTGTCTTATGAAGTCAATCATGAAGAGAATTGGTTTTGGGTTTCAAACATGGAAATTTCAAGTACGTCCCAAAAGCTTCATATATTTTAGAGTGACTAATTAAGAAGGATCTTGGCTTACGTTTTCATTTTCATGCTTGAAACTTGTTTAAATCTTGGTTGAACCTAGGATTTGACCAGAATCAAATGTGCATAAAATTCTTAAAAAAATAGAAAAATGAAAAACAAAAGCACATGGTCTTCTTATGTCATATAGTAAGCATTCAAGTTGATAAACAAGGTTTAGACATATTCAAACCAGACAAATCATGTATCTACCCCCTAACCCTAAACTCGGTCTTATGAAGTCTAGCATGAGGAGAAGTCGTTTTGGGTTTCAAACGTTTAAGCCAAAAGCCCCATTTCAAATATTTCAAACTTATTCAAATTTGAAAGACACACAAGTTATAGCACACATAGTGCATACATTCTCACACATACTGCACTAGATGCTAACCCGGCCTATAGTTTGAGGCCATTGGATGAGGTCGAAAAAAATCTTGGATTAGAAATGGGGTTGTTCGAACCCCGTAGTTGGATTTTTTGAACCTTGATCTGTAGTACTGGGCAAAGCCCTAGTTTAACCTATTTAATTATAGATTCGTAGGTCGATTTTTCTACCTTTTTATTATTACTATGCAGCACATGTGTGTTTGCCCGTCGAGTGAAACTCGGAGGAAGAGGGATCACTCGGAAGGAGAGAAGAAGGGAGAGAATTATGGTGTCTCCCCTTTTTCGGGTGATGATGTTGACTTTTGTGCAGGGTTTGTCAGTGAGCAGGAGGTGCGAGCGAGCGGCGAGGCGAGTCGAGCGAATAGAGATGTTTTTTTTTTTTTGAGAGGGACGACCGAAGGATCCAGAAGGACCCACAGACTTCCAATACGCATCCTGATGCGTCTTCTCTTGACAAAGAAAATGTCTGGGAGTTTGCGTACCTATTGCACGTGACTTGTGCTCACTGAAGTGTGGGACCTCACGCATGGGCACCACACGTAAGTGACACCTGTTGGTGTAAAAACTCGGTTGATTATTATAGTGCATTAGAACAAAGTTTCCTATGGATTCAAGGGTAGGAAATCCAAGTTAACTCATTTACATGACATTATTTTTTCCATGAAGCAAAGTTAACGCACCTATCAATTGGTACATTTTGGAGTGACTAAGAAGGATCCAGGCTTACTTATTCGTTTTCACGTGTAAAACTTGTCTAAATCTTGGTCAAACAAAATTGGCAGAAAATTCAAAAAAAAAACAGAAAAATGAAAAACCAAAGCGCACATAGTCTTCTTATATGTCATATAGTAAGCATTAAAGTTGATAAACAAGGTCTGGACATATTCAAACTAGCTAGACAAATCATGTATCTACCCCCTAACCCCTAAACTCTGTCTTATGACGAAGTCAAGCATGAAGATATATAAGTGGTTTTGGGTTTCAAACATGGAAATTTCAAAAACCTCCCAAAAACTTCATTTTAGGGTGACTAAGAAGGATACAGGCTTCCATTTTCATTTTCATGATCTATACTTGTTTAAATCTTGGTCAAACCTAGGATTTGACCATTCAAATGTGCATCAAAATTCCATAAAAAATCAGAAAAACGAAAAACCAAAGCACATAGTTTTCTTATGTCACATACATATATATAGTAAGCATTCAAAAGTTGATAAACAAGGTCTAGCTAGACATATTCAAATAAGACAAATCATGTATCTACCCCTCTAAAACCATAAATAACTCTGTCTTATGAAGTCAAGCATGAAGAGAAGTGGTTTTTGGTTTCAAACATGGAAATTTCAAAAACCTCCCAAAATTAAAGCTTCGTTTTAGAGTGACTAGTTAAGAAGGATCCAGGCTTACCTTTTCATTTTCATGTTTTAAACTTGTTTAAATCTTGGTCAAACCTAGGATTTGACCAATATTCAAATGGGCATAAAATAAAAAAATAGATAAAATAAAAAACCAAAGCACATATTCTTCTTATGTCATATAGTAAGCATTCAAAAGTTCATAAATAAGGTCTAGACATATTCAAACCAGACAAATCATGTACCCCCTAACCCTAAACTTTGTCTTAATTATATATGAAGTCAAGCATGAAGCAGAGAAGTGTGGTTTTGGGTTTCAAACATGGAAATTTCAAAAACCTCCCAAAAAGCTTCATTTTAATTAGACCGGCTGGTTAATTAAGAAGGATCCATGATTAATTACCTTTTCATTGTCATGTTTTAAACTTGTTTAAATCTTGGTCGAACCTAGGATTTGACCAAGATTCAAATGGGCATAACAATTCAGAAAAAAATCGAAAGAATGAAAAACAAAAGCACATAGTCTTCTTATGTCATATAGTAAGCATTAAAGTTGATAAACATGGTCTAGACATATTCAAACCATACAAATCATGTATCTACCCCTAACCCCTAAACTATGTCTTATGAAGTCAAGCATGAAGAGAAGTGGTTTTGGGTTTCAAACATGAAAATTTCAAAAACCGCCCAAAAACTTCATTTTAGAGTGACTAAGAAGGATACATGCTTCCCTTTTCATTTTCATGTTTTAAACTTGTTTAAATCTTGGTCAAACCTAGGATTTGATAAACATGGTCTAGACATATTCAAACCAGACAAATCATGTATCTACCCCCTATCGACCCTAAACTTCGTCTTATGAAGTCAAGCATGAAGAGAAGTGGTTTTGGGTTTCAAATAACATGGAAATTTCAAAAACCTCCCAAAATTAAAGCTTCGTTTTAGAGTGACTAGTTAAGAAGGATCCAGGCTTACCTTTTCATTTTCATGTTTTAAACTTGTTTAAATCTTGTTCAAACCTAGGATTTGACCAATATTCAAATGGGCATAAAATAAAAAATAAATAAAATAAAAAACCAAAGCACATAGTCTTCTTATGTCATATAGTAAGCATTCAAGTTCATGAACAAGGTCTAGACATATTCAAACCAGACAAATCATGTACCCCCTAACCCTAAACTTTGTCTTAATTATATATGAAGTCAAGCATGAAGCAGAGAAGTGTGGTTTTGGGTTTCAAACATGGAAATTTCAAAAACCTCCCAAAAAGCTTCATTTTAATTAGACGGGCTGGTTAATTAAGAAGGATCCATGATTAATTACCTTTTCATTGTCATGTTTTAAACATGTTTAAATCTTGGTCGAACCTAGGATTTGACCAAGATTCAAATGGGCATAACAATTCAGAAAAAAATCGAAAGAATGAAAAACAAAAGCACATAGCCTTCTTATGTCATATAGTAAGCATTCAAATTGATAAACATGGTCTAGACATATTCAAACCAGAAAAATCATGTATCTACCCCTAACCCTAAACTCTGTCTTATGAAGTCAAGCATGAACAGAAGTACGGTGGTTTTGGGTTTCAAACATGGTAAATTCAAGAACCTCCCAAAAGCTTCATTTTAGAGTTACTAAGAGAAAGATCCAGACTTAATTACCTTATCATTTTCACATGTTAAACTTGTTTAAATCTTGCTCAACAAACCTAGGATTTTACCAAGATTCTCAAATGGGCATAAAAATCAAAAAATGAAATACCAATGCACATAGTCCTCTTATAAGTCATAAAGTAAGCATTCAAGTTGATAAACAAGGTGTCTAGACATATTCAAACAAGACAAATCATGTATCTACGTACCCCCTATCGACCCTAAACTTCGTCTTATGAAGTCAAGCATGAAGATAAGTGGTTTTGGGTTTCAAACATGGAAATTTCAAAAACCTCCCAAAATTCAGCTTCATTTTAGAGCGACTAAGAAGGATCGATGCTTACCTTTTCATTTCCATGTTTTAAACTTATTTAAATCTTGGTCAAACCTAGCTAGGATTTGACCAAGATTCAAATGGGCATAAAAATTCAGACAAAAAATCTAAAGAATGAAAAACCAAAGCACATAGCCTTCTTAATTATGTCATATATAGTAAACACTCAAGTTGATAAACAAGCTAGGTCTAGACATATTCAAACCAGAAAAATCATGTGTATATCTACCCCTAACCCTAAACTCTGTCTTATGAAGTCAATCATGAAGAGAATTGGTTTTGGGTTTCAAACATGGAAATTTCAAGTACGTCCCAAAAGCTTCATATATTTTAGAGTGACTAATTAAGAAGGATCTTGGCTTACGTTTTCATTTTCATGCTTGAAACTTGTTTAAATCTTGGTTGAACCTAGGATTTGACCAGAATCAAATGTGCATAAAATTCTTAAAAAAAATAGAAAAATGAAAAACAAAAGCACATGGTCTTCTTATGTCATATAGTAAGCATTCAAGTTGATAAACAAGGTTTAGACATATTCAAACCAGACAAATCATGTATCTACCCCCTAACCCTAAACTCGGTCTTATGAAGTCTAGCATGAGGAGAAGTCGTTTTGGGTTTCAAACGTTTAAGCCAAAAGCCCCATTTCAAATATTTCAAACTTATTCAAATTTGAAAGACACACAAGTTATAGCACACATAGTGCATACATTCTCACACATACTGCACTAGATGCTAACCCGGCCTATAGTTTGAGGCCATTGGATGAGGTCGAAAAAAATCTTGGATTAGAAATGGGGTTGTTCGAACCCCGTAGTTGGATTTTTTGAACCTTGATCTGTAGTACTGGGCAAAGCCCTAGTTTAACCTATTTAATTATAGATTCGTAGGTCGATTTTTCTACCTTTTTATTATTACTATGCAGCACATGTGTGTTTGCCCGTCGAGTGAAACTCGGAGGAAGAGGATCACTCGGAAGGAGAGAAGAAGGGAGAATTATGGTGTCTCCCTTTTTCGGGTGATGATGTTGACTTTTGTGGGTTTGTCAGTGAGCAGGAGGTGCGAGCGAGCGAAGAGAGTCAGCGAGGCCGAGAATGAGAGAGATTTGTTTTTTTTTTGAGAGGGACGGCCGAAGGATCCAGAAGGACCCACAGACTTCCAATACGCATCTGATGCGTCTTCTCTTGACAAAGAAAATGTCTGGGAGTTTGCGTACCTATTGCACGTGACTTGTGCTCACTGAAGTGTGGGACCTCACGCATGGGCACCACACGTAAGTGACAGACCTGTTGGTGTAAAAACTCGGTTGATTATTATAGTGCATTAGAACAAAGTTTCCTATGGATTCAAGGGTAGGAAATCCAAGTTAACTCATTTACATGACATTATTTTTTCCATGAAGCAAAGTTAACACCTATCAATTGGTACATTTTGGAGTGACTAAGAAGGATCCAGGCTTACTTATTCGTTTTCACGTGTAAAACTTGTCTAAATCTTGGTCAAACAAAATTGGCAGAAAATTCAAAAAAAAAACAGAAAAATGAAAAACCAAAGCGCACATAGTCTTCTTATATGTCATATAGTAAGCATTAAAGTTGATAAACAAGGTCTGGACATATTCAAACTAGCTAGACAAATCATGTATCTACCCCCTAACCCCTAAACTCTGTCTTATGACGAAGTCAAGCATGAAGATAAGTGGTTTTGGGTTTCAAACATGGAAATTTCAAAAACCTCCCAAAAACTTCATTTTAGGGTGACTAAGAAGGATACAGGCTTCCATTTTCATTTTCATGATCTATACTTGTTTAAATCTTGGTCAAACCTAGGATTTGACCAAGATTCAAATGTGCATCAAAATTCCAAAAAAAATCAGAAAAATGAAAAACCAAAGCACATAGTTTTCTTATGTCACATACATATATATAGTAAGCATTCAAAAGTTGATAAACAAGGTCTAGCTAGACATATTCAAATAAGACAAATCATGTATCTACCCCTCTAAAACCATAAATAACTCTGTCTTATGAAGTCAAGCATGAAGAGAAGTGGTTTTTGGTTTCAAACATGGAAATTTCAAAAACCTCCCAAAATTAAAGCTTCGTTTTAGAGTGACTAGTTAAGAAGGATCCAGGCTTACCTTTTCATTTTCATGTTTTAAACTTGTTTAAATCTTGGTCAAACCTAGGATTTGACCAATATTCAAATGGGCATAAAATAAAAAAATATATAAAATAAAAAACCAAAGCACATATTCTTCTTATGTCATATAGTAAGCATTCAAAAGTTCATTAATTAACAAGGTCTAGACATATTCAAACCAGACAAATCATGTACCCCCTAACCCTAAACTTTGTCTTAATTATATATGAAGTCAAGCATGAAGAGAAGTGTGGTTTTGGGTTTCAAACATGGAAATTTCAAAAACCTCCCAAAAAGCTTCATTTTAATTAGACTGGCTGGTTAATTAAGAAGGATCCATGATTAATTACCTTTTCATTGTCATGTTTTAAACTTGTTTAAATCTTGGTCGAACCTAGGATTTGACCAAGATTCAAATGGGCATAACAATTCAGAAAAAAATCGAAAGAATGAAAAACAAAAGCACATAGCCTTCTTATGTCATATAGTAAGCATTCAAATTGATAAACATGGTCTAGACATATTCAAACCAGAAAAATCATGTATCTACCCCTAACCCTAAACTCTGTCTTATGAAGTCAAGCATGAACAGAAGTACGGTGGTTTTGGGTTTCAAACATGGTAAATTCAAGAACCTCCCAAAAGCTTCATTTTAGAGTTACTAAGAGAAAGATCCAGACTTAATTACCTTATCATTTTCACATGTTAAACTTGTTTAAATTTTGCTCAACAAACCTAGGATTTTACCAAGATTCTCAAATGGGCATAAAAATCAAAAAATGAAATACCAATGCACATAGTCCTCTTATAAGTCATAAAGTAAGCATTCAAGTTGATAAACAAGGTCTAGACATATTCAAACAAGACAAATCATGTATCTACCCCCTATCGACCCTAAACTTCGTCTTATGAAGTCAAGCATGAAGAGAAGTGGTTTTGGGTTTCAAACATGGAAATTTCAAAAACCTCCCAAAAGCTTCATTTTAGAGCGACTAAGAAGGATCGATGCTTACCTTTTCATTTCCATGTTTTAAACTTATTTAAATCTTGGTCAAACCTAGCTAGGATTTGACCAAGATTCAAATGGGCATAAAAATTCAGACAAAAAATCTAAAGAATGAAAAACCAAAGCACATAGCCTTCTTAATTATGTCATATAGTAAACACTCAAGTTGATAAACAAGCTAGGTCTAGACATATTCAAACCAGAAAAATCATGTGTATATCTACCCCTAACCCTAAACTCTGTCTTATGAAGTCAATCATGAAGAGAATTGGTTTTGGGTTTCAAACATGGAAATTTCAAGTACGTCCCAAAAGCTTCATATATTTTAGAGTGACTAATTAAGAAGGATCTTGGCTTACGTTTTCATTTTCATGCTTGAAACTTGTTTAAATCTTGGTTGAACCTAGGATTTGACCAGAATCAAATGTGCATAAAATTCTTAAAAAAATAGAAAAATGAAAAACAAAAGCACATGGTCTTCTTATGTCATATAGTAAGCATTCAAGTTGATAAACAAGGTTTAGACATATTCAAACCAGACAAATCATGTATCTACCCCCTAACCCTAAACTCGGTCTTATGAAGTCTAGCATGAGGAGAAGTCGTTTTGGGTTTCAAATGTTTAAGCCAAAAGCCCCATTTCAAATATTTCAAACTTATTCAAATTTGGTTCAAATTTGAAAGACACACAAGTTATAGCACACATAGTGCATACATTCTCACACATACTGCACTAGATGCTAACCCGGCCTATAGTTTGAGGTTTTTGAAATTTCCATGTTTGAAACCCAAAACCACTTCTCTTCATGCTTGGCTTCGTAAGATAGAGTTTAGGGTTTGGGGTAGATACGTACATGATTTTTCTAAGTATTTTTACGCCCATTTGAATCTTCGTCAAATCCTAAGTTTGACCAAGATTTGAACAAGTTTAAAAACATGAAAATGAAAAGGGTAAGCCTGGATCCTTGTTTAGGGTTAGGGGGTAGATACATGATTTTTGTGGTTTGAATATGTCAGACCTTGTTTATCACCTTGATATATGACATAGGAAGACGGTGTGCTTTTGTTTTTCTTTTTTTTGAATTTTTATGCCCATTTGAATCTTGGTCAAGTCATAGGTTTGACCAAGATTTAAACATGTTTAAAACATGAAAATGAAAAGGTAAGCCTGGATCCTTCTTAGTCACTCCAAAATGTACCAATTGATAAATGAGTTAACTTGGCTTCATGGAAAAAATAATGTCATGTAAATGATTTAACTTGGCTTTCGTACCCTTGAATCCATAGGAAACTTTGTATAAATGTAGTAGTATAATAATCAACCGAGTTTTTACATCAACAGGTCTGTCACTTACGTGTGGTGCCCATGCGTGAGGTCCCACACTTCAGTGAGCACAAGTCACGTGCAATAGGTACGCAAACTCCCAGACATTTTCTTTGTCAAGAGAAGACGCATCAGGATGCGTATTGGAAGTCTGTGGGTCCTTCTGGATCCTTCGGTCGTCCCTCTCAAAAAAAAAACAAATCTCTCTCATTCTCGGCCTCGCTCGACTCGCTCGCTCGCTCGCTCGCTCGCACCTCCTGCTCACTGACAAACCCTGCACAAAAGTCAACATCATCACCCGAAAAAGGGGAGACACCATAATTCTCTCCCTTCTTCTCTCCTTCCGAGTGATCCCTCTTCCTCCGAGTTTCACTCGACGGGCAAACACACATGTGCTGCATAGTAATAATAAAAAAGTAGAAAAATCGACCTACGAATCTATGATTAAATAGGTTAAACTAGGGTTTTGCCCACTACTACAGATCAAGTTCAAAAATATCCAACTACTAGTTCGATTTTGGGCTACTAATATAAAATTAAAATAAGTTGAACTAGTATTCCTCTAAAAAATCATTTTGGTATGCATTGTTTGATACTTTTCATAGCTATAGTGCATCACAAATTTATGATTTCATGCTTTGCTTTGCCAATTTCGATTTTTTCTAACCACCTTCTCTTTGATTTCAAATTTAGGTCAAACTATCGATGCCTACTATGTGTTCTACTTGAATTGGATGCAGCGTGCGCACATGTTTTGCCATTGTTCTGGGCTTCCACACATCTTTGGGGCATCCAAGTATTTAAGTTACCTTGTTTTTTTGAATTGTAATTCATACCCTTCCTCCCAATTTTTATGCCCATTTGAATCTTGGTCAAATCCTAAGTTTGACCAAGATTTGAACAAGTTTAAAACATGAAAATGAAAAGGTAAGCCTGAATCCTTCTTAGTCACTCAAAAATGAGAAGCTTTTGGGAGTTTTTTGAAATTTCCATGTTTCAAACCCAAAACCACTTCTCTTCATGCTTGACTTCATAAGACAGAGTTTAGGGTTAGGGGGTAGATACATGATTTGTCTAGTTTGTTGTTTAGACCTTGTTTATCAACTTGAATATAATGCTTACTATATGACATAATAATACTATGTGCTTTGGTTTTCATTTTTTTTTTGATTTTTTCTGAATTTTTATGCCCATTTGATCTTGGTCAAATCCTAGGCTTAACCAATATTTAAACAAGTTTAAAACATGAAAATGAAAAGGTAAGCCTGTATCCTTCTTAGTCACTCCAAAATGAAGCTTTTGGGAAGGTTTTTGAAATTTCCATGTTTGAAATCCAAAACGACTTCTCTTCGTGCTTGACTTCATAAGACAAAGTTTAGGGCTAGGGGTAGAAACATGATTTTTCTGGTTTGAATATGTCTAGACCTTGTTTACCAACTTGAGTGCTTACTATATGACATAAGAAGGCTATATGCTTTGGTTTTTCATTTTTTTTGAAATTTTATGCCCATTTGAATCTTGATCAAATCCTAGGTACGGTTTGACCAAGATTTGAACAATTTTAAAACATGAAAATAAAAGGTAAGCCCAACCTGGATCCTTTAGTCACTCTAAAATGAAGCTTTTGGGGGGTTCTTGAAATTTCCAAGTTTGAAACCCAAAACCACTTTTCTTCATGCTTGACTACATAAGACAGAGTTTAGGGTTAGGGGTAGATACATGATTTTTCTTGTTTGAATATATCTAGACCTTGTTTATATCAACTTTAATGCTAACTATATGACATAAGAAAACTATGTGCTTTGGTTTTTAATTTTTCTGATTTTTTTATTTTGATGCACATTTGAATCTTTGTCAAATCCTAGGTTTGACCAAGATTTAAACAAGTATAAAACATGAAAATGAAAAGGGGAAGCCTGTATCCTTTCTTAGTCACTCTAAAATGAAGTTTTTGGGATGTTCTTGAAATTTTCATGTTTGAAACCCAAAACCACTTCTCTTCATGCTTGACTTCATAAGATAGAGTTTAGGGGCTAGGGGATAGATACATGATTTGCCTAGGTTTGAATATGCATGTCCAAACCTTGTTTATCAACTTGAATGCTTACTATATGACATAAGAAGACTATATGCTTTTGTTTTTCATTTTTCTGATTTTTTTAAAATTTTATGCCCATTTGAATCTTTTGGTCAAATCCTTGGTTTAATTTGACACGGATTTAAACAAGTTTAAAATATGAAAATGAAAAGGTGGTAAGCAGGCATGGATCCTTCTTATATATATTAGTCACTCTAAAATGAAGCTTTTGGGAGGTTTTTGAAATTTCCATGTTTGAAACCCAAAACCACTTCTCTTCATGTTGTTGACTTCATAAGATAGAGTTTAGGGGTTAGGGGTATAGATACATGATTTGTCTTGTTTGAATATGTGTCTAGACCTTGTTTATCAACTTTAATGCTTACTATATGACATAAGAACACTATGTGCTTTAATTTGGTTTTTATTTTTTTTAAATTTTGATGCACATTTTGAATCTTGGTCAAATCCTAGGTTTGACCGAGATTTGAACAAGTTTAAAACAAGAAAATAAAAGGTAAGCCCGCCAGACTGGATCCTTCTTAGTCACTCTATAATGAAGCTTTTAGGGGGGTTGTTGAAAATGTAAGCATGTATCCTTCTTAGTACGTCACACCACAATGCTTTTGGGAGGGTTTTTGAAATGTCCATGTTTGAAACCCAAAACGACTTCTCTTCGTGCTTGACTTCATAATTAAGACAAAGTTTAGGGTTAGGGGTAGATACATGATTTTTCTGGTTTGAATATGTCTAGACTTTGTTTATCAACTAGCTTGAGTTTTGGGTTTCAAACATGGAAATTTCAAGAACCTCCCAAAAGCTTCATTTTAGAGTGACTAAGAAGGATCCAGGCTTACCTTTTCATTTTCATGTTTTAAACTTGTTTAAATCCTGGTCAAACCTAGGATTTGACAAAGATTCAAATATATGGGCATAAAATTCAAAAAAAATAGAAAAATGAAAAACCAAAGCACATAATCTTCTTATGTCATATAGTAAGCATTAAAGTTGACAAAAAAGGTCTAGACATATGCAAACTAGACAAATCATGTATCTACCCCCTAACCCCTAAACTCTGTCTTATGAAGTCAAGCATGAAGAGAAGTCGTTTTGGGTTTCAAACATGGAAATTTCAAGAACATCCCAAAAGCTTCATTTTAGAGTGACTAAGAAGGATCCATGATTACCTTTTCATTTTCATGTTTTAAACTTGTTTAATCTTGGTCAAACCTAGGATTTGACCAAGATTCAAGTGGGCACAAAATTTAAAAAATCAGAAAAATGAAAAACCAAAGTACATAGTCTTCTTATGTCATGTAGTAAGCATTCAAGTTGATAAAATGGTTCATGCCGGCGTCTTAGCTCCTAAAAAAAATTATACACCAATTGATTTGACGAATTGATGATTTACTCTAGTCTGCTTCTAGACCATGCAGCTAGCGAGTATTCATATGTACTGCATGGAGCCCCCAACTTTTGACTTCCCGTGTCGGAAAAGGCCTGTCTAATAATGTGGGGCAGTGAGGTATCCCGAAGTATCTAGAGGGTTCCAGTGTTTCAGGCTTTCAGCATCGCCAGTCCAAGGGAAGGATGGGTGACGAATCCGTGCATTCACAGCCGTTTAGATCTGAAGAGTCCTTGTATGATGAGCGGTAGATAGCACCTCTAAGCTGCAAATCAACAGCTTCAATTACTTCAAATGAGCATTGGCCGGAACGCTGACAGAGTGAAAAAATTCAATTTCAAAAACTCATGTATAGAATAGAAAAAAAATAAAAAACATGTAGATAGAATAGAGGTATAGATAGATTAGCCCAAAAAAGAAGAGGACGGGGAAATTTCGAACGCTCGCCTTTAACTCAGCACAGCAGACACCTCCCTCGCGCACCTAAACTTTCGAACGCGCGCCCAATATTTCGAACGCTCGCCTTTAACTCAGCACCCAGCCCACCTTGTTCTTCTCTAGACACCTCCTTCGGCGCCCTGTTCTTCTCTAGACACACCCTCGGTGAACCAGGCCGCGCACCAAAACTTCCCCACGCTGTCTATCAGCCGCGTCAGCCGGCGACTGCTGGTGGCGCCGTTCTTCTCCAGCCGCACCGGCAGGCGCGGTCAGCTGGTAGATCCTCACGGTATGCATGCTATCTTCAGGCCTGGGCAAGTACGATTCATTATAGCTCAATCGAAGTCAGTCGCCGTCGCCCAGCCCTTATAAGTTCGTTAGTTCGTTCGAATCGATCGGTTGATATTGTTTTCCTCTCGATGTGTTTGTTTGACATTGTTTTCCGCTTTACCTATTTGCTCGAATTCGTTCGTACTGTACACTGTACTGCTCACCATTGCCCAATGTCTCTAGTCGTCGCTTGGTGCCAGTCCTCTATGGACCTGTTTGTAATCTTATTACTTCTGGGTTCTTTGCACTGCTAATACATCGGTGGATTTACGGCCAAAAAGAAGAAAGAATTTGTTGGTATTATATTGCTTTCGATTGATCTGTTCGCCCCCAAGCTTTTACAGAAGCCGCAAGAGATTCAAGGATGAAATGGCTCTCCTTGTTTGCGGTGGCGGATCTACAGGGTATGCCGTATATGCCACGGCATACCCTGCGTCCAAGCCGTGCAAGATCTTTGATAGTTTAATGAGCTGAGCAATTAATCAAGATGAGTGATGTATATGTATACATGCGGTGCTAATACATGTGGCGGTGCAGCCATGCGAACACTGAGCTAGTGCATGTAACCGATTGATTAGACATCCGATTGATTTGGCCAAAATCCGGTGATAACACATGCCCCCCTGGTTTTGGTAATGATAATATCAAAACCATCTGTTTTTCCTTCGAGGGGTCATGTCGTGGCAGAGCAGAACCGTCGCAGTATTCTTCATCATGACGCCTTGCCTTCTCAACTTCTCTGCACGATTTGACAGTTTTGAATATTTTATGATTTGCCACACTTTTCTTAAAAGTGTCTATTATTTGCCACATGACCACCACATGTCTCTTTTTATTTAACCGCATCGAACAGTTCACTTCTTCATCCTCCTGCTTCAAACCAGCCATCGGCCCAAAAACCCTCCTCCTCTGTAACCATGTCTTCCTCTTCCTCCTCCCAATCCTTTTCCTCGAGTGAGCTGGAGCCAGAGGTCAGCCAGATGGAAGCGTACAATAGGCGCGCTCCCAAGCATTGGGACGAGCAAGAGTTCGACTTCGACTTCGTACCAGAGGGTCGACCCGAGGACCTCGTCTGGTCGGATGGCGACATGCCCCTGACTGACGGGGAAGATGACCTCCGATTCCTGATTGACGGAGAACTGGAGGCGGAGAGCGACGACGACGACCCTCTCTTCCGGGGTAAATTCACTTCCTCCACCAAAGAAGAAGAAGAAGAAGAAGAAGAGGACGAAGACGAAGACATCTCCTCCGACACGAAGAAGGAACCAGAGGACGACACCTCCTCCGATGAACCGCCACCAAAGCGCATCCGTGGCTGGGCCTGGTCCGATGAGGAGGATGATGATGAAGAGGAAGAGGCCTCCGCTGAAGGTCACAGTAGCAGCGACGAGGAATTCGTCGACAGTAGCAATGACGGCAGCTACCCCAGCGACGACGAAGACGGCAACAGCCCTTAGAGTAGGGATTTACTAGCATAAGACTAGCCGTAGCAATCTGTTCCCCTTTTGTTGAGCAATCAGCTTCTCCTTGTAAGAAATCCCCTTTTAAATCAATGAAGATGGATAGATTCTTCCTTTTGAGGGCAATCAGCTCTTCTATGTAAGAAATCTGATCATCGATGAAGAATTTCCTCTAATTTGACTTTGTCGATTTTCTTCAAATTGATTTAGCCGATTTTCCCTCAATACTCCACTATAATAAATATAGCATATCTATGATAGTACTCTATGATACCACCCACTATGCACCCATGTTCCAAACACCACTCCCGCTGACTGTACCTTATTGTATCGAGCGATAAGCTTGATGAGCAACCCAAACAAACAAAAAAAAGACTGTACCTTATTGTACTTGCTCTTACCCGTATCTTCTCTTTCTCTTTCATCGCGAGTGCAGCTAATTCAGTTAGTCTTCCAATGAATATTAATATTTTGTCTCAATGATGTCATGTTTCGACTAACAATTAGCACTTTTGAATTCTTAGATTGCCTTTTCACACGATGCACTTCTTTTAATTTATTTTACCACATTTCAATGTGAACCTTGACCAAATAAATAGGACAACAATATCACGATCATATAATACATAAGCAGCATTGTTAGAATCGTGTTGGAAAATACTTTCTAATGATACCAGTTTTATATCAATTTTTTTATATACTTCATCCTGAAAAATATGTTTCAACTTCATCAAAACTTGCATGTATCTGCAAACTAAACTCATCTAAATACATGTATATCTACATAAAATTGAAACATCATTTTTAAATAGAGAGATATAGATTAATATTTTTTCGAAGATAAAATACGAAAAACAAGGGTGCATTGTTTATTGAAATGGAGTGAGTAGTATATATAAAATCATTTTAGTTGCCAATGATCATGTTGAGGGCCTCTATTTCTTGTTTTGCTCAGGCCCTCCGTATTCTCAGGTACGGCCCTGGTGGTCTATGAACCTGTATGTAATCTTATTACTTTTGGCTTCTTTGCACTGCTAATAGATCGGCGGAATTACGGCAAAAAAGAAGAAAGAATGTGTTGGTATTGTATTGCTTTCGATAGATCTGTTCGCCCCTCCCCCCCAAGCATTTATAGATGGCACAAGAGATTCAAGGATGAAATTGCTCTCCTTGTTCATAAGGCAAAGAGGAAATCATATCATGGGTAGAACATTATATATATATTTTGCTGCTTGGGATCTATGATCCTTTTAGTTGCTGCTCTCCAGCAACTTTTGTACATATTTCCCTCTTTTTATTAATAAAAAAATAATAAGTGGGGAAACCCAGTGGTCAGCCTAAAAAAATCTGTTCGCTAGGTAGCCGTAGTTTTGCACTCAGTTTGTTTGCTGAAATCGGCTCAAATAATGTAGCATTTATAGTTTTATATTCGACCTGTTTGCTCAGGTATGCTTGCTTACATTCGTAGGTGACCTGTTTGTTGAAATAGCTTATCGCTTCTCTGACCATCTATCTCCTCAACAGATGGACAGAACTTGGATATTATTTGACTCATTAACCACACCAACATATTTGAGTGGTATTGAAGACTTCATGAAGCACGTTAGTGATTTTACTGACGGCGACAAGACAAAGGAAGTGATTTGTCCATGCCGCGTATGTTTGAATATTGGGTCCAAGCCTCAACATGTAGTCTCAGATCATTTATTCGTTTATGGGATGGACCAGACATATATCAGGTGGATTAACCATGGTGAACACTATGATCAGCCTGACATTATTGATCCTCTTTATTCTGATGGTTATCAGCCTGAAGATCTCGTCCAGGATGAGGCTACTGCTAATTTGTTACGGGATCTGTATCCATATGCAAGCCAACAGCCCCATGGTTATCACAAAAAGCCTCTTTTCCATGACCTGATAGAAGATGCTAAGCGCTTAGTGGCCCCTGGTTCTGTTGTGTCAAGATTCGAATTAATTGTGAAATTACTTCATGACAAGTCATACCAGGGGATTACCAATAAAGCGTTCAATGCAGTTGCGAAGACATACAGCGATGCACTCCCTGGGGCTGGACTGCCAAAATCCTTTTATGAGGTGAAGCAGTACATCAAGGTACTGGGACTTGGATATGAGAAGATTGATTTTTGCAAAAATAACTGTGCACTGTTTTGGATGGAGTATAATGACCTCGATGAATGTCCAGTATGTAAGGAATCAAGATGGAAACATGATGGAGCTGGTGGTAAGAAAAAGATTCCTTGGAAGGTTCTGAGATACTTTCCACTTGTACAAAGATTGCAGAGGTTGTTTGCTTCAGAACAAACATCTCGGGAAACAAGATGGCACAAAGAGATTCTCACGCCCGACCCTGATTTACTGAGGCATCCTGCTGATGGCGATGAATGGAAGCAATTCGACCTGGATCATCCAGATTTTGCTGCAGATCCAAGGAACCTGAGACTTGGCCTTGCTACAGATGGATTCAACCCATTTGGCAACATGAGCAACTCGTATAGCATGTGGCCAGTACTAGTTACACCTTACAACCAGGCTCCCTGGACATGCACCGATCAGTCGAACTGTATGATGGCCTTACTCATCCCAGGTCCCAAATCTCCTGGGAAGGATTTTGATGTGTTCATGCAGCCTCTTATTAGAGACTTGCAAACATTATGGGAGGGTGTCCCTACACGGGATGTGTGTCAACCTAAAGAACAAAATTTTCTATTACGTGCTGCTGTACTGTATTGCACCCATGATTATCCAGCTTTGGGCACTATGTCAGGCAGAGTAACATCAGGTTATAATGCATGTGTTCACTGTGATACTGATCAGCTGGCAGTGAGGATAATAAACAAGATATGCTATATGGGCCATCGCCGTTTCCTTCCATTAGATCACAGTTTCCGAAAAAATAGAAAAAAATTGCAATTTATTGGTGATCAGGCCTGTAAAAAGACTAAACCGCAGCACTTTAAGAGTCACGAGTTGGAGGCGCACCTAGAAGCGGTCAGAAATGTTAAACCAGGAAAACCACCAGCCGCCACAGCAGGTACAGCAGAGAAGAATACAGAAGATGCAGCAGCAGTAGTAGCAGATAGAAAAAGGAAGAAGAGACGAGATGAACTGAGTCTAGCAGCTACCAAAAGGAAGATGGGAGGTGAAATAGCAGCACGTACCAAGAGGAAGGAAATGGAAAATGATAGACCGAGAATATTTTATAAGCGCAGGACCACTCTTTGGGACTTGCCGTATTGGGCTGGTAAGAAGCTTCGGCATAATATTGATATCATGCACATGGAGAAGAATATATGTGACAGCATTGTCGGCACATTACTCAACATTCCATCCAAGACAAAAGATAGCTCAAATGCTAGGATTGATTGTGCAACATTGAATGTTAACAGGCACTTGCAACTGGATCGTAATGACAAAGTGAACAAAGGCAAGGAAAAACATTATAAATTTCGAGGCGCGGAATTCACATTGCCGATGCCTAAAAGGAGATTATTTTGTGAGTACCTCCGAGGTGTGATGTTCCCGTTCGGATTTGCTTCCAACATTGCAAATTGTCTCAATGCTGAAGGAAACAAGCTCCAAGGGTTGAAAACTCACGATTGTCACATCCTGCTGCAAAGGCTTTTAGCTATTGGCATTAAAGATTTAGTGAAGCCAAATATGTACAACGTGATTGCAGAGTTGGGAAGGTTCTTTAGGGAAATATGTAGTAAAACTCTAAGCAGAGCTGTTGTAGAACGTCTTAAGGTGGACATAGCAGTAATCCTGTGCAAGCTGGAGCTGATATATCCTCCAGCCTTCTTTGATGTGATGGTGCATTTGGCTGTTCATCTACCTGATGAGGCACTTTTAAGAGGTCCGGTACAGTATGGATGGATGTACCCTATAGAACGTCGACTGTGCACTTTCAAGAATACAGTTAGGAACAAAGCTAGACCGGAGGCTTGCATTGCAGTGGCGTATATTGCTGCTGAAGCATATACATTTGCCTCAAGATATATTCCTGATATTGAGACCAGATTCAATCGGGGTCGCAGAATTTTGGAAGTTGGAGGATCTGTTTTTAAACATGGTGTTGAGCTAATAGGAAAGAGGACCGAAAAAACATTAGAGCAGTCTGAATTTGAACAGCTGTCTTGGTATGTGCTGAATAATGCTACAGAGGCTGATGAATATGTTAAGTGAGTACTATGCACACGAACTACTCAGTTCCTCGCATATACTATGAACTTGTATCAAAATGAAATATATTCAGCTGACTTGGCTATGTTTTGCAGGTTGTACATGGAAACGAATGGAAAGCTATCGGCACGTGGGAGTGGGTTTCAGGACTGGTTTGAGAAATATGTAAGATGTTCAATTGCACTCTGACTTGTCTATGTGTTTTCACATGAGATGACCTCTTGTCTATTTTGTAATCGTAGATCTCGAAACTCCATGCGGAGAATCCAGGCGCTGTTAGTGCTGATCTCCTTGTCCTATCACGTGGTCCAGATAAGAGGGTGTTGGTAGCTGCAGCTTGCAATGCCAATGGTGTCCATTACAGCTCCTATGAGCGTGAACAACATTTGAAGACACGAAATAGTGGCATCACAACCAGTGGAGATCACTTGACAACCAGAAAAAAGAGATCAGAGTCATTTGACCATTATGGTCACATAGAAGAGGTTATTCAGTTGTTCTATAGTGATAAGGTTACTGTCCGATCTGTGGTTCTATTTAAGTGTTATTGGTACAACCAAGATCCAAACAAGGGCAAAGGTGCCAGAAATGATGGGTATTTCATATCAGTCGATACTACTGCTCAGTGGTACAAGGATGATCCTTATATTTTGGTACCTCAAGCGGCCAAGGTACTTTTCTTGGAAGACAGATCTAGAAAAGGATGGCAGTATGTGCAAAAGTTTGTGGCAAGGAACATATATGATTTGGATGAGAATGCGGATCCAATAATTGGTGCCCAGCAAGATGATTTCGCTGGTTGTATGCAAACTAAAGTTGCTGACATTGATGAAACCTCGTTGGATACAGGTATCCCTGCACATGATGGAGAAGTAGATTTCACTGTTGAGGTTAGCATAGTCGACAAAGAGATGGATAAACTGAAGCTACCTGGTGAATCTCAGGAGGAGAATGGACAGGACGAGCAGGATGAGACCATGCACGAATATCAGAATGAAGACGGAGGTGATGATGATGATGATGATGATGATGATGATGATGATGATGATGATGATGATGATGATTAGACTCTTGTCTCTGTATCATGCTGTGAGATGAAGAACCATGATTTGTTTTGATTTTTCTATTTGGAAAATGTATGAGTCCTGAAGACAATTATCTGTTGGATTGTAATCCCATGATGACTAATTATTTATGTTTGTTGTCCTACTAAAAGTTGGTCAAACTTAATTGTGTGGAAGTAATCACATGCTGTTTGATTCATAGGGTCATATCCCATAGGAAAATAGAATGATAATAGATCAAACTAATGCAGAATATCTTATAACCACAATCAAATAGAATTTCTCTTGACATAGGATTCAAGTTGGCATGGCATCCCTATCATACAGGGTTTTTATTCATACTATGCTACAAATCGAAAATAAGATGGGTCAGCACTTTATCGCGGCAGATAGGGCAGCTGGCGTTCGTTACAAACCAGGAGAAGATGCACTTCCTATGGAACGGGTGTTTGCATCCCCGGAGACGCACCGTTGTGCGCTGCGACAGCCCCAGCATGCATATGCTGCAGTGGCCGTCCTCCGGCGCAACTAGGACCCAACTGTCCTGCAGCGCCGGCAAGTTGACGATGAGCCGGTGGTCCACCCTAAGGGTGAGGTCGAAGTGGAGGCCACCGAGCCGACGACACGCCTGCTGCCACATCAGGTGCATAACATCGTAAGGCATGATGATGTCCCACTCCTCCTCCGTGAGGTTCAGGTTCTTGAGCAGCCATACACGGGCAAGAATCTCGCGCATAGTTCGCACGACATTGCCCCCACTACGCAGCTTCCTCGGAGGCAAGCTAAGATCCAGCACCACCTCTTCGCAGGGTGTAGTGGTGATATCGTCCTCATCCAGTGGGGCAGGGAGGGGGCCGGCCATCCTCCTGAGCTCGTACGTCCTCGAGAAGAAGATGTGCACTGTCATAGTGTACGGGGACGCCTCGCCCTCGCCCACGGCCGGCGGCTCGCCGACGGAGAAGTCGGTCGTGCTTGCCGACACACGGCAGGCACGGAAGACATGTGGGCCAGACTCGATGATGCGCTCGCGTGAGGAGCGCTCTAGTAGGGGCGTCGCCGCCATTGGGGATTCTTCGGAGGGCTGTAGACTGGCGGCTAGTCGACGGTGAGGTGGTTGGTGTGAGATCTCTGGGATGAGGCCAGGGGAAGTGGGCGAAGTGCTCGGGACTAGGGACTGCCCTCAACTTTCCGCAGTAGTTTATGATAATAATTGGTGGACGAGGGAGACTAGTCCAGAGACTACCCAAAGTTGATAAATCATGTTCGAGGGAAAATGCCCAAGATTTATTATCAAAATTCAAGCTAATTTCGCCGATTTTGTTCTGCCGTTCATTAGACATCATCCAACGGCCTTTGGTCTCTGGGATTCGCTGCTACAGTGTCATCGAGTACTATTTTCTACCCAATTCCAGAAACATCCATAAAGCTAGTACAGTAGATAGCTTTCCTGCTTGTTGGCCCCACCCCATTTTTTTAATCTTTTCTTCCTTATCCCCTTCGCTCATGCTAGCAGCTACTTGCAGCCATTGCTACACTACACCAGCGAGGTGATCTCTATATGATAGGCACGGTTTTAGTAAGACAGCAAGTTGTAGATAGCTAACCATGAGACACATGCCTCTCTGGTTGAGACTGAGCTCGCTCTTGTGATTGGGCTCCAATGGTCGAGGTGAGTCACAGCTGCAATGACAGAGGTTTGTGCTGAATTAATTAGCACAGAGGCGTAACTAGCACTAGATGGAGAAGGCATAGTACACATATCGGACACGAAGTCGCGTCTGGCGAGCAGCTCGCATTCACTTGCATCAGTGCGGTACAACAAAGATGATGAAGAAGGATTGGAGCTTTGAAGGTAGTCAGAAAAGTTACAAAAAATAATACGTGCAAAACTTAACCTGTATAAACGCACATGCATGGATAATTTTACATTTCTGCATGAGAAAGACATGTCAATTTTCAGTACGACATGGTTTGATTTGTCAAATTTGATGCTCCTTAATGCATTTTAAGTGAAAATTACAGGTTTATTCATTATAATTGCCGATTTTTAACGTTACGTGCAGCTGACTAGCAAACTATAAGTGTGTGATTGCTTGCTTCCAAAATAAGGATATGTAATCATTTTGTATAAGGTAGTACCAATTAGTCGTTATATTGCAGAACTTAAAGAGTTTTGAGAGATTCAACTCGTTGCTACTCCATAAGAATGGTCATGTTGACAAATTTGATCCAGTGTTGAACAGAGCCAGAAACATTTCAAAAACTTGAGCATGGAAGAGGCTAGGGGTAAATGCCCCAAGGCCAGCCGAGCCTATCGTAGGTGCCGTCCCGAGGAGGAAGTACCTTAATTTGGGGCGCGCGCGGACGCTGCGGTACCCCGAGCTCGAGACGCCGCCGTACCGGTAGCTCGACCCGCGACGAGGCATGGCGGCGGCGGCGGAAGCGGAGCGGCGGCGGCGGAAGGTAAAGCTCCTGCTGACAAACATATTAGGCACAAATGGGCAACCTTCAGTAACCCATGTTCCATTTTTTTTTGTCAGGATAACCCCATGTACCACCTTCCCAATAGAAAAAGTACTGTTCAACCTTCCCCTGTTGGGCCCAATATTTCACTTTTGGGTTGCCAAGGAACATCTACATGGTAATTGTTATCGGTCTACTTGCTCCGGCCGTCGAAGCCCAATAACTTCAAATGGGCCTTTCTGCTCATGCAATTTCGGCCCTTTTCTAATGAAACACAGATCCTATGATTGGCAAAAAAAAAAAATACACGGAGATTCTACATAAAAGTTGTTTTTATTTATTTTGAATTATAGGGTTCCAATTTTTGAAACTGCTCATGCCCAATATGAAAATCCTTGATCGCTCCATACCCACATGGATAACGGTATTTTTAAAAATTCATAAAGTGGATTTGAAATTTAAAACATATCCTAATAATTCCTTGATTTAATCTATCAACTTGCAAGATCTTGGAGCCAAAGAGCTTGTATTAGTCTGCGAAAATAATACTGATAAACCTGTCGTTAACAAGAAATGAAGGTTTATCGTTCAGAGAGGATGCCATGTGGGACCCATGAGACAGTACCGTCCTCAACGTTTCAAAGAAAAAGGCAAGTAGCCCGAAAATAGGGGTAAAAAATAAATCCTACAAAGGAAACATTTATTGTTCATAGAGGCTGACATGTGGGACCGATCTGCCAGCTGCATCCTCATCATTTCGAAGTCGGTAGGGATCAGAAGAAAAAGGCAAATAGCCAGAAATTAGGGGTCAAAAATAAATCCAAAAAGGAAACTTATATTCTTCATAGAGGATGACATGTGGGACCGACCTGCCAGCAGCGTCCTCATCGTTTCAAAGGCCGCAGGGGATCAAAAGAAAAAGGCAAATAGCCAGAAATTAGGGGTAAAAAAAATACAACAAAGGAAAGGTTTATTGTTCATAGAGGCTGACTTGTGGGACCCATGAGCCAGCGGCGACCTCAATTTCAAAGGCGGCATATGATCGAAAAGAAAAAGGCAAGTTAGCAAAAATCAGTGGGTAAAAAAAATCTAAGAAATGAAACTTTATTGTACAGTCCCATGAGCCAGCACCTTACTCAACGTTTCAGTGGCGGCATGAGATAGAAAGAAAAAGGAAAGTGACCAAATATCAGGAGCAAAAAATAATCCAAGAAAAGAAACTTTTATTGTACATAGATGATGACATATGGGTCCCACTTATACAAGCTCTTTCGCTCCAAGATCTTGCAAGTTGATTGTACATAGAGGATGACATGCGGGCCCCTTGTGTCAGCAGCTTACTCAACGTTTCCAAGGCGGCAGGGGATCAAAAGAAAAAAGGAAGTAGCCAGAAATTAGCGGTAAACAATAACTCCAAGGAAGGAAACTTTTATTGTTCATAGAGTATGACATGCGGGACCCATGCGCTAGCAGCTTCCTCAACGTTTCAAAGGGGGCATGAGATCGAAAGAAAAAGACAAGTGACCAAATATCAGGAGCAAAAAATAATCCAAGAAAAGAAACTTTATTGTACATAAAAGATGACATGCGGGTCCCATTTTGCAGCAGCGGTGTCAACGTTTCAAATGCGGCTTGAGATCAAAAGAAAAAGAGTAGCCAGAAATTAGGGGTAAAAAAACTCCCAGAAAAAAAGTTGATTGTACATAGAGGATGGCATGCGGGTCCCATGACCCAGCACCTTACTCAACGTTTCAGAGGCGGCATGAGATCGAAAGAAAAAGGAAAGAGACCAAATACCAGGAGCAAAAAATAATCCAAGAAAAAGAAACTTTTATTGTACATAGAGGATGACATATGGGTCCCACTTATACAAGCTCTTCCGCCCCAAGATCTTGCAAGTTGATTGTACATAGAGGATGACATGCGGGCCCCTTGTGTCAGCAGCTTAATCAATGTTTCCAAGGCGGCAGGGGATCAAAAGAAAAAGGAAACAGCCAAAAATAAGAGGGTGAAAAAATCCAAGAAAAGAAACTTTTATAGTATCGAGGATGACATGTGGGTCCCATGAGCCAGCAGCTTCTCAACGTTTCAGAGGCTGCATGAGATCGAAAGAAAAAGGCAAGTGACCAAAAATAAGGGGGTAAAAAAATCCAAGAAAAGAGACTTGATTGTACATAGAGGATGACATGCGGGTCCCACCAGTCAGCAGCTTACTAACGTTTCCAAGGCGGCAGGGGATGAAAAGAAAAAGGAAATAGCCAAAGATCAGAGGGTGAAAAAAATCAAAGAAAAGAAACTTTTATAGTACATAGAGGATGACATGTGGGTCCCATGGGCCAGCAGGTTCCTCAACGTTTTCAAGGGCGGCATGAGATCGAAAGAAAAAGGCAAGTGACCAAAAATCAGAGGGTGAAAAATAATCCAAAAAAAGAAACTTTTATTGTACATAGAGGATGACATGCTGTCCCAACGTTTCAAATGCGGTTTGAGATCAAAAGAAAAAGAAAGTAGCCAGAAATTAGGGGGTAAAAAAACTCCAAGAAAAGAAAATTGATTGTACATAGAGGATGACATGCGGGTCCCACGAGTTTGCAGCTTACTCAACGTTTCCAAGGCGGCAGGGGATCAAAAGAAAAAGGAAATAGCCAAAAATCAGAGAGTGAAAAAAAACCCAAGAAAATAAACTTTTGTAGTACATAGAGGATGACATGCGGGTCCCATGAGCCAGCAGGTTCCTCAACGTTTCAAACGTGGCATGGGATCGAAGGAAAAAGGCAAGTGACCAAATATCAGGAGCCAAAAATAATCCAAGAAAAGAAACTTTATTGTACATAGAGGATGACATGCGGGTCCCATTTTGCAGCAGCGGTCCCAACGTTTCAAATGCGGCTTGAGATCAAAAGAAAAAGAAAGTAGCCAGAAATTAGGGGTCAAAAAAACTCCAAGAAAGGAAAGCTTTATCGTTCATACAGGCTGACATGTGGGACCTATGAGCCTTACTGGACGTTTCAAAGGCGGCAGGATCAAAAGAAAAAGGAAATAGCCAAAAATCAGAGGGTGAAAAAAAATCCAAGAAATCAAACTTTTATTGTACATAGAGGATGACATGCGGGTCCCATGAGCCAGCAGATTCCTCAACGTTTCAAACGTGGCATGAGATCGAAAGAAAAAGGCAAGTGACCAAATATCAGGAGCCAAAAATAATCCAAGAAAAGAAACTTTATTGTACATAGAGGATGACATGCGGGTCCCATTTTGCAGCAGCGGTCTCAACGTTTCCAAGGGCAGGGACCAAAAGAAAAATGAAGTAGCCAGAAATCAGGGGGTGAAAAAATCCAAGAAAAGAAAGATTTCAATTGGGCTGCATCTAGACATCTGGGCCTTCGAACTATCCTTCTGGGCCTTTTGACACGTACAATTTCAGCCCACTCCAGAACATGATAGTTCGGATTTTTCTCAAAAAAAAAACAGGAAAGTCCTATGCTTCGCCAAAACAAAAAACAAGGAGATTCAAGATATATGTTGTAAAAATAAAGATTTAATTTATCCGTTTGCAATAGCTCAGAGCGAAATACACTGTTTATTGTCTGCAAAATAATCAAGATATCACATGTTTCTTGTACGGGGAGGCTGACATCGTGGACCCATGAGCCAGCAGCGTCGTTTTAAAGGCGGCAGGGGATGGAAAGAAAAAATAAACCAAAAATCTGTTGGTAAAAAATCCAAGAAAAGAAACATTTTCGTTCTGAGAGGATGACATGCGGGACCCATGAGGCAGCAGCGTCCTCAGCGCTTATTGTTCATAGAGGCTGACATGTGGGACCCGTGAGCCAGCAGCGTCCTCAACGTTTTAAAGGCGGCAGGAGATCGAAAGAAAAAATAAGCCAAAAATCATTTGGTAAACAATATCCAAGAAAAGAAACATTTACCGTTCTGAGAGGATGACATGCGGGACCCATGAGGCAGCAGCATCCTCAACGATTCCAAGGCGGCAGGGGATCAAAGAAAAAAAAGGAAATATCCAGAAATTAATTAGGGGTTCAAAAAAAATCCATCAAAGGAAACTTTTATTGTTCATAGAGGATGACTTGTGGGACCGACCTGCCAACAGCGTCCTCATCGTTTCAAAGGGGCAGGAGATCCAAAGAAAAAGGCAAATAGCCAGAAATTAGGGGTCAAAAATAACTCCAAGAAAGGAAACTTTTATTGTTCGTAGAGGATGACATGCGGGACCCATGAGCCAGCAGCTTACTCAACGTTTCAAAGGCGGCATGAGATCGAAAGAAAAAGGCAAGTGACAAAATATCAGGAGCAAAAGATAATCCAAGAAAAGAAACTTTATTGTACATAGAGGATGACATGTGGGTCCCATTTTGCAGCAGCGGTCTCAATGTTTGTAATGCGGCTTGAGATCAAAAGAAAAAGAAAGTAGCTAGTAATTAGGGGGTGAAAAAAAATCCAAGAAAGGAAAGTTGATGGACATAGAGGATGACATGCGGGTCCCTTGAGCCAACAGCTTACTCAACGTTTCAAAGGGGGCAGGGGATCAAAAGAAAAAGGCAAGCCAAAAATCAGAGGGTGAAAAAAAATCCAACAAAGGAAACTTTTATAGCACATAGAGGATGACATGCGGGTCCCATGAGCCAGCAGGTTCCTCAACGTTTCAAACGTGGCATGAGATCGAAAGAAAAAGGCAAGTGCCCAAATATGAGGAGCCAAAAATAATTCAAGAAAAGAAAGTTTTATAGTACATAGAGGATGACATGCGGGTCCCATTTAGCAGCAGCGGTATCAGCGTTTGAGAGGTGGCAGGGGATCAAAAGAAAAAAAGAAATTGCCAAAAATCAGATGGTGAAAAAAAACCAAGAAAAAGAACTTTTATAGTACATAGAGGATGACATGCGGGTCCCATGAGCTGCAGGTTCCTCAACGTTTCAAACGTGGCATGAGATCGAAAGAAAAAGGCAAGTGAAAAAATATCAGGAGCCAAAAATAATTCAAGAAAAGAAAGTTTTATAGTACATAGAGGGATGACATGCGGGTCCCATGAGCAGCAGCGGAATCAACGTTTGAGAGGCAGCAGGGGATCGAAAGAAAAAGTCAAGTGACCAAATATGAGGTGCCAAAAAAATCCAAGAAAAGAAAGTTTTATAGTACATAGAGGATGACATGCGGGTCCCATTTAGCAGCAGGTATCACGTTTGAGAGCGGCAGGGGATCGAAAGAAAAAGGCAAGTGACCAAATATGAGGTGCCAAAAATAATTCAAGAAAAGAAAGTTTTATAGTACATAGAGGATGACATGCGGGTCCCATTTAGCAGCAGCGGTATCACCGTTTGAGAGGCGGCAGGGGATCGAAAGAAAAAGGCAAGTGAAAAAATATGAGGAGCCAAAAATAATTCAAGAAAAGAAAGTTTTATAGTACATAGAGGATGACATGCGGGTCCCAGTTAGCAGCAGCGGTATCACTTTGAGAGGCGGCAGGGGATCGAAAGAAAAAGGCAAGTGACCAAATTTGAGGTGCCAAAAATAATCCATGAAAAGAAAGTTTTATAGTACATAGAGGATGACATGCGGGTCCCAGTTAGCAGCACGGTATCACCGTTTGAGAGGCGGATCGAAAGAAAAAGGCAAGTGACCAAATTTGAGGTGCCAAAAAAACTCCAAGAAAAGAAAGTTGATTGCACATAGAGGATGACATGCGGGTCCCATTTAGCAGCAGCGGTCTCAACGTTTCCAAGGCGGCAAGGGATCAAAAGAAAAAGGAAGTAGCCAGAAATCAGGGGGTCAAAAAAATCCAAGAATAGAAAGAATTTTGGTTCATAGAGGATGACATGCGGGACCCATGATCCTGCATCGTAAACGGCTCGTTGAACGAGATGGCGCGATGTAGAAAAAAAACAATGCCAGAGAGGCTGCCATCTGGGCCCTACATCCCTCGGCGGTGCGGATTTGCGTTGACTCGGCCGGCGAACCCGAGATTTCGAGATGCACCACGTCCCGGGCCACCATACGCCACGTTTTGGCCGCTTTCGTCGGGCTAGGTGGCCTCAAAAACGAGAAAAAAAAAGTTTTGACATGCACCACGGAGGGACCAAAATCGTCGGCCATGGTACACCAGCAACCACGGCGCGACTTCAACTTCGTCGGCCATGGCAACTTTTCTTGTAGTGCATGGTATGTGAATGTTGGAAGGCACCCGAGGATTCGGTTAGCCATGGATTGAGAAAGCCAAGGTTGGGGGGAGTGTCACCCATAATAAAACTAAAATACATGTGTAAACAAAAGAGAAGGGGGATGATCTACCTTGCTGGTAGAGATACCGTCCCTCATGGGAGCCGCTCTTTGAAGGTTCGTTTGGAAGGGGGTTAGAGTGCCCGCTACCATTCGTTGATAACAACAAACACCTCTCAAAAATCTTACTTTTATGCTCTTTATATGATTTCAAAACTTGAAAAGCTCTAGCACATGATTTAATCCCTGCTTCCCTCTGCGAAGGGCCTATCTTTTACTTTTATGTTGAGTCAGTAAACCTATTTCTCTCTATCTCAAGCAAGCAATTGAGTTGTTGTGAACCAATCATTTATGCTATGATTCAGTTAATCATGTCTTTTATACTTTCTTGTTTAGTACCAATTTTATCTGAATGAATATGACTTTGAAGTTATCAATGATTATGAAGAGATTGTTATGCTTAAATATGAAGGCTCAGCTATAAAATCTAATATGAAAGCTTTGCTTAGAAGTACAATCCGTTAGCAGTTCTCTGACCAAGAACAAAGTTTGCCATCACCAATTATGATTTCTTATGCACCTTTACATGTGATCTCTCTTTACTTATTTCAAGATGAGTTATATGAGGAAGTTGTTTACTAGAATGTCTTGTGTGAATGAATATGATGCTTCTTGTCCGTATTTTATTTATCGACTCTTCACTCCATAAACATGTGGTCTTGTTTATCGAGCTCAGTTTCGCTTGGGGACAAGCGAGGTCTAAGCTTGGGGGAGTTGATACGTCCAATTTGCATCACTATTTTGTATCATAATTTGCTGTTATTCATTGATATATTTCATATTGGGACACAATACTTATGTTATTTCATCTATTTTGCATGTTTCATCATCATTGGAGGATCAAGCACCGGAGCCAGGATTCTGCTGGAAAAAGCACCGTCAGAACGCAATATTTCGGAAGATCAACTGTGGAAGGGAATTTCACGTAAATTCCTATTTTTCCAGATGACGGAGGGAGCCAAAAGGGGGAGCAGAGAGGAGCCACTGTGGGCCCAGACCACAGGGCGGCGCGGCCCAAGGCCTGGCCGCGCCACCCTGGGCTCTGGGGGCCCCACAGCCCCTTTCGCCTCCTTTTCTTCGCGTACTCCTTCGTCCCGAAAACCTAAGCCACAGAGGGATCCTCACGAAGGGTTACAGCCGCCTCTGCGGGGCGGAGAACACCAGAGAGAAAAGAGCTCTCCGGCGGGCAGGAATCCGCCGGGGAAATTCCCTCCCGGAGGGGGAAATCGACGCCATCGCCATCGTCATCGAGCGGGACATCATCTCCATCATCATCATCATCATCTCCACCATCTACACCGCCATCACCACCGCTGCACCTCGTCACCGCTGTAGCAATTCGGGTTAAATCTTGATTGTTTGATAGGGGAAACTCTCCCGGTGTTATTCTATACTTGTTGTAGATGCTATTGAGTGAAACCATTGAACCAAGGTTTATGTTCAGATTGTTATTCATCATCATATCACCTCTGATTGTATTCCATATGATGTCTCGTGAGTAGTTCGTTTAGTTCTTGAGGACATGGGTGAAGTCTAAATGCTAGTAGTGAATTATGGTTGAGTAATATTCAATGTTATGATATTTAAGTTGTGGTGTCATTCTTCTAGTGGTGTCGTGTGAACGTCGACTACACGACACTTCACCATTTATGGGCCTAGGGGAGTGCATCTTGTATTCGGTTGCTAATTGCGGGGTTGCCGGAGTGACAGAAACCTGAGCCCCCGTTAGTATATCGATGCAGGAGGGATCGCAGGATCTCAGAGTTTAAGGCTGTGGTTAGATTTATCTTAATTACTTTCTTGTAGTTGCGGATGCTTGCAAGGGGTATAATCACAAGTATGTATTAGTCCTAGGAAGGGCGGTGCATTAGCATAGGTTCACCCACACAACACTTATCAAAACAATGAAGATTAATCAGCTGTATGTAGCGAAAGCACTAGACTAAAATCCCCGTGTGTCCTCGGGAACGTTTGGTCATTATAAGTAATCAAACCGGCTTGTCCTTTGTGCTAAAAAGGATTGGGCCACTCGCTGCAATTATTTCTCTCGCATTTTATTTACTTGTACTTTATTTATCTGCAATATCAAAACCCCCTGAATACTTGTCTGTGAGCATTTACAGTGAATCCTTCATCGAAACTGCTGCCAACACCTTCTGCTCCTCGTTGGGATCGACATTCTTACTTATCGAAGATACTACGATACACCCCCTATACTTGTGGGTCATCAAAACAAAGGATTAAACGTATCGAGTGGAAGATGTTTGCAAAGAAAACAGTAAACACAATTGCAGTAGATTGTATGCTATGTAAAGAATAGGACCGGGGTCCACAGTTCACTAGAGGTGTCTCTCCCATAAGATAAAGCATGTTGGGTGAACAAATTACAGTCGGGCAATTGACAAATAGAGAAAGGCATAACAATGCATATACATGATATGATAAATATAGTGAGATTTAATTGGGCATTACGACAAAGTACATAGACCGCCATCCAACTGCATCTATGCCTAAAAAGTCCACCTTCAGGTTATCATCCGAACCCCCTCCAGTATTAAGTTGCAAAGCAACAGACAATTGCATTAAGTATGGTGCGTAATGTAATCAACAACTACATCCTTAGACATAGCATCAATGTTTTATCCCTAGTGGCAACAGCACATCCACAACCTTAGAACTTTCTGTCACTGTCCCAGATTCAATGGAGGCATGAACCCACTATCGAGCATAAATACCCCCTCTTGGAGTTAAGAGTAAAAACTTGGCCAGAGCCTCTACTAATAACGGAGAGCATGCAAGATCATAAACAACACATGAACAATAGATTGATAATCACCATAATCATAGTACTCTCTATCCATCGGATCCCGACAAACACAACATATAGTATTACAGATAGATGATCTTGATCATGTTAGGCAGCTCACAAGATCCAACAATGAAGCACAACAAGGAGAAGACGACCATCTAGCTACTGCTATGGACCCATGGTCCAGGGGTGGACTACTCACTCATCACTCCGGAGGCGACCATGGCGGTGTAGAGTCCTCCGGGAGATGAATTCCCTCTCGGCGGGGGTGCCGGAGGCGATCTCCGAGAATCCCCCGAGATGGGATTCGCGGCGGCGTCTCTGGGTTTTCCGTATCGTGGCTCTCGGTACTGGGGTTTCGCGACGGAAGCTTTAAGTAGGCGGAGGGTCAAGCGGGGGGCCACACGAGGGGCCCAGGGGATAGGTCGGCGCGGCCAGGCCTGGGCCGCGCCGGCCACCCCCCTGGCCTCCTCGTGGTCCCACTTCGTTAGGTCTTCGGTCTTCTGGAAGCTTCGTGCAAAAATAGGACCCTGGGCGAAAGTTTCGTCCATTTCCGAGAATATTTCTTTACTAGGATTTCTGAAACCAAAAACAGCAGAAAACAGCAACTGGCTCTTCGGCATCTTGTTAATAGGTTAGTTTCAGAAAATGCATAAATATGACATATAATGTGCATAAAACATGTAGGTATCATCAATAAAGTAGCATGGAACATAAGAAATTATCGATACGTTGGAGACGTATCAGCATCCCCAAGCTTAGTTCTGCTCGTCCCGAGCAGGTAAAACGATAACAAAGATAATTTCTGAAGTGACATGCCATCATAATCTTGATCATACTATTTGTAAACATATGTAATGAATGCAGCAATCAAAGCAAAGGTAATGACATGAGTAAACAACTGAATCATAAAGCAAAGACTTTTCATGAATAGTACTTCAAGACAAGCATCAATAAGTCTTGCATAAGAGTTAACTCATAAAGCAATAAATCAAAGTAAAGGTGTTGAAGCAACACAAAGGAAGATTAAGTTTCAGCGGTTGCTTTCAACTTATAACATGTATATCTCATGGATATTGTCAACACAAAGTAGTATAATAAGTGCAATATGCAAATATGTAGGAATCAATGCACAGTTCACACAAGTGTTTGCTTCTTAAGGTGGAAGGAGATAGGTAAACTGACTCAACATAAAAGTAAAAGAAAGGTCCTTCAAAGAGGAAAGCATCGATTGCTGTATTTGTGCTAGAGCTTTTATTTTGAAAACATGAAACAATTTTGTCAACGGTAGTAATAAAGCATATGAGTTATGAAAATTATATCTTACAAGTTGCAAGCCTCACGCATAGTATACTAATAGTGCCCGCACCTCGTCCTACTTAACTTGGACTACCGGGTCTTCGCATGCCATGTTTCAACCAAGTGTCACAAAGGGGTACCTCCATGCCGCCTGTACAAAGGTCTAAGGAGAATGCTCGCATTTCGGATTTCTCGCTTTTGATTATTCTCAACTTAGACATCCATACCGGGACAACATGGACAACAGATAATGGACTCCTCTTAAATGCATAAGCATGTAGCAATGGTTATTGTTCTCATATGAGATTGAGGATATATGTCCAAAACTGAAACTTCAACCATGGTTCATGGCTTTAGTTAGCGGCCCAATGTTCTTCTCTAACAATTTTGCATGCTCCAACCACTAAAATGATAGACCTTCAGACAAGACGGACATGCATAGCAACTCACATGATATTCAACAATAGTTGATGGCGTTCCCCAGAAACATGGTTATCGCACAACAGCAACTTAATAAAATATAAAGTGCATAAGTACATATTCAATACTACGATAGTTTTTAAGGCTATTTTGTCCCATGAGCTATATATTGCAAAGGTGAATGATGGAATTTTAAAGGTAGCACTCAAGCAATTTACTTTGGAATGGCGGAGAAATACCATGTAGTAGGTAGGTATGGTGGACACAAATGGCATAGTAGTTGGCTCAAGGATTTTGGATGCATGAGAAGTATTCCCTCTCGATACAAGGTTTAGGCTAGCAAGGTTATTTGAAGCAAACTCAAGGATGAACAAGTGCAGCAAAACTCACATAAAAGACATATTGTAAACATTATAAGACTCTACACTGTCTTCCTTGTTGTTCAAAACTCAATACTAGATATTATCTAGACCTTAGAGAAACCAAATATGCAAATCAAATTTTAGCAAGCTCTATGTATTTCTTCATTAATGGGTGCAAAGCATATGATGCAAGAGCTTAAACATGAGCACAACAATTGCCAAGTATCACATTATCCAAGACATTTTAGAATTACTACATGTAGCATTTTCCAATTCCAACCATATAACAATTTAACGAAGAAGAAACTTCGCCTTGAACATTATGAGTAAAGCCTAAGGACACATGTGTCCATATGCAACAGCGGAGCGTGTCTCTCTCCCACAAAGTGAATGCTAGGATCCATCTTATTCAAACAAAAACAAAAACGAAAACAAACCGACGCTCCAAGCAAAGAATACAAGATGTGATTGAATAAAAATATAGTTTCAGGGGAGGAACCTGATGATGTTGTCGATGAAGAAGGGGATGCCTTGGGCATCCCCAAGCTTAGACGCTTGAGTCTTCTTAAAATATGCAGGGGTGAACCACGGGGGCATCCCCAAGCTTAGAGCTTTCACTCCTCTTGATCATAGTATATCATTCTCCTCTCTTGACCCTTGAAAACCTTCTTCACACCAAACTTCAAGCAAACTCATTAGAGGGTTAGTGCACAATTAATAATTCACTCATTCAGAGGTGACACAATCATTATTTTCACTTCTGGACATTGCATAATGCTACTGGACATTAGTGGATCAAAGAAATAAATCCAACATAGCAAAAGAGGCAATGCGAAATAAAAGGCAGAATCTGTCAAAAACAGAACAGTCCGTAAAGACGAATTTAGAAATGGCACCAGACTTGCTCAAATGGAAAAACTCAAAACTAATGAAAGTTGCGTACATATCTGAGGATCACGCTCGTAAATTGGCAGATTTTTCGAATTTTCTACAGAGAATTGTGCCCAGATTCGTGACAGACAGCAATGCTGTTTCTGCGCAGCGATCCCAAATATAACATCAACTTTGACATAGAAACTTTACTTGGCACAAAAACATGATAAGGAGAGGTTGCTACAGTAGTAAACAACTTCCAAGACTCAACAAAACAAAAATTACTGTAGGTAAAAACATGGGTTGTCTCCCATAAGCGCTTTTCTTTAACGCCTTTCTAGGCGCAGAAAGTGTAAATCAAGTAACATCGAGAGTAGAAGCATCAACATCATAACTTGTTCTAATAATAGAATCAAAAGGCAACTTCATTCTCTTTCTAGGGAAGTGTTCCATACCTTTCTTGAGAGGAAATTGATATTTAATATTACCTTCTCATATCAATAACACCAACAGTTCGAAGAAAAGGTCTTCCCAACACAATTGGACAAGATGCATTGCATTCGATATCCAAGACAACAAAATCAACGGGGACAAGGTTATTGTTAACCGTAATGTGCACATTATCAATCCTCCCCAAAGGTTTCTTTTTAACATTATCAGCAAGATTAACATCCAAATAACAATTCTTCAATGGTGGCAAGTCAAGCATATCATAAATCTTTTTAGGCATAACAGAAATACTTGCACCAAGATCACATAAAGCATTACATTCAAAGTCATTGAATTTCATTTTAATGATGGGCTCCCAACCATCTTCTAACTTTCTAGGAATAGAAGTTTCAAGTTTTAGTTTCTCTTCTCTAGCTTTTATGAGAGCATTTGTAATATGTTTTGTAAAGGCTAAATTTATAGCACTAGCATTGGGACTTTTAGCAAGTTTTTGTAAGAACTTTATAACTTCAGAGATGTGACAATCATCAAAATCTAAATCATTATGAGCTACAGCAATGGGATCATTGTTCCCAAGGTTGGAAAAAATTTCAGCAGTTTTATCACAAGCAGTTTCAGCAGTTTTAGCAATTTCAGGCAGTTTTGTACGCTTTGCACTAGGAGTAGAAACATTGCCAACACCAATTATTTTACCATTGATAGTAGGAGGTGCAGCAACATGTGAAGAATTAGCATTACTAGTGGTGGTAATAGTCCAAACTTTAGCTACATTATTCTCTTTAGCTAGTTTTTCATTTTCTTCTCTATCCCACCTAGCACGCATTCAGCCATTAATCTTATATTCTCATTAATTCTAACTTGGATGGCATTTGCTGTAGTAGTAATCTTATTATCAATATCATTATTAGGCATAACTTTCAATTTTAAAAGATTAACATCAGAGGCAAGTCTATCAACTCTAGAAGCAATAATATCAATTTTATCAAGCTTTTCCTCAACAGATTTGTTAAAAGCAGTTTGTGTACTAATAAATTCTTTAAGCATGGCTTCAAGACCAGAGGGTACATTCCTATTATTGTTGTAAGAATTCCCATAAGAATTACCATAACCATTACCATTAGCAGAAGGATATGGCCTATAGTTATTACCAGAGTTGTTCCTATAAGCATTGTTGTTGAAATTATTATTTTTAATGAAATTCACATCAACATTTTCTTCTTGAGCAACCAATGAAGCTAAAGGAACATTATTAGGATCAACATTAGATCTACCATTCACAAGCATAGACATAATCACATCAATCTTATCACTCAAGGAAGAGGTTTCCTCAACAGAATTTACCTTCTTACCTTGTGGAGCTCTTTCCGTGTGCCATTCAGAGTAATTTATCATCATATCATCAAGAAGTTTTGTAGCCGCCCCCAATGTGATGGACATAAAGGTACCTCCAGGAGCTGAATCCAATAAATTCCGCGAAGAAAAATTTAGTCCTGCATAGAAGGTTTGGATAATCATTCAAGTAGTCAGTCCATGGGTTGGGCAATTCTTTACCAAAGTTTTCATTCTCTCCCAAGCTTGAGCAACATGTTCAGTATCTAATTGTTTAAAATTCATTATGCTACTTCTCAAAGATATAATTTTAGCGGGAGGATAATATCTACCAATAAAAGCATCCTTGCATTTAGTCCATGAATCAATACTATTCTTAGGCAAAGATAGCAACCAATCTTTAGCTCTTCCTCTTAATGAGAAAGGAAACACTTTCAATTTAATAATATCACCATCTACATCTTTATACTTTTGCATTTCACAAAGTTCAACAAAATTATTGAGATGGGCAGCAGCATCATCAGAACTAGCACCAGAAAATTGTTCTCTCATAACCAAATTCAGTAAAGCAGGTTTAATTTCAAAGAATTCTGCTGTAGTAGCAGGTGGAGCAATAGGTGTGCATAGGAAATCATTATTATTTGCATTTGTGAAGTCACACAACTTAGTATTTTCAGGGGTATTCATTTTAGCAACAGTAAATAAAACAAACTAGATAAAGTAAATGCAAGTAACTAATTTTTTTGTGTTTTCGATATAGAGAGCAAGACAGTAAATAAAGTAAAACTAGCAACTAATTTTTTTGTATTTTGATTTAGTACAGCAAACAAAGTAGTAAATAAAATAAAGCAAGACAAAAACAAAGTAAAGAGATTGAGAAGTGGAGACTCCCCGTGTCTTGATCTCCCGGCAACGGCGCCGAAATTTAGCTTGATACGCGTAGATGCACACGTCCGTTGGGAACCCCAAGTGGAAGGTATGATGCGTATAGAAGCAAGTTTCCCTCGGTATGAAACCAAGGTTTAATCGAACCAGTAGGAGCCAAGAAGCACGTTGAAGGTTGATGGTCGCGAAATGTGATGCGGCGCAACACCAGGGATTCCGGCGCCAACGCGGAACCACAACACAAGTACTTTGTCCCAACGAAACATGAGGTTGTCAATCTCACCGGCTTGTAACAAAGGATTAAACGTATCGAGTGGAAGATGTTTGCAAAGAAAACAATAAACACAATTGCAGTAGATTGTATGCTATGTAAAGAATAGGACCGGGGTCCACAGTTCACTAGAGGTGTCTCTCCCATAAGATAAAGCATGTTGGGTGAACAAATTACAGTCGGGCAATTGACAAATAGAGAAAGGCATAACAATGCATATACATGATATGATAAATATAGTGAGATTTAATTGGGCATTACGACAAAGTACATAGACCGCCATCCAATGCATCTATGCCTAAAAAGTCCACCTTCAGGTTATCATCCGAACCCCTTCCAGTATTAAGTTGCAAAGCAACAGACAATTGCATTAAGTATGGTGCGTAATGTAATCAACAACTACATCCTTAGACATAGCATCAATGTTTTATCCCTAGTGGCAACACATCCACAACCTTAGAACTTTCTGTCACTGTCCCAGATTCAATGGAGGCATGAACCCACTATCGAGCATAAATACCCCCTCTTGGAATTAAGAGTAAAAACTTGGCCAGAGCCTCTACTAATAACGGAGAGCATGCAAGATCATAAACAACACATGAACAATAGATTGATAATCACCATAATCATAGTACTCTCTATCCATCGGATCCCGACAAACACAACATATAGTATTACGGATAGATGATCTTGATCATGTTAGGCAGCTCACAAGATCCAACAATGAAGCACAACAAGGAGAAGACGACCATCTAGCTACTGCTATGGACCCATGGTCCAGGGGTGGACTACTCACTCATCACTCCGGAGGCGACCATGGCGGTGTAGAGTCCTCCGGGAGATGAATTCCCTCTCGGGGGTGCCGGAGCGTCTCCAATCCCCCGAGATGGGATTCGCGGCGGCGGCGTCTCCGTAAGGTTTTCCGTATCGTGGCTCTCGTACTGGGGGTTCGCGACGGAGCTTTAAGTAGGCGGAGGGTCAACGCGGGGGCCACACGAGGCCCCGGGGATAGGTCGGCGCGGCCAGGGCCAGGCCGCGCCGGCCACCCCCGCCTCCTCGTGGCCCCACTTCGTTAGGTCTTCGGTCTTCGGAAGCTTCGTGCAAAAATAGGACCCTGGGCGAAAGTTACGTCCAATTCCGAGAATATTTCTTTACTAGGATTTCTGAAACCAAAAACAGCAAACATCGGCTCTTCGGCATCTTGTTAATAGGTTAGTTTCAGAAAATGCATAAATATGACATATAATGTGCATAAAACATGTAGGTATCATCAATAAAGTAGCATGGAACATAAGAAATTATCGATACGTTGGAGACGTATCAGACACTTGCGTTTGTTGGCCTCTTAGATCAAGGGTAGTCTACAGGGTGGCACAATTGTCAATCTCTCGACAAGTTGGTCTACTATTGTGGTGGTTCAATGACTTTCGTCCTAGTTTTTGCAACTACTTAAGTGGTTGAACATTTTTATGTTGTCCATCATCATCGTGGCAACTACTTTAGCACAATAATGACTATTTTTTCGTGTAGACAAATTAGAGGCACACAGTCTTGATTTTAATTTCCTATTTGTTTAGAGTATTTTTCACGTGGTTTTAATTACCATATTATCTAGTTGTATGTGATGTTCTGTCTATATAAAATAAGCCAAATCTGGTTTTAAGTGTTATACCTCATTCGTATTCAAACACAATTATGCGTGTGTAGGTTCAGAAATACGAAGTACACTGCTCATAACATTTTTCGGCATGTGAATTTTTGAACAACCAACCAAATACACCACCTACGGTTTGTGAGTGTTTGGTTGTTGTAGTATTGTTTATTGTTTATTGTATTTTTTTATGTTTGTGTATTTAATTTATAGTTTGTTTGGTTCACTGGTAGAAAAAAGGGCTTCCGTCCAGCCCCATTAGTCGCGAAAATATTCGAACCGGGACTAAATGGAGCTTTAGTCGCGGTTCGGGAGGCGACCCGCGACTAATGCTCCATCCGAGATGAAAGTGTACCCCTTTAGTCGCGGTTGGTAACACCAACCGCGACTAAAGGGCTATGGAGAGATGCGGCCGGCGGAAAAACCGTTAGTCGCGGTTGGGGACACCAACCGCGACTAAAGGGGTACCGCGACTAAAGGTTTTTTCGAGTTTTTTTACTCCCACGCGCCCTGCACCCCCCCCCCCCGTGGATCGCCTTTTTTGTTTGTAAAATACAAAAGAAAATGATAGAAAATTCAAAAAAAATTGTTTTCAAATTCTTGTATGTTATGCAACCTACTATTCGGAGAAATTAAGAAATTCGAATTTTCACTTTTTTTGCAAAAAAAGTTTAAAAAATGGTAAAACCGCAATAACTTTTGCATACGACGTCGGAAAAAAACGTATAATATATCAAAAAAATCCTGGGAAAAAGTTACATCCGAATTCAGGTTTACCCGGTTAGCCAATTTTTAGATTCTCAAAATTCCAAATGAAAATATGAAAGCAGGAAGATTTTAGTTTTTGCCAGAAATTTCGTATTATATATTTTTTAATTTTTTTAAATTAATAATTGCATCTTGCATAAAGATTACTATTACTTAACCATAAAGTTAGCCAATTTTTAGATTTTCAAATTTTCAGGTTTTAGGTTTGGCAAAAAAATAAAAAATTAATTATAATATAAATTTAAAAAGTTAATATTTATTTATTTATTCAAGATTATTATTACATCATTACTTTTGTTTATTAAAATAATTATTTGGCATTCAAACAATAAAGAAGTGTGACATCGACCAACATGTTAATAGGATTGATATGATACTAGTATCAACAACATGCGCGCGAAGCACTTGGAAGAAGGATGTGAAAGGAACTTGGAAGTTAAGCGTGCTAGTGCTGGAGCCTGGAGTAGTGGGAGGATGGGTGACCGAGCGGGAAGTTCCACAGGTAAGAAATTTGACTAGAGATTAAGTGTAGTTAGTGACTAAACTTGGCCAATAAATGAAATACTAGAAACTCTGAAAAAAAGAAAAAAAAAGAGAATGAAAAATAATTAAAAAACCAAATGGATTAATTTTTTTTTAACGAAATAGCCTTTAGTCCCGGTTCGTGTTACAAACCGGGACTAAAGGTCCTTCAGCCTGACGCACGCCAGCCGCCCACGTGGACGGGCCTTTAGTCGCGGTTCGTAAGCAACCGCGACTAAAGGGGCGGGCCTTTAGTCGCGCTTCGCTAGTCGCGGTTGCGCAGCCGCGACTAATGGCAGTTGCGGGCCGCGACTGAAGCCCTTTTTTCTACCAGTGGTTTATGCCCCTAGCTGACCCTACCTAAAGAAAAAGTGTCATTCCAAATGTCCTCGGACTTGTTTGGTATGTCACTAATTTTTTTCCTTCATATATATGAATTACCTGTTGTTTCATTCAGAGATTGTAGCCAGAACCCTAGGTAACGGGATCCCGTTTCAAATAATTGGCAAGACAATTTTGTATGGTTGGTGCATGCATGATCCAAAGAACCCTTAGCCCAGTATTTAGTTGTATGTGAAGTGATTGTTGTGTATTATATGGACAAGATTGTTGCTAAAAAATATATAAATCAAGTTCCACATCAAAATCTTTGCTTTGTTATTACTCATGGAAAAATATACCTTTAATTTTTTTTCACATACCATAACCAACCCCTTAGTATCCCGGCACACTCTACCGTGTTATTAGGGTGGGGTGGATACTACACATGATCGTACATTTAACATAGCAAAATAGTGGCCGAGAGGTGATCGATGATGGAACCACTCACCACTATCGACTGTTATTACTCCTCTTTTCATGTTCAATCCGAGAGAATTAGGAATGCTTCTAAAATTGATGATCTATTGTGTTTTAGTCGATATGTGATGCATGTCGCAAAGAATTTTGTTTCTTTGACCTCTTTCCACTCGTTAATGACATTGTGACTCAAGATGACGAATGTGATGTCTTACTCAAAATGCAGCTAACATAATCTGGTACATTAAACGCCCATATATGAAATAAGTTTAGCACACACACATGCAAATCGTAAAAAACTTATGTTATTTTTGAGGGAGGGGATGCTCACAACAGTACATGAATCCCATGTGCTCTGCATGGTTGTTGCATCACATAATATCAAACTTTATAACATTGTTCCTATTTAAGCATGAAAATGGAGATCAAACATTATCATGATTCGGAATGAAGCCACATGCCTGAGACCTAACAAGGAGTAGAAACCATCCATTGCTAGGTTCATATTAGCATACTCCACATACCAATGCACACAAGTTTTGCACTTAGCTAGGGCTACTTTGGCAATGTTGCTGAAAACCACAGTAAATCTTAGGACTTGGAGGCATTGGGAGTTGTGATTGCGCTTCCATAGCCTCTAGGGTATCCATGACAACGTGTTTAGAACGAGCTCTTCTTCAGGCCTTCAAGGCTTCGTAATGGAGCTAACCCAGTTGATGAGGCATGTGAGAGCATCTAGGGTCATTTTGGTCTTGGAATACATGTCAGCTTCCAACCTACAACCACACGCGATCTAGAGGGAGAGTGAGAGAGGAAGACGATGAACACACGGGAAATTTTTGTGCAGCGTTCAACTGACAGCTTTTCTTCTCTCTTTCCTTTTATTCATGAGGAAGGGAAACTTGCCGTGATTTGTTCCACGTTCCTTACAGGATCGTGCCATCCCACGATCGGAACGAGTCCCACGACGATCCTACAACTACGGACGTGACAGAAGGCTGTGTCAAACGTCCTAATCTAAAACCCTGAACTAAGTCATCTCTGACGAAACTGAAACTAGACCTGACACTAGGTTTATTCAACACTACACATCTGGATGTCACCACAATTGCACCGATTTCTGCATTTGAATAGGGTCACACGCGCCAATCAGCTCGCTTAAGCAAAAGTTCATTCAGAGAAAAGAGTGAATGTGAAATTCTCAGTATTCATTTTGTTAGTGTGAATGTGTGATAACCGCAACAGAGTATCATTATGGTGTTGTGAGGCATCTGTGGCCATTGGAGCAACTAATTTGTGTGACCTGTGTCTGACTGTCAACTCCATGTCTCCGTCCGCAATTCCGCGTACATGCGACGGCACAGGGCACGTGAATAACGTATGACAATGTTGTGCTTCCTTTGCAGCGCGATCGCCGTGGTCTCCGTGGTCTGCCCTTCGTTTCTCTATGCTCGGTTTGGCGAGGGATGGGAAGCAATGTTGCTCGGACGGGGCGGATGTCGATCAGGCGTAAGATCAATAACGGAACGTTTGGCAAACATATTTCCCGTTTTCTTTTTTTCTTTGATCTGTTGTATTTTCTGAATTTATGTCTTTTTCTTCAGTCTGGCACACACTGTCTATTTATTGTCGGTCTAAATGAGGAAGACTGAAGTTTTCTTCCAAACCCAACACTGTCCCAGGACAGGTGAAGTTGGTTGCCGGCACGCTGCCTCAATTCCTCTTTGCGGGCAGGCATTCTCCTGTGAGGTCTCATTCAGGTTCAGTGTTTTATTTTCCTGTTCTAGTGGAAAGGTCGTTCGTGCAGAATCCGAGCATATATGCTTGTCTGTTGCTACCTGTAACAGCTACTTACCTGCAAAAACTGCAGCCATGTGAGGTACTGCGTATCGAACCTCTTTGGTTTCATAGAGCAAAAGAAACCAGCTAGGAATCAGAATCTGGTTTTGAAATTAGAAACAAGAAGATACTGTTTAACAGACCATCGAACATAACAGATTTGACTCTTTCAATTATTGTATTGTATCGCATCCAGGATTTTCAAGTATCATGTTTGACAACTGAAACTGTATTTTGCTTAGGAAATAAAAACAGCTTTTAGGGCATCTCTAAGAGCATTTCCAACCGTATCCCACAAAGTGACCCCAAAACGGCGCCGGATCGAGTGTTTGGGGGACGCGTTTTCTTCGTGCCGCGTTTGGGGGACGTCGCTCCCCAGCCGCGTCCCCAAACGCGCCCCCAAACTTGTTTTCACATTAAAATACTCTTTTTTGTATTTTTTTATTTTCATTTCAATAAAGAGGAGAAATATTACACAAACTAATACATAATTGGAAACATGATTTTCCACAAACTAAAACATAGTTTGAAACATGATTTCCACAAATTAATACATAATTAAGAGATTGCAAAACGAGAAAACCTAACTAGTGTTGGCATCGCAGATTTCGTATGTTCGCTGCCAATAAAGAACACTCTCAGGCACTGGAAAATCAAGCTCGTAATCATAGCCCCGTTGGTCCTTTGCAAGGAGAACATACAGAAACCTCCGTGGCTAAGAACACTCGGCGTGTTCAATCGTCCTCCTCTTCGTCGTCGCCGGGTAGTGCCGGCGGTAGGACGTGTCGTCGAACACCTTCACGCTCATATCTGCGTCGCCTAGGTACGAAAATGTGAGCACGCAGCCGGCTTGGAGGTCGTGGTAGCGCGCGAACTTCTCGGTTCCGGTGTGGAGGTACATCTTGCCGCGCCCGTCGAAGAGCACGTCCACCGGCCACCGGCAGCAGCCGCAGCCAGCCTCCCGCGGATGCAACGCGACCGGCTCGTTGCCAGCGACGAACTTGTCTGGCAACCTCTGGATGCCAAGTGGGTCGCAATTGAGGACGACGACGAACTTGAACAACACTTGGTGCTCTTGCTGCAGATACGACGATGAAGATGACGACATCGCAGGCGACCGCGACCGTGCAGCTCTTGGTGCTCCAGCACGGCCATGACCACGGCCGCGACCTCGGCCTCTGCCTCTACCAGCCATGGCCCTCGGCTTTTGAGATGGTGGCGGCTAGGGTTGGGGAGAGAGGCGCTAGGGTTTGTGTGTGAGGGAAGATGCGAGAGCGCCTCCTTTTATAGGCCGGAGGGAGGCGGGGGCGTGATGGTGCTCATTAACGTCGGTACGGAGAGCTAGGCACGACGAGACGTATCGTCGAGCCTCTACGGAAACTGCACCGTCGCTGTGCGCCAATAACTTCCATCGCGAGGTAGGCGACGGTTAGGTTAAACTTGAATGTGCCGCTGACGCGTCGGACCCACGTCTCCTCGCCTCGCATTTCGTTGTGTCCTGCGTGCCCGGAGCGTCCCGTGTGGACCGGGACAGGCTCGGGCCGCCGGACACCATATTGGGCCGCGCCGGACGGAAGGAGGCTTTGGGGCACGCAGCTGGAAACAAAAAATTATCCAGCGCGCTCCAAATACCTTTGGGGGACGCGGCTGGAGATGCTCTAACCGATCCCCAATACGTAGAGGAGCAAATTTGCGCCGCTAAAGGCCGAAACCGACTAACCGAAGCCAAAAACCCCTAGAGGAGCAAAAATAAGAGAGTGGCACCTAAAAAGAGAGGCGCCTCTCCCATATTTCCTCACCGCTCAACTCGGTTCCAAAAACTTGAGCTCCCGCCGAGCGGCCGCCCTCCCGCCCAAATTCTCTGCCCGTCGTTGCACGCGCCATAGATCTCCCTTCCCTCGGTCGGAATGGCACCGGAGCTTGTCCGGGATGCCTGCCCTAGTTTTCCGCTGGCGAAACGCCGCCCGATTCGACCCCCGCAACGTTGCCGATGCCGCGAAGAGGTTGGGCAATACCGGCGTGGTGCGGCCGGCGGCGATTCCCACCAAGGCCACCGGCAAGTCCTCGGCCGTGGGAAAGCCGCCCCTAGCGCCGGTGTTGAGCGGCCCGCGGTCGCGGAAGCCGATGGCGGCGGTGGAAGCACATTCGCAGTCGGTGGCGGAGAAGAAGAAAAGAAAGGCCGCAACGACATCGACCTCGACGCCTACTATTAGATTGATGCACTAGCCAAGTTTTCCAAAAGTCCGAACTGTTGGAAATGGCTAGGCTATATATTTTAACACTCCCCTCACGTCTAGGCTGGACAAACGGGAAGACACTAGACGTGGGTAATCAGAGGCTGCAACTATTCATAGTAGATTAAATAGTGCGTTAGCCGGGGTTTAAACTTGAGACCTCCTGGCTCTGATACCATATTAGATTGATGCACTAGCCAAGTTTTCCAAAAGTTCGAACTGTTGGAAAGGGCTAGGCTATATATTTTAACACCTACACGCAAGGCCAAGGCTTCGCCGGCGTTCTCGACGACCACGCCTTCTCCCTTGGCCGTTGCTGCCGTCGCAGCCCGTCCCAGAGTCACCGCCCGCGACGTGCTTGACGAAATACCCGAGTCTCAATAAAGTGCGACCAAGATTGGGGTGGTCGAATTCATGTCTCCACTAGATTCTTCAGACATTCTCTTGTGAGGTCTCATTCACGTTCAGTGTTTTGTTTTCCTGTTCTAATGGAAAGGTCGTTCGTGCAGAATCCGAGCATATATGCTTGTCTGTTGCTACCTGTAACAGCTACTTACCTGCCAAAACTGCAGCGATGTGATGCACCGCGTATCGAACCTGTTTGGTTTCATAGAGTAAAAGAAACCAGCTGGGAACCAGGATCTGGTTTTGAATTACAAAGAAGAAGGAACATAACAGAATTGACTCTTTCCATCACTGTATTGTATCGCATCCAAGATTTCCAAGTATCATGTTTGACAACTGAAACTGTATTTTGCTTAGGAAAACAAACAGGTTTACACGCTCTGAAAGGGAAACACTGAAAAACAAGAAGGAAAAGTATATATATATTTTATATATTCATTCGTAGTATTACAAGATGTCTGTAGCGCAAGGTTTGCAGATGTATAGCCGAAATCTCACAGGAAAAAACATTCTCAGAATCTAGCGTCGCATGGTGGTCAGTCCAGTCCAGAGGCTCAGAGCAAAATCCTGAGACGCTTCACAGACCGCGCGAAATCCCTGAAAGAATGAATCACAGCAAGATGTCAGTTATTCAGTTATTATCCCCACCGATCGCAAGGAAATTGAAGCGTGGGAAGGGGATGCAGAACTTACTCCCACGGCACGTCGCCGACGAGCATCCAGTCCCCGTCGGCGTCCTCGTAGGTGACCACGAGACCGGCAGCTCCACGGCCATCACCATCCGCGACGACCTCCTCGTCGCTCGTACCGACGCAGCCCGCCTGGTCGGCGGGGAACATGCGGGCGAGCGTGGCGCGGAGGCCGCCGTAGGAGCCGTGGAGAGAGAGGTCCACCTTCCGCCCGATGGCCGCGCCCTCCTTCCGCACCTTCACGTGCCTCCCGCTGCTAGACGCCCTGCTGCGGGCCGAGCTCACCGGCGGCCACCCCACCAGCGCGGGCTTCTTGTTCTTGATGATGCTCCCGCTGCTGTTGCTGCTGCTGCTGCTCCCGTCGTCGAAGAGCGGCAGCGTCGTGGGCGCGGCGGCCGCCGCCTCCTCGAACGCCTCGCCGAAGCCCCTCTTCCTGTCGGAACGGCCGGTGCTGTTCGGCGGCGCTAGCCCGAGCTCCAGTTCCATGCTGATCGACGACCGTGTCGTATCGATCACGGTTGGCTGCGATTCTTGCACTGGCCGGACCGGAGAGAATACCTTTACGTCTGATGATGATCGGCGGTGGCGGGAGTCGTGGGTGGGGGAGAATGAGATGCCGGAGGGGTGGGTGCGCAGAACGTATATATATCGCCGGGCATCGGCGGGGGAAGATCGGCATGGAGAATCGGAGGGGAGCAGCGTGTCGGGGTAGCAGGGGACCCAGAGGCGGGCAAGCCCTGTCGGCCTGCCTGCCCGATTACGGAGCGAGAGTCTGCTGATTTGCTTTGGTTTCCCGTGGCATACCGACACGGCCGCCGCTTTTAATTTGCGTCGTGTCTCGATGGTTATTGGTCGATCGCCTGAAACCGGCCGCGACTTTGCTAGCTTGCTCTCCAGCTGGCCTTTTCAAATGGTGAGTGTCACTGTCACTAGAAGCATTTCAGTGTAAATCTGTGTACAGTGTGCTGCCTAGGAGTAGTCTGATACAGCTGCAGTATTGCTAGTGAAAGTTGACTAGTGCTGCTGCAGATCGCTTGGAAAAAGATCGATCCTTAGGGCATCTCCAGCGGGCCGACGTATTTCGAACGTTTGAAATGTCCGTTTGCGTCGGCCCGCGGACGCGTTGTGGCCCAGGGCGACCGTTTGCGTCGGGTAGCTCCAGCGGTGCGGACGCATATTTTATCCGGGACAGCGTCAAGGTCGCTAATGGCGTTTACGTCCCGTTGAGGCTGCCGATTACGTTCCGCGCGACGACGATCGTTCCGCGCGCCCAATACATTCGCAAGTTTCGCCGCGTTTGCGGTCGACGAGAAGAGCGGAGGTCGCCATCGCCGCCGAGGACGAAGGTGGCGCGGCGCGGCTAGGGAGGGCCGCTCGTCGCCGAGGTGACGCGATCCAGGCGGTCCAGGCCGAGAGACGCGGGGTCCGGCGGCGGAGGAGAGGCGGCGGCGGCGGCGGCGGCGGGCGAAGGAGAGGAGGAGGAGCGGCGGCGCGGAGCGGCGGCGGCTACTAAGGTAGCCTTTGCGACGGTGACGGCCCGTGGGACGCTCCGGCGAGGCCCTCGAACGCCGCGCGCGCGGGACAGATGTCCCCGCCGCGTGCGCGTGCGAGTGCAACTCAGCTCCCGCTTGGGCCGCCCATCCGGCGGCTGATAGTAGGGCGCGGGACTACGAAACCGGCGGTGTAGGCCGCGGCAGTAGGTACGGCCGTTGTAGTTTTAGGTTAACTCGACTAACCATCTCTGTAATGATGGTCCTTTTAGCCAATCAATAATAATGAAAAAACTTTTTTTTAAATAGTCACTGCCGATCGGGCCCGGATGCACCCAACGCGGACACTTTGCGACACGCAGTCAGGAGACGCAAACCTGCCGCATATTTGGGCCAGGTTTGCGTCTTGGCCGGTCACTTTGCGTCGCCCCGAGCAGAGCCCAGACGCATTTCCGGTCACGGCGGACAAAAACGGTCACTCAACGACTATTTGCGTCGCGCCGCTGGAGATGCCCTTATTACAGGGTGTCGAGAGCGCACGACCTGCGGCTAGCTAGGCCGTAGCCGTGGGTATTATCGGTTGGTCACCGTGGAAGCCGGCAGCGGTCGGTGTGCGGGCGTGTGGCGTCCCGGCCGGCCAGTGGCGGTGGGTGTATCTTGTGGGCGGTCGTCGGCACGGCCCATGTGGCGCGCCGGACGCGCGGTCAGCAAGTCCCTGAGTAGAAGTCAAGCCGGCTTGCTCGTTGGTGGAATTTTTTTTTTTTGAGACATGCTCGTTGGTGGATATTTCACGGTGACTTCTTTTGGGCTTCTACCCCAGCTTCTAGGTCCCAAACCGCTGAAGCCAAAAGATTAGCTTTCTGGACAGCTTCTTCCCACCGTGAAGCCCATTTTGTGTGTGGCAGAAACTGCTCTCGAGCAGTTTCCGAGCTTCTCCTCCCGAGCCGAATCGGTAACGCCTGTTATTTCCAAACCGCACACCGCGTCGCTCCTCGTTCTTCACCCCGAGCTAGGGTTCCGACGCCGCTGCCGCTCCAGGGCCGGTGACCCCGCCGCCGTCAGCTCCGGCAGAGAAGCAGCGCGGCCGCCCCTCCTCCCCCACGCGTCCCTCCTCTGCTCTCCTTGCGTCGCCGCCTCTGCATCCGCATCAAGGACGGCGCCTGCCCCTGCATCCACCGCCGACGAGCTCTCCGCTCCGGCCCGGCGGCCGACCGTCGACCTCTTCCCCCGCATCGACCATCCCCACCGACGCCAACTCAAGGACGGCGCCCGCCCCTCCATCCGCATCAAGGGCGGCGCCCGCCCCTCCATCCGCATCAAGGGCGGCGCCCGCCCCTGCATCCGCCGCCGTCGAGATCTCCGCTCCGGCCTGGCGGCCGACCGGCGACCTCTGCCTCCCCCAGCAGCGACCTTCCCCACGGACGCCAACCTCCCCAACGACCTTGTCCTGCCCCAACGAGTTCGACCTCGTATAATCAATTTCTTGCTGATGTGGGTGTAAATAAAATAAATTGCTGTGAGGATTTGCTATAAAAACTAGTCTGTATCACAATCAGCAATGTTCTCTGAATAAACTTGTTTGTATCACAATCAGCAATGTGCTCCTGGTCCTGCTAAAATAAATTGCTGTGAGGATTTGCAATGTGCTATGCATTTTGTATCTGTATCATAACATAGGACTTTTATCTTGATCAAAACATAAGCACCAATGTAAAATGGTGGATAGTATATTATTTAGCACTCTGATCTATGATATCCAAGACATTTATTTTATTTGGCATGTACTAAATTATACTATGACACCATGTTTTTATTGGCATCCGACTTTTCATAATTTTCTTGATTCAATTCTACTTCATTATGTACTAAAAACCAAGGTATATATGATATCATCACTTATTTAAAGCACACAACAAATCTTGGGGCTTTATAGATATTTTACAACTCACCACAACAAATGAGTTCCAGAAGCCCAAAAGAATAGAAGTAACTAGCTTCTAGGAGCTTCTAGCCACCACAGTTTCTTCGCACCGAAACAGAGAAGCCGACTTATGCATAAGCAGAAGCTCAAAAGAAGTCACCCTCAGTGGCCTGAGACATTTCTTCCTTAATATTTTATCTTAAATATAATTTTACATATGGGTGAAACTGAAAAAGTAATTGATGTCAGAGTATCTAGATACATTTAAATTTAGACAAAATTTTAGACATAAAAAAATGAACAAAGGTAGTATTAACTTTAAATCGTAGAAATAGGCTTTGTCAAGCTGAAAATGATCGGCCGTGATCATAGCTATGGCATGGCAGCGCGAGCGCGGAATCCCGCAAGGTCATAGCAAGGCCAGACCTGATCTATGTTGCGCCCCCCACCTCCCGTCGGAGGCACGCTAGCGGTGGCTGGTGGTGGGAGGCGGCCAGGTCCTTGATCTGCGCCATCTCCCCGCCTCTCACCAGTGCGTGGTGGTGATCTTGGGCTTCTCCCGCGGCACGTGGTCGCCCAGGGCAGCAGCCTTTGGTTCGATGGTGGAGGCGGCCCTCTTCTTCGTCGGAGATGGTCGGCATGCAGATGGTGGTGGTGGGTCTTTCGATCTGTTACCGCGTACCGGCGGTGATGTGGAGAGGCTTGGAAGCCGGCGACGACTGATGTCGCCGCTGGAGGGCTGGCGTTCGGCTGCGGCGGTGCCCACGGCGTGTGCGGTGTCTCCGGACAACGCGATCTGTGCTTGGTGTCTCCGACGGCAACTGTGGCCAGCCTGGGATGGTCGCCGGTGTGGGGGCCGACCTGAATAAAGGAGGCGGTCCTAGGGTCTCTCTTGGGCGAAGATGAAGACTGGCCTGGGGTTTGCTCTTCTCGATCTAGCAAGAGTGTTGAGTTCTGGAAGGCGCGGTCGGGAAATGTAACACTGCTTTTTGTGCCTAAAGTTTGTTGGATCGATGGTATTCGATCGTGCGCACCCATGCTTCTATTCCAGCCGATTGGTTTTGGAGGGAGCGACACGAAGCTCTAGTCTGTGTTGGCATCAAGAGACATTTGGTCCATGATGCAGTCAGATGAAGGGAATAACATGAAGGCCGGAGCGGAGGACTAGCTAAGGGAGGTTCAAGTCTCCGCGTTATTGAGGGACTTTCTTGGTGTCTCGGGATCCGCAACAGTGGTATGGAAGTGGGGGCGGCAGCACAGGTGAAGTTCGGAGTCATACCTTTCAGGGTGAAAACCCAAGGTCTGGCCTTAACCGGTTGTGTCTGGCAATGACCTTGTTGGATGCATTGTTTTGAGAGCGGAGACTATTTTCAGGGTGAAACCTTAAGATCTTTGGTCGGGCGACGACGACGCTAGTGCACCGTTTCCTTCTTGGAGGCGTCGTTTTTGGAGATTCTGTATTTCAGGTGTTGTCTCGGTGGTGGTTGTATTGCTGTTGCTAAGCCTAAAATGCTATAACGAGATTTTTGTTTCTTAGTTTTCTGTCATTTTTTTGGCTGTGTGCATCCGTACTGCTATTAGGGTGTTACGTTGTTGCAGATGCTGAATGTAATTGGTATCTTTTAATATTAATATATTCTCTTTATCGAAAAAAGTGTATCTGTGTATGTACACGTTGCAGATACTAAGTTCATAATTTTTGTTGCAGTTAAACGGAAAACACGAGACAAGAATTATGATACTGTACTGTACAAATGAGCAGCTTAGAACAGGCACCAGGATTAGTCCGGACGTGTCAAGTGTTTGGGTATTCGATCATTCGACAGCCACGTTACAATGATCGTTTAGGCCATGACTAGCTCGCCACGTCGACGATACAACTCGCCATTGTTTAAGCGCGTGCCCCTAGCACGAGATATTCGTCTCCATCCCACTATCTATATTGTTTTGTCCAACTCGTCTCGCTTACTCCAATGCCTTGACATAAGGGCATCTCCAGCGGCGCCACGCATTTCGGACGCCCAAAATTGGTCGCCAGCGTCCGTTTGCGTCGCCCAGCGGACATATTTTGACCGCGTATCCGTTTGCGTCTGGGTGTGCTCCCACCGGGACGACCCATTTTTGAATTGCAACATAGTTTGATTTTCAATTCGTTGGTTTTCTACCACGAGCGATTGATTGCATATGAAAACCAAACATAGAAAGTAATACATAAAAACTATACAAGACCTAGACTACTTGCTTCCTGACGGGCCGACACCGTCGTTGCGTCGCTCCGTGGCTTGCTTCTCCGCCTCGGCGCTATGGCTCGGTGCGCCCGCGTCCTCTTGCAGTGCCACTCGCCGGCCTCGTTTGAACGTCTCGAAGTCGACGAGCTGCTCCCGCCTTCTCCTCCGGCGTGGGCGCATGGGGTCACACCATGAAATCTCCCATCTCCTCGAGCTGCGCGGCGGCGCCGGCGCTCCGGCTCGGCCGCGACGCTGCCCTCCCCGCTGCCGCTTCTCCGCGAGGCGCCAGGACCGTCCCCCGGAGGTCTGGCCGGTCGGAGCGGGTCGTCGGGCTGGAGGCCGGTGAGGTGGAGGAGAGGCACGTGACGGTGGCGGTCTCAGGTGATGCGGCCGCGGCGGGCGGGCGGCTGGGAGGAGCGGAGATTTTGCGCGCCCGGCATAGGAGGGCGGGGCGGCCGCGGGGCATCGGCCCGCACGCGCGGCAGCGAGCGGGGCGGCGGGCGCGGTCCAGCGACGAGCGGGAGACGCATCGACGTTGGTCGCTGGTGCGCACGCTCGCGGAAGACGAGGCACGCCATTAACGCGGCCCAAGTGCGGCGCGCTGCCCGCAAGTAATGCCGCGGAAGACGAAGCGGTTGACGCGCCAGCGGGCCGTGCCAGGACCAAGCGGTCACTTTGCGCGTCACGCGGCGTCGCGAGACGCAAACCAGGCGCATATTTGGGCCAGGTTTGCGTCTCTGACGGCCCTTCACTTTCACGCCGTGAGAGGCGACGCATTTCCGGTCACGGCGGACGAAAACGGCTCAGCGACCATTTGCGTCGCGCCGCTGGAGATGCCCTAAATAAACAAACATACACTTTTTTTCCTGCTTTTCTTTCCTAGAGCATAAATGGCAGATCTTTTCTATCAGAAACATTCCACACTCATACGTGCGGTGGCTTGGAGAGGAAGGGAGAATGGGAGATGGAGCTGGGTCGTCGGAAGCTGCCGTATCCGGCGTGTCCCCGGGACAATGGCGGATCCCGTGGGCAGTTTTGTCTACCACCGCCCGACGTATTCCCGCGCTCCGCGAGGAGATCCTGCTGAATCCTGCCGAGCCGCTTCGAGCGCCACGTCAACAACAGAATTTGCAATTTGTTTAAGCACGTGATTCTAGCCTCCTAGCTACCACAAGTCAGGCTGCAAGTGGGCACGGACTGTCCACAGCCCACTACCCGTGCCCACTTAAATCGTGTTTGGACGTCCACAGGCAGTGTTCATTGGTGGGCAATCACGGCTAACCCTCTCCCGATTAAGTTCACTTGATTCCTTCCCCTACTCTTTCCTTGCTCCCTTCGTAACTGATGGGCAGCCCTGACGGCTCTCGCCCGCAAAAAATGATGGTTGCGCCGACGAACATGTGCGGGACTGGAAAGAACTTCCCCATGCGCAACCACGTATTGAGCGTATCTCGCCTGGGCTGCTCCGAGGGAAACCCCAGACCCGGGTCTCCCGGATCGAACGATGGCGGCGGGCAGCGTCGTTCTACCTGTTGGGGGCATCGTTTTTGGAGTAGACAACGGATGGTGGTGGTGTTGAGGTGGAGCGGTGTGTTTCTACTGTGTCGGCGTCGTCGAGTCTCGGCAGCATGGTGCAGTGGTGTCTCGGAGACGGACGGAGTGTGATGGACGCGCGCAAGATGCTGGTGTCGTCTGGCGCTGTGGCGGCATCGATTGCATGCCTGGCAAGGTCAATGCGATGATCCCTCTTGGATATGGGTTCGAGGAAGACGGCGGTAGCGATTTCTATGGCGTGTGCAATGGCGTGCGCTGAGGGTCTGCTTGACTGGTTGTGCTGCTCACCCGCCAATGGGCGGCTTGGGAAGGCACTCGGTTTTAGATGATGTGTGTTGGTGTATTGTCAGGGTAATGACCATGTTCATGGTCGCCCCCTTCATCACTTTCGTAGGTATAGCGAGTTGTCGCCGGAAAGGTGGCTTCGAGTTGATCTTTATATCTTCCTCGTAAGGCATTGTGAATAATCTAATAAAAAAAAACCGTGTGCATTCTTTGGATGCAGAGGCTGGGCTATACTCCCATTTCGAAAAAAATGAAAAATGTAGGAATAGGAAAAATATAGGATTGCAATGTTATGCTCACTCTACATAAATTCATACAAACCATTTTTTGTGATTCCACCATAGAAAAAACAAAGGATTCTGAAAATGAGGTATGAGTGGATGTTTGACTTTCTATGAAATCTTGTGCAAATAATTCTTTAGAAAAAATTCTATAAAAATTAATCAAACAACAATCATGTGAGATGGAGCTCGGAAGCTGCCGTATCCCCGGGACAATGGCGGATCTCGTGGGCAGTTTTGTCTAACACCACTCCGTGAGGAGATCCTCCGAATCCTGCCCATCGCATGCAACGCACACGGATTTCCTTGTATACTTGCTCTACTAGATCATGCAAAATCGGAAAATCCTGAACCAACGGTAGACACGAGCACCCCATAGCTGGAGAACAAAACGGTTAATTGTCTGAAGATACGGGCTTCTCCAAAGACCAGAGAACAAATTGAAGCAAAATCTACGATGCATGTGCAGAACATTCCTGTCGGTATCCTCTACTTGGCAACTAGGACATGCAGGTATCAGTATCACTCGGTGGTAGTGATTTCGAGGTGATCGTTTTTTTAAAGGTTTTGTCACTTCTACACTACTTAAAAAGAAAGAAGTTCCTTCCTTTTCTGCCACCAATTTCGTCGTCGTCGCCCTCTTGGGCCTGGTCGAGCTTCATCTTCGCCCCTTGGGCCTGGCCCATATTCGTTCTCCACTTCCTTGCGAGCGAGGAGGCTGAGGCAGCCATTCGATCCAAAAACCGAGCGATTCACCATGCTCCCGACCTAGGGTACCGCCACCCCGCCGCCGCTCCCTCCTGCCATGGCGCGCCGCCTCCCTCCGGTCCCAAGCCGCTGTTCCGCCGCCTCGGTCCAACCATTGTGGCCTCTCGTGCAGCCGTGCAGGCGACGGCACGTCCTAGAACCGATGAGCAGCAGGGGCGCTCGCATCTTCAATGCTGCAGATATCGACGCAGAGGCGGGGAGCCCACGCCCACCCTGATGACGACTGAGGCGGGCGAGGCTCTGGCTCAGGAGGAGGATCCCGCGCCCCGCGCCGGCGCCGGCGCCAGTTCCGATACCGGTGCCGCGGCGGCGGCGAGCCAGGAGTGGCTGGTGGTGCCGCCGGCGGGGGAGTCGCGCGCGGGGGAGTTCGGGCGGCACCGGATCATGGAGATGACGGGGCTGCCGACGCGGGACCTCCACGTGCTCGACCCCCTCCTCTCCATTGCTCTGTGGACCTTACAATTCTTTTTCTTTGATATTTTGAAGATTTTCGGCGCGATGTCCTTTGGACACATTCCATTTAGCCATGGGGATGTCAATTTTTTTTTTCCCTTTTCACCATTTCCCACTTTGACCACCATCGCCATGGAAAAAAGCTCTATCATTTTCATTGCAAGGATTTCCAAGGCCTCCCAATATATTGATGTTTATCCAATTCTCGAAGGCAAACTTTCCAGCAATTTTATTTTCTAGACACTATAGATCCGCTCTTGTAAGTCGAGTGACACTCAAAGGTAGGCCCAAATAACGTATTGGAAAGGTTGTTCTTGTAGTCGGAAAAGGATGAAGTATGTCATCAAGATCAAGGTCCTCACATGAAATGGGCAAATTTTAGCAATTCACAACCAATCCGGTAACATTTTCAAAATTGACTACTACCAACATTAGGTTGATCGCCCGAAACCACGCTAACTTTTTTTTTGGCAGTATTTATTTGTCTTGTCCACCTAGCTTTGTTAAACAATGTTAAATTTTAGTTGTTCAAAATTTGAGGTACTACATGGCATATCTACCCTATAAAGTAGTTGATGCTAATTTTTTCAGGCGCATGATCCATAAAAGGATTGTCAGAACGGTTAGAACGGTTAGCCCACCCGAAAGATATAGCCCCACCCTAAAGGTTTCCCCTCACAATGCTAGGGTTGGCCGTCACTGAAGAGAGGTGACGAACCGGTCGGTACGACCTTTGGTGGTGGCAATCCACTTAATTTTCTTAAACTTCGGAACAAAAATATACTTCCCCCATTTTAAATTAATTAGCATACATTTATTTGGATTTTCATGTATCTACACAACAGAACGGGTATGTAGAGAAATCTGTCTCAATCATACGGAGTATCTAGATAAATCTGTCTGAATTAGTTTGAAATAGATGGAGTAGGTGATATGGAAACTAAAGATACTTGGCAAACCTCTGAAATCTTGAAATTACTTGTACGCCCCAGCGGAGGTTTGCAACTGGCATCCTCTCGGCTCGCGCCCGCGTTCATGGCTGCCGGCGGTGTTCTCCTACTCTACTCCAGTGAAAAGTTTTCTTGGAAATGAGAACACCAGTAATGACGGACGGCGGCGAATCCTCTGTTCTCCCCTTGTGATCGAAACACTAGAGGGGTTGGGGGAGGCGTCTTGCACTCGTTGTTCCCTGCGGGCCGGCGGCCGGAGCTTCCGCCTCTCCACGACTCAGGTGATGCGGCACTCTTCCTCAAACTGACTTGGCAATGCTGAGACGGATTTGCCTCTCTTTTTTTCTCGTATAATTTCTGCTGATTTCCCATCCCCCTCCCGCAGCGCCCGCCACCTGTTCGACGGAATGGGCAAGACGGTCGCCGACAGCGGCAGGAACCGTTTCGGCGATCTAACCGACGACCTCCTATGGCACGTGACATCCTTTCTTCCAGGGGACGATGCCCTGCCTGCAGACTTGCCTGCTTGATGCCCGGTGGCGCGACCTCTGGAGGCGCGCGACCAGCCTGGAGGTATTACAGCATCTAACGATGCAACGATGCCACAGGATCACTCGAGCGCCTCTGCATCACCAACTCTTGTGTTTTGCCTGCCGACTACCGCACTCGGATCTCTGCTCCGGGTCTCGTCACGCTGCTTGATTTCCAAGGCTTGACCCCTTTACCTGAAAACATGCCATTGCTAGAAACAGCCCGTGTTAGGCTTGGTGATGCATGCCTTGATTTCTGCAACGGTATCTGGGAACATTGCGATTATCCTAGTTGCGGTTATCGTGCTTATCCTAATGACAAGGGTGTGCTTCTCAATGGTTTATCCAATCCTGTTTATTCCTATTTTTATTTTCCACCCTCAGTTTCTCCTGAAATATTTCTGTCCACGTATATAATAAGCATGATCCTTCTTCTCATTACCATAATAGTCTCAGTTCATTGAATTAATAACATAGTGGCTTGATTGGATAAAGTGTGATAGCTCAGAGGCTTAAGGCGTCGTTTTGCATTTCCTTACTTGTTTTTCTAAATTGAAGTATCTGACCAAAGTTCCTAGTAGGTTATATTATTTTGTCGTATGACATGCAAAATTAAAGTCTCAAGTTATATTTTGTTCATTTGTGTATCGTCCAGTTTATCTTCAAATGGGACATGGAATGGTGCCCCATATTTGGAAATTTAAAGTCTCTGTTACTCAATGAGTGGTTTGTGGCAATTGACCTACTTTCCAGTTCTTGAGATGCTTACTCTTCAGCTCGGCAACACCGAGGTAAAATCTGTATATATAAATATGCCACCGTATTGTTAAATTTGTTATCATATACATATGTTCTATTGATCTTACTAAATGTTTCATGCTGTGCAGAACCTCGTAGGAGCAACAGGAGACCAAGAAACCACAAGACAATCAGTTGTGTGTGTGCACCTTAAAGTTGTTAACATTGTATGTTCAGAAGTCGATGCTGGAGTTCGCAAACTTTTGAATATTTTGAGTGCTTGTGGCATACTACGTGAGAAAATTAGCATAAGTGCTCCACGGCCGTGTTCAGCCTGTAAGTTACTTACTATCGCTCCTTATGCATTGTATTCTTCTGCAATGTTCCTAATTGTTCTAACACGTTTGTTGTTATTGGGCACCAACTAGAGTGTATGAAACCCTTTAACAAATCCAGTCTTATTCTGTACTCCCTCCGTTCAGGTTTGTTAGGCTCCTAGTCAAAACAAGATTATTCCGTTCATTAGGTACAGTTAAATATTAATGGCCCATTTAATTAGCGAGCATTGCCCAGTTGATCTGTGGGAAAACGCTTCAATGAAATGATTTACCCCGCAGTTACTGGTGGACTAAAATAGTTAGCATGCATTGCAATTGATCCTATGGTTTAGTACCATCCAAAAAAATTAGGTTTGAATTTTCTTCTCTTTTTATTGCTTAATTGCTGATGAAAATAGTAGCTGCTCTCATTTTGATATGTGGTTTATCTCCGCTCTCCTGTTCCTGTTGGTAGATTACATTCCGGCAAAAATCACCAACTTACAGGGATAAATTGTAGTGCTTCACACCCATCCAACAAAGGACTGTCACTATTGTTCCAAGCGTGTTGTCAGTCTGATCAATAGAGTTTGATGGCCAAATTGCTTATTTTTAACACTTGGTACCTTTTTCACACTTAGTACCTGAAGTCTGGATCCCTCTTTGAGTCATGACAAATCTCAGAATGGTAAAACCTAAACTCCTTTTCTGCTAGGGAAGTAATCTTACCGGTTCTCTGAAGTAAAAAAGAAGAAATTTGGTTTAGTTGCATGGTAGTTCCTCTAGATCAAACTGCCAGCCATGCTATTTGACGTTCATGATTATATAAATTGAGGACATCTCAGATCCATACTTACTATATGCTTCGCCATGTTTGTGTAGGTTTCAGTGTCGAGGAAGACAGCTCAGCGGCTGGCGAGTAATGGCAACTGAGATGTGTGCTCTGGTGTGATATTGGTCTAAAGACTGTGTTGGTTGTTATCACTATGTTTAGTTTCTCGCCTTCTATCTTCGGTCCTGTGTTGGACATTGGCTTGGTGTTGTCTGCTGCAGCTGAGCAAGATGGTTTCTAGTTTGTTGTAGTTGTAATGCCATGGTTGGTCAGCACATTGCTAATGCTTATATTATAACAGAAGCCAGTCTGGTGTGTTTCGACTGCATAAAGTTCCTTCTACAGCAGTCATGTATCATTTAGTTTTTAGCAACAGGTCAGATGTCAGCCTTTCTTTTGGATGATATGTTGGATCTCAACCTGGTAAAGCCAAGACATAGATTTTGGGCATGCTCCATTCCTCTTCGTCTTTTTTCCTATTGCACTGTTCAACCTCAGTTGCACATCTGATTGTACTATCCAGATAAAGAAAAAGTCCTGGGAAACAGCCATAACAGAAAAAAAAAGCTGGGTAAAACATTTGTGCATTCGGTCTGGTAAGCTAGCGACGTAAGTTTCCTCTCTATATATTGATACTGCCATTGATATAGTTATTATCTCAGGTTGAGAACCATCCATGCCCAGATTTTGTCAACAGGCAGTGCACTTGGCTATTTGCCTAGTAACCTTTATGGCCTTTGTTGTCTGATCATGGATTGCTTGAAAAGAACCTTTTAGTCTTCACTTTATAGCTTCCTTTTCATCACTCTCTTTCTTCAGTTTTCAGTGTTCCATTCTTCAGTTTTCACTCACTCTTCGGTGCTGTATTCAATCTTGTTCTTTTCCATTCGTTAGTTATTTTATCTTTTCGTTCACTGTCTTTTATTCATCAATTTTCACTCATGATTAAGGAATTTCAGTTTTTCAATCTTTAGCAACTAATCACTAACTCTTTTTTTTCGGTCTCTTGTAACTCTTCAATTATTTCTTCAGTCTTTAACTACTTAGTTCCTCTGTCTTTAGTCCATCATTGTTTATTCATTCATTCTTCATTCTTAATTGCCTTATTCGCTTCTTCAGTATTTAACTAATTAGTTCCTCTGTCTTTAGTCCACCCTTGCCGTTTTACTCTGCCACTCCACAGCAGGAAAGCATGGCGCACACTCACCTCCTCTGCCTCGTCCTTTCTTCTCATCTGCTGGCACGGAGGCGGCAGCGTTTTCATTTTGGAAATAGCTAGCACGGGTAACAATGCCGACGTTTCTTTGTTTACATTGCAGGGGCCAGGTTGGTGAGGAACTACGGGAGGATCGGCGGGCTGGGCGGCGGTGGTGCAGCTATTCAAGAGGAACGGCATCACGATGGTGCGGGTGTGTGACACCGATGCCGCGGTGCTGATCGAGCGCGATGGCCAACACCGGCATCGATCTGCTGGTGGCGCTAGCCAACGAGTTGGTGGCGGCGCGGACCCGTCGTATGCTCTCCAGGGGCCAAGAGGACCTCACGCCGAAGCTCCTTGCGGCCGTGAAGAACGTGCAGGCGATGCTGGCAGCTGGCAGCTGGCCGACGCATGAAGGTGGTGACCACGCCGATGGCGTTCCCGGGCGCGTTCCAGGACGACATCGACCAGCCCATGCTCGACTTCCTGGAGCAGACTGGCTCCTGCCTCATGGTCAACATCTACCCGTACAGTCGGACGTGATCGACCCCGACGCTGGCGTCGTCGTAGACCTTCACTCCGGCCTCAGCTACTCCAACCTGTTCGACACCCAGCTCGACGCCTTGTACTAGGACATGGACAACATGTAACCAAGGGGAGAATCCTATAGATCGATCGGTCTGGACGTACAGGCTGTACGGTACAGCCAAGGAGCTAGCTGGTCAATACTTACTTGGTTCGCGTGGCTGGCAGGGATCGGATCTGGGGAGATTGAACGCGTTGTCGTGTCCTACCATGATACGGACTCGTTACACAGATTAACTAGCACAGGCCTAAGCGACTAGCACTACAGGACTTGATTTATTAGTCCCACACGGCCAACCCAGCTGCGCATACACCTGCACAAATAGGCACGCCCCTCCGAACCCATCGGCCAAGCGCGGTGGTGAGCGCTTGTGACTCCAGCTTAGGAGGGCCAAGAGTTGGTAGGTTGGTCGGTGGGCTCGAGCCCATGCCAGGGTCTTGAGGTGTACCGTGGAGGGCGCCGCACCGATCGTGGATCGGCCCAACACGGGTGTGCACACGTCTAAGCTTGGCTTCCCTTGGACAACTAACCAGCAACCCGTGGAGGTCGGCCGTGCTCGAGCGGATTCTTGAGCCCTTTGAACGGCCCCAAGACTTGGGTCCCTAGGCCTGGCACCCCCCACGTCCGAGCATAACTCGGGCGGAAACCTTTCAGATAGTGCCTGCGGGGTTTCCACGCACACGGGAGCCGCTTGCGTGGAGCATGGGTTCGCCTAGTGACCAACCTGCCAACTCTTTTTACCTTTTAGGATGGCCAGGTTAATTCGTTTTACCACCCTAACCCTAGATCTCGAGGTAGCTTTATTAGCCCATAAGGAGAATACAAGTCTTGGTTGTGCTGGGATCTCACGGGGCTGTTAGTGTGATCCAAAAGTTGGGGCTTGGGAGTATTAGGTATGTGGCAAATAGTTTGAAAAAAACGATTCAGCCCGTCCTCGCCCCCCGTGCGGGCGACTCCTTCATTCCAGACAAACCAAACCCCCAACCTCCTTCCTTCCATTACTCCCATGCGCGGAGCTCAGCGTGGGATGGGGCTATGCGTCGATGGTGATGTCCGGGAGGAGGCCATGGCGGCGCGGATCTACTGGCCAGATCGCCCCCCAACCTCCTTCCTTCCATTACCCCCAACCAACCTACCAACTCTTTTAACCTTCTGGGCTAGCGAGGTTAATTATGTTGGTACATACAATTTTGCTTTTATAGTATGTTACTACCCTTATAATGCACGATATTATTTAGTGGTAGTACTATCATGTTTCCGTCAGGTGTATCGACAGTATGCAGACTTAATACCAGTGCTAATGTTTCCAGCAGCGCATCGACATGGTGGTGAAGGTGGAGGGCGATGGTGGACGGAGTGTCGTGGCTTAGCCGAGGCAACTGGCGGAAGGGTTGTGACGAGGCTACAGGCAGCGACCTGGCCTCGTGGGCTCAATCTGTACCCGCGATAGGGTGGGTGGGACCCAGGCGGTTGGCGTGGGCTCAATTTGTACCCGCGATAGGGCGGGTGGGACCCAGGCAGTTTGTGCGGGTGCTGCGGGTGTGTCGTTCCGTCTTTGGGGGCAGTGCGTGGTGCTGCTACAGGCCTGGAACGCGTGGAGTCATGGAGTTGCAGCGGCGTGGAGGCGGAGCGTTCTTGGTCGTGCTGCCGATGGGCCTGTGGCGCAACTCCCCCTCGAGCACTATGGCATGTTGGATGTCGGGGCAGTGGCCTCAGGATGACGTCGGTGGTCTCACTGGTGAGGAGACCGTGGTGGCTGGTTATGGCATCACGCCAAGTTGCTTCACAAGGAGAAGCTAGGCCGAAGTCCGCGCAAAGAAGTGTTCTTGCTTCATGCTTATCTAGGTGCTCTTTGGTGCCGCTGATCTATTGGACAATCATCCCATTCGCGGAAAAATCCTTAGCTTTCGGTTGCCGAAGTGGGCGATGGTGACGGCTACGTCCGCTACCTTCTTGGAGGCATCCTCTTAGAGAGTCCACAAGTGGTCGTTTGCTTGTGTCTCTCTCGTCAATGGTGTGATGGATGTCGGAGTGGCGGCCCCGAGAGGTCGTGTTCGACTCTAGGCCCGCTGGTTCGAGGCTGAGCACGAGGAGCGGTGCGATGGCATCAAGGCGCACCTCAATGACCTTGACGACGAGGAGGCGCACCAGGCGCCGCCTCCGCCGGTGGCCGTGAAGGAGGAGGAGCTGCCGGAGTGGCCGCAACCGGAGGAGTGGCCGCAGCGGCAGGAGTGGGACGGCTTCGTCTTCCCCACGCCGAGCCCTGGCCGTACTGACTGGGTGGCAGTACCACGGGGCGGCCACGAACTACGTGGAACCCCTCTCGTGGATGCCATCGTTGGCGCCAGAGGCATACTACTAGGCCGTGAAGGAGGAGGACCCGCCGGAGGTCGACGATGACAGCGACTATGAGCCGATGGAGGACAACCTCACCGAGGAGGAGGCCATCCTTCACGCCATTCTCATCTCCGAGACGGAGGAGCGGGCCAAGTGGATTGGCCTCGAGGAGGCCATCCAGCTTGTACAAACCAGATGGTAGGGAACGAATCGATTACTCTTTTGTCTACAGGAATTCATCTTCAGTAGTAGTAGTAGTACATTCTTATAGAGAAAAAAGACATCCCAGCATGGCAGCACTACATTCTTCATTCTGATGATTTGATTCTGAACGTTCCAGAAAAGATGATTAGACACTCGTACATAGAACCAAAATTATAATTGCAGGATTCCATTTTGTTAATTAACACTGGCAGAATGTCAAAGTGGAGTGCTCTGTGGAGTCTTTGCTTGAGCACTAAAACTTCAGTTCCCTGATCTGAAATGAAGAAACATGTGCTCTGGCAAATGATGAGTCATACTTGCTAGTCTTCCATTTTTCGTAGTGTACTGGCAAAGGAACAAGCTTTCGTAGTTCCTGCCCACCGTTGCCGTCTTACTCTGCCTCTCCAGTCTCCACAGCAGGAAAGCATGGCGCGCACTCACTTCCTGCTCCTCGCCTCCTCCTCGTCATTCTCAGAACCGCATTGCCACAGCTCTTCTTCCCATCTGCTGGCACGGAGACAATAACGCTTTTGTTTTGGAAATAGCTAGCACGGCTAAGAGCAAGTCTAACAGGCCCCGTATAATTTCGCCCCGTATAACGCGAGTAGAGGGCCCTGTATCGGGTTTTCAGAATATTCTGTTTTACGGGGTGGGTATACGGGGTCTGCTAGCTCGTCCGAGTTGTCAACCCCTCAAAACAGGGTTTTTTGACAAATTGCATATTAGAACCAACACACCATTCACATAAAATAAATGTTTTAATCACACAATAATCGTCATAATTATTACAATAATGTTTTTCGGAAATGTCAACAAGAATTAAACAAATAACAAATGTTTCACACATACAACAATAGGAAATGAATGTTTCACACATACAAGAATGAGAAATGAATATAATAAATCATTGGCCATGCAGCTGCCAATGGTGATCAATCAAATCTTGGGTGAGCTGGTGATGAGTCTCGGCATTTTCAATGCCTCGATGAGCTGCAAGAAAAGCTTCAATCCGATCAGGGTTCCTCTCGGGCTGCACTCGGGTGCCAACATTGTCATAGAAACACGGCAAGTTCAAACCGCTTTCATCTTCAATGATCATGTTGTGAAGAATCACACAACATGTCATGACATCAACAAGAGTTTCCTTGTCCCAAAACCTAGCAGGACCCCGGACAATTGCAAACCTTGCTTGCAAGACACCAAAAGCTCTCTCAATATCCTTGCGGCATGCCTCTTGATTTTTGGTGAAGCAAGCTTCCTTTCTTGTCAAAGCCTTGTCCTTTTTCTCTTTTATGGACTTGACAAGGGTTGCATAGTTAGGGTAAATACCATCTGTGAGATAGTACCCCATGGTGTACTCATTGTTCATAACTTTGTAGTTACAAGGTGGAGATTCACCCCTAACTAGTCTTGCAAACAAAGGGGATCTATTCAAGATGTTGATGTCGTTGAGTGTCCCCGGCAATCCAAAAAAAGCATGCCAAATCCATAAGTCTTGAGAGGCCACAGCTTCAAGAACAATGGTAGCATCACGGCTTTTGCCACAATACATTCCATGCCATGCTTTTGGACAATTTTTCCATGTCCAATGCATGCAATCCAAACTACCAAGCATCCCCGGCCACCCCCTCTTTTCATTGATCTCCATGAGCCTTTTTGTATCATCCTCATTTGGAGCTCGGAGATACTGCTCTCCATACAACTTGATCACCATGTTGGCAAACATACGCACGCAATCCGTGGTTGTTTGCACACCAATGCGAAGGTACTCGTCGGTATAATCTGCTGGTATACCGTATGCAATAACCCTCATGGCGGCAGAAATTTTTTGATATGGGCTAAATCCCATGACTTGGGCAGCATTTCTTCTTTGTTTGAAATAATCGCAATTTGCCTCGCAATCTTTCACGATTCTCTCGAACAAAGACCTACGCATTCGGTACCGTCTACGGAAGAGGCGGGGAGGATAGGTCGGTACCTCGGCGAAATAATCTTGCATCAGCTGTTCGTGGCCGAGCGCGGTTCCGCGGAATGCACATACGCCCCATCACGGATCCTTTCCGCTGATCCAGCAGCTTCAAGCGGTCCTCCGTTTGCTTCAAGCCGAACAGGAGCACCATCACCTCCGTCTCGTCGTCGTTGAGCAACTCGTCGATGTCGGAATCATCGGAATCCGACGACGACCAATCGGTCGACGTCGCCTCCAAATCCGCCATGTGCACATCCTCCGAAGCCATCTACCACGGGGAACCATAGATCAGCCCGAAATCCGACCCATTTACCGGCGGCAACGAGGAAGAACGCGGCGGAATACTCACCGGCGAAAACGGAGAAGACCACGGCTGGACGGCGGTGGCGCGCGCGGAGGGACGCGGAACTTCGCGGCGGACGGCGGAGGGGCGCGGATCGACGGATTCCGGCGGCGGCGCGCGGGTGGCTGTGGCGGCGCGCGGGGGAAGATGGATGGGGACAACTGAAATGTCCGCGCGCTTTCGGAATTGGGATAGTGGTTTCGCCCACTATCCCCGCTCCCACCCCGCACAAGTAGGGGGCGACGACCCGCCCCGTAGTCGAAAACAGCAAAAATCGATGCGGGGGCCGTTTTTAGACGGCCGGGTAGACGCGGAACCCTCAAATCGACGGTTATTATACGGGTTTGCCCCTTTTACGGTTTACGGGGTCTGTTAGACCTGCTCTAACAATGCTGACGTTTCTTTGTGTACATTGCAGAGGCGAGGAACTAGGGAGGATCGGCGGGCCGGGCGGCGGTGGTGCAGCTACTCAAGAGGAACGGCATCACGATGGTGCGGGTGTGCGACACCGACGCCGCGGTGCTGAGCGCGATGGCCAACACAGGCGTCGATCTGTCGTATGCTGGACCTGTCGTATGCTCTCCAGGGGCAAGAGCAGGCTCATGCCAAGGGCATCCGCGGCGTGACCGTGGGGAACGAGGTCTTCTGGCAGCCCCAGGAACTCACGCCAAAGCTCCTCCCAGCCATGAAGAACGTGCAGGCGGCGCTGGCAGCTGGGCGCGTTCCAGCCGGACGTGATCGGCCGCAACGCCGGCGTCGTAGACCCCAACCCAGCCCGACGCCGTGTACTACGGCATGGACAAAGGGGATCGATTGGTCTGGTCAATACCGATACTTACTTGGTTCGCGTGGAGGGCAGCAGGCGCGCGTGCGGCCGGGATTGAATGGAATCTGTTGAGAGGCCGCGACTATACTACTACAGAACTTAATTAGTCCCACACGGCCAACCCAGCCGCGCATACACCAGCACAAATAGGCGAGTCCCTGCGATCGCATCGGCCAAGCGCGGTTGTGAGCGCTTGTGACTCCAGCTTAAGGAGGGCCAAAGAGTTGGTACGGCTGGTCAGTAGGCTCGAGCCCATGTCAGGGTCTTGCAGTGTAACGTCTAGGGCGCCGCACCGACAGTGGATCGGCCCAACACGGGTGTGCACACGTCTAAGCTTGGCTTCCCTTGGACAACTAACCAGCAACCTATGGAGGTCGGCCGTGCTCGAGCGGATTCTTGAGCCCTTTGAACGGCCCCAAGACTTGGGTCCCCAGGCCTGGCACCCCCCACGTCCGAGGATAACTCGGGCGGAAACCTTTCAGATAGTGCCTGCGGGGTTTCCACGCACACGGGAGCCGCTTGCGTGGAGCATGGGTTCGCCTAGTGACCAACCTGCCAACTCTTTTTACCTTTTAGGATGGCCAGGTTAATTCGTTTTACCACCCTAACCCTAGATCTCGAGGTAGCTTTATTAGCCCATAAGGAGAATACAAGTCTTGGTTGTGCTGGGATCTCACGGGGCTGTTAGTGTGATCCAAAAGTTGGGGCTTGGGAGTATTAGGTATGTGGCAAATAGTTTGAAAAAAACGATTCAGCCCGTCCTCGCCCCCCGTGCGGGCGACTCCTTCATTCCAGACAAACCAAACCCCCAACCTCCTTCCTTCCATTACTCCCATGCGCGGAGCTCAGCGTGGGATGGGGCTATGCGTCGATGGTGATGTCCGGGAGGAGGCCATGGCGGCGCGGATCTACTGGCCAGATCGCCCCCCAACCTCCTTCCTTCCATTACCCCCAACCAACCTACCAACTCTTTTAACCTTCTGGGCTAGCGAGGTTAATTATGTTGGTACATACAATTTTGCTTTTATAGTATGTTACTACCCTTATAATGCACGATATTATTTAGTGGTAGTACTATCATGTTTCCGTCAGGTGTATCGACAGTATGCAGACTTAATACCAGTGCTAATGTTTCCAGCAGCGCATCGACATGGTGGTGAAGGTGGAGGGCGATGGTGGACGGAGTGTCGTGGCTTAGCCGAGGCAACTGGCGGAAGGGTTGTGACGAGGCTACAGGCAGCGACCTGGCCTCGTGGGCTCAATCTGTACCCGCGATAGGGCGGGTGGGACCCAGGCGGTTGGCGTGGGCTCAATTTGTACCCGCGATAGGGCGGGTGGGACCCAGGCAGTTTGTGCGGGTGCTGCGGGTGTGTCGTTCCGTCTTTGGGGGCAGTGCGTGGTGCTGCTACAGGCCTGGAACGCGTGGAGTCATGGAGTTGCAGCGGCGTGGAGGCGGAGCGTTCTTGGTCGTGCTGCCGATGGGCCTGTGGCGCAACTCCCCCTCGAGCACTATGGCATGTTGGATGTCGGGGCAGTGGCCTCAGGATGACGTCGGTGGTCTCACTGGTGAGGAGACCGTGGTGGCTGGTTATGGCATCACGCCAAGTTGCTTCACAAGGAGAAGCTAGGCCGAAGTCCGCGCAAAGAAGTGTTCTTGCTTCATGCTTATCTAGGTGCTCTTTGGTGCCGCTGATCTATTGGACAATCATCCCATTCGCGGAAAAATCCTTAGCTTTCGGTTGCCGAAGTGGGCGATGGTGACGGCTACGTCCGCTACCTTCTTGGAGGCATCCTCTTAGAGAGTCCACAAGTGGTCGTTTGCTTGTGTCTCTCTCGTCAATGGTGTGATGGATGTCGGAGTGGCGGCCCCGAGAGGTCGTGTTCGACTCTAGGCCCGCTGGTTCGAGGCTGAGCACGAGGAGCGGTGCGATGGCATCAAGGCGCACCTCAATGACCTTGACGACGAGGAGGCGCACCAGGCGCCGCCTCCGCCGGTGGCCGTGAAGGAGGAGGAGCTGCCGGAGTGGCCGCAACCGGAGGAGTGGCCGCAGCGGCAGGAGTGGGACGGCTTCGTCTTCCCCACGCCGAGCCCTGGCCGTACTGACTGGGTGGCAGTACCACGGGGCGGCCACGAACTACGTGGAACCCCTCTCGTGGATGCCATCGTTGGCGCCAGAGGCATACTACTAGGCCGTGAAGGAGGAGGACCCGCCGGAGGTCGACGATGACAGCGACTATGAGCCGATGGAGGACAACCTCACCGAGGAGGAGGCCATCCTTCACGCCATTCTCATCTCCGAGACGGAGGAGCGGGCCAAGTGGATTGGCCTCGAGGAGGCCATCCAGCTTGTACAAACCAGATGGTAGGGAACGAATCGATTACTCTTTTGTCTACAGGAATTCATCTTCAGTAGTAGTAGTAGTACATTCTTATAGAGAAAAAAGACATCCCAGCATGGCAGCACTACATTCTTCATTCTGATGATTTGATTCTGAACGTTCCAGAAAAGATGATTAGACACTCGTACATAGAACCAAAATTATAATTGCAGGATTCCATTTTGTTAATTAACACTGGCAGAATGTCAAAGTGGAGTGCTCTGTGGAGTCTTTGCTTGAGCACTAAAACTTCAGTTCCCTGATCTGAAATGAAGAAACATGTGCTCTGGCAAATGATGAGTCATACTTGCTAGTCTTCCATTTTTCGTAGTGTACTGGCAAAGGAACAAGCTTTCGTAGTTCCTGCCCACCGTTGCCGTCTTACTCTGCCTCTCCAGTCTCCACAGCAGGAAAGCATGGCGCGCACTCACTTCCTGCTCCTCGCCTCCTCCTCGTCATTCTCAGAACCGCATTGCCACAGCTCTTCTTCCCATCTGCTGGCACGGAGACAATAACGCTTTTGTTTTGGAAATAGCTAGCACGGCTAAGAGCAAGTCTAACAGGCCCCGTATAATTTCGCCCCGTATAACGCGAGTAGAGGGCCCTGTATCGGGTTTTCAGAATATTCTGTTTTACGGGGTGGGTATACGGGGTCTGCTAGCTCGTCCGAGTTGTCAACCCCTCAAAACAGGGTTTTTTGACAAATTGCATATTAGAACCAACACACCATTCACATAAAATAAATGTTTTAATCACACAATAATCGTCATAATTATTACAATAATGTTTTTCGGAAATGTCAACAAGAATTAAACAAATAACAAATGTTTCACACATACAACAATAGGAAATGAATGTTTCACACATACAAGAATGAGAAATGAATATAATAAATCATTGGCCATGCAGCTGCCAATGGTGATCAATCAAATCTTGGGTGAGCTGGTGATGAGTCTCGGCATTTTCAATGCCTCGATGAGCTGCAAGAAAAGCTTCAATCCGATCAGGGTTCCTCTCGGGCTGCACTCGGGTGCCAACATTGTCATAGAAACACGGCAAGTTCAAACCGCTTTCATCTTCAATGATCATGTTGTGAAGAATCACACAACATGTCATGACATCAACAAGAGTTTCCTTGTCCCAAAACCTAGCAGGACCCCGGACAATTGCAAACCTTGCTTGCAAGACACCAAAAGCTCTCTCAATATCCTTGCGGCATGCCTCTTGATTTTTGGTGAAGCAAGCTTCCTTTCTTGTCAAAGCCCTGTCCTTTTTCTCTTTTATGGACTTGACAAGGGTTGCATAGTTAGGGTAAATACCATCTGTGAGATAGTACCCCATGGTGTACTCATTGTTCATAACTTTGTAGTTACAAGGTGGAGATTCACCCCTAACTAGTCTTGCAAACAAAGGGGATCTATTCAAGATGTTGATGTCGTTGAGTGTCCCCGGCAATCCAAAAAAAGCATGCCAAATCCATAAGTCTTGAGAGGCCACAGCTTCAAGAACAATGGTAGCATCACGGCTTTTGCCACAATACATTCCATGCCATGCTTTTGGACAATTTTTCCATGTCCAATGCATGCAATCCAAACTACCAAGCATCCCCGGCCACCCCCTCTTTTCATTGATCTCCATGAGCCTTTTTGTATCATCCTCATTTGGAGCTCGGAGATACTGCTCTCCATACAACTTGATCACCATGTTGGCAAACATACGCACGCAATCCGTGGTTGTTTGCACACCAATGCGAAGGTACTCGTCGGTATAATCTGCTGGTATACCGTATGCAATAACCCTCATGGCGGCAGAAATTTTTTGATATGGGCTAAATCCCATGACTTGGGCAGCATTTCTTCTTTGTTTGAAATAATCGCAATTTGCCTCGCAATCTTTCACGATTCTCTCGAACAAAGACCTACGCATTCGGTACCGTCTACGGAAGAGGCGGGGAGGATAGGTCGGTACCTCGGCGAAATAATCTTGCATCAGCTGTTCGTGGCCGAGCGCGCGGTTCCGCGGAATGCACATACGCCCCATCACGGATCCTTTCCGCTGATCCAGCAGCTTCAAGCGGTCCTCCGTTTGCTTCAAGCCGAACAGGAGCACCATCACCTCCGTCTCGTCGTCGTTGAGCAACTCGTCGATGTCGGAATCATCGGAATCCGACGACGACCAATCGGTCGACGTCGCCTCCAAATCCGCCATGTGCACATCCTCCGAAGCCATCTACCACGGGGAACCATAGATCAGCCCGAAATCCGACCCATTTACCGGCGGCAACGAGGAAGAACGCGGCGGAATACTCACCGGCGAAAAACGGCGGAGAAGACCACGGCTGGACGGCGGTGGCGCGCGCGGAGGGACGCGGAACTTCGGCCGGGTGCGGCGGAGGTGCGCGGGCGTCGGCGCAGCTCGGCGGACGGAGGGCGCGGATCTGACGGATTCCGGCGGCGCGCGGGTGGCTGCGGCGCGCGGGAAGATGGATGGGGACAACTGAAATGTCCGCGCTTTCGGAATTGGGATAGTGGTTTCGCCCACTATCCCCGCTCCCACCCCGCACAAGTAGGGGGCGACGACCCGCCCCGTAGTCCAAAACAGCAAAAATCGATGCGGGGGCCGTTTTTACGGGGCGTTCTAGACGGCCGGGTAGACGCGGAACCCTCAAATCGACGGTTATTATACGGGTTTGCCCCTTTTACGGTTTACGGGGTCTGTTAGACCTGCTCTAACAATGCTGACGTTTCTTTGTGTACATTGCAGAGGCGAGGAACTAGGGAGGATCGGCGGGCCGGGCGGCGGTGGTGCAGCTACTCAAGAGGAACGGCATCACGATGGTGCGGGTGTGCGACACCGACGCCGCGGTGCTGAGCGCGATGGCCAACACAGGCGTCGATCTGTCGTATGCTGGACCTGTCGTATGCTCTCCAGGGGCAAGAGCAGGCTCATGCCAAGGGCATCCGCGGCGTGACCGTGGGGAACGAGGTCTTCTGGCAGCCCCAGGAACTCACGCCAAAGCTCCTCCCAGCCATGAAGAACGTGCAGGCGGCGCTGGCAGCTGGGCGCGTTCCAGCCGGACGTGATCGGCCGCAACGCCGGCGTCGTAGACCCCAACCCAGCCCGACGCCGTGTACTACGGCATGGACAAAGGGGATCGATTGGTCTGGTCAATACCGATACTTACTTGGTTCGCGTGGAGGGCAGCAGGCGCGCGTGCGGCCGGGATTGAATGGAATCTGTTGAGAGGCCGCGACTATACTACTACAGAACTTAATTAGTCCCACACGGCCAACCCAGCCGCGCATACACCAGCACAAATAGGCGAGTCCCTGCGATCGCATCGGCCAAGCGCGGTTGTGAGCGCTTGTGACTCCAGCTTAAGGAGGGCCAAAGAGTTGGTACGGCTGGTCAGTAGGCTCGAGCCCATGTCAGGGTCTTGCAGTGTAACGTCTAGGGCGCCGCACCGACAGTGGATCGGCCCAACACGGGTGTGCACACGTCTAAGCTTGGCTTCCCTTGGACAACTAACCAGCAACCTATGGAGGTCGGCCGTGCTCGAGCGGATTCTTGAGCCCTTTGAACGGCCCCAAGACTTGGGTCCCCAGGCCTGGCACCCCCCACGTCCGAGGATAACTCGGGCGGAAACCTTTCAGATAGTGCCTGCGGGGTTTCCACGCACACGGGAGCCGCTTGCGTGGAGCATGGGTTCGCCTACCGACCAACCTGCCAACTCTTTTTACCTTTTAGGATGGCTAGATTAATTCGTTTTACCACCCTAACCCTAGATCTCGAGGTAGCTTTATTAGCCCATAAGGAGTTAGGACAAGTCTTGGTTGTGTTGGGCTCTCACGGGGCTGTTAGTGTGATCCAAAAGTTGAGGCTTGGGAGTATTAGGTATGTGGCAAATACTTTGAAAAAAAAACGATTCAGCCCGTCCTCGTCCCCCCGTGCGGGCGACTCCTTCTTTCCAGACAAACCAAACCCCCAACCTCCTTCCTTCCGCCGCCATTGCTGGCGGCCATGCGTGCGGGAGCTCAGCGCCGGATGGGGCTCTGCGACGACGATCCGCTCAGGAATGAGTTTCGGGGCTACCAGAGCGGTCTGCAGCGTGCATCGGCGGATGGCGCGCTAGCGGCCGGTGGTGGTGCGGGAGGTGACGTTCGGGAGGAGGCCATGGCGGCGTGGATCTGCTGGCCCAGATCGCCCCCCATAGATCTGGGCCAGGTGGGCCTACCGCTGCTGCCTGCTCTGGACGATGTCGTCCTGCAGGGAGGGCGGCATGAACTTGCAGGTTGTTGGCGGCTGCGGACATGGCGTAGCAACACGTTGGTCGGGCTAGTCGGACCTGCTGGGACTGATAGGCCTAACTAATGCGTCTGGTCGGCAACCGTCTTCGGCGGTGGAGGATGGCTGATCTCCTCCTAATGGCTATGGCCTGTTCGAGGCTAGATACAGACTAGATCTGGCCGTCAAGGACCACGGAGGGCGACCGGCGGGAGGCCACGTGCCACCTGCCTACTGCCACGCATGCGAGTTTGTTGCTGGTCTACCTTGCTCGATCCGTAGGTCATACGGTCAGCGGTTTATTGATCCCTTGTGCCAAGCTCATGGACGCCGGGTTGGCGGCCCGGGAAGGTGGACTGCGCGAGCGTCTCTATGGCGAGCGACGTGGCGGTGGTGATGGCACTCCTCTTTGGTCGTGTGGATGGCGAAGAGCAGGTGACGGGGGTTCCTGTAGTTGGCGGCGCTTCGGCGAAAATAGCTCCCAGATCGTGTTCGGGAGGCCTGGTTCAGGGACGGTGAGCGGTCTGAGATACCATGCGTGGCATGAAGGTTTTTCCGGGCGAAAGATCTGTAAGAGGATTCCCTCATCACCTTGTATCGGTTCAGCTGTTGTGGCTTTATTTATAAAGCGGGGCAAAAGCCCGTTTCAAGAAATATTAGGCATGTGGCATCCTGAACGAGCTGTAAAATGTTTTCCTCCAGTTCTTAAAGAATAGGCAGCGTTCTTAACGAATAGGCAGCGCTCCTACAGCGTTAGCAAAAAAAGAGATAAAGGATGTGAGTGAACAAAGATGGGTGGAGTCTTGCAAACATGCAGAGGAGAGCAACTTGAAAGAACATCATCGTCTTGAACCAGTAGCAAAACCACACTGCAAGCTGGTATTTTGAAGTACATCGTTGCTGAACTGGTATTTATAGCCAACACTATTTACAATGAAAATACACATATTTGCAACGAGGGAGTGTCATCGGTTTTCCTTTGCTGCTAGTATAACTGAAGGGGGAGGACGAACAATTTTGATTTATGTGCACCGGACATGAAACACGTTGCATGCTACTGCTATACAATATGTTGGGTAAGCCTCTGTTGTTTCCGTGCCCTCAAATGGGAACAAGAGCCCCCAAGAAAAGTAGAACAAACAAAAGAAATCCTCCTCCACCACAAAGACTTGTTATAAAGAAAACTATCAGAACATAATGCTATATGATACCAACAAAAGGCACTATAATCCACGAGGAAAATTGCTGACTTGACCTTGGTCCAACAAGTCCTCGTTCACTTTGAAGACATCGGAAGCGCATAGCAAGCGGTTTCTGCATGCCCGTCATTATAGATATGTCAAAGATAAATCAGCCATAACAACGGAGCAGATAAGAGAAGTCCAAAATATTGAAGGGGAGCCAAACATATTCTGTGACCATGACACTCCAGGAAGCAGGAATCAAGTTTATGCATCAAAAGGCACTTATTTATGCACAAAGGTAATTGCATTGTACGGAAAACAAGGTAAATAACTGAGGCAATGGGGTATGAAAAGATAAGTCCAAAACACTGAAGATAATACAGATATACTTTGTAATCATGGCATTCCACGAAGCAGGAATCATGTTGGTGCATCAAAACGTATTCATTTATGCAGACCGGTATGGCATTGTACGACAGGAGAGGTAAACAACCGATGCAATGCCGAACTGTTTTCTTAAAAGCGCTAGTCTAAACTTACAAGCACCTGAACTATAAAAACTCTGCAGACTAAATATACCTGCCACCCTGGTATGTACATGTTGGTAGTAGAAACATGGATGGAAATGATGTATTGTTTACAGAATACAACTAGCAGTAGATGGAACATTAATCCCACATATCGCAGGTGGAAGTTGTATGGATGACGCCTTAAAATACAGTTCAATCAAATTATTGATATAAAAGATGAGCCCAAAGTAAAGGATGCGGGACTATACCTGCCTATGTTGATTATTGGTGACATTCAACCCATGTGTGATTGAACCCTTTCCACTAGCTGGAACAACGTTGCCACTAGCTAGTTCCAGTCGTAATTGGATGAACTGCAATTTTTGAATTGCACAACATAAGAAACATTCCCATCAGTATCAAGAAATTATTTTAGCCCTTGTCACTAAAATAATCAAGGAACTATAACAAAGGTACAATACCGGATGTAATTGGTAACCCGAAAGAACAGCTCAACATAGGATATGATATTACCTTTGGATCAACTGCCTTAAGTAGTAGATATGTAGATGTGAACCAGTTGACTCAGTTTTGTGATTCAAGGCCTAGAGCTTGTGAACCAGTTGGACATTCAATAAAAATTGTATCTGTAATTCACATGGAAAAAAATAGCGTGCTTTTTCGGCGCTAATAGCATGCTATAGCGTTTTTAGACAGACCACGCTACATCATTCCGGTGCTATAGCGTGCTATTAGCGCGTTATAGCACGCTAATAGCGTATTTTTTGGCCGACGCTATTTTGTTATAGCGCGCTATTTTTTTTTCTTGGTAATTCATGATTTGACTACCAGTAAATTTTTGAATGTTCGACCCAGGACAAGGAATCGGATTCAATACTGCATAAAACAAAATGGATCTCCCTCAGTTCGCTGATAAATGCTAGCAAACAAACGGACCACACGAGATCAACTGAAAACTAAATCACCCGAGATGAACAATGGGAAGCAGCGCGTCCAATGTTCCTAGGAGAAGATAAATTTATTCGTGTGAAGCAGGAGGAAATACGCGATACCATACTATTCCGGCGTAGAGGGCTTCCGCCAGAGTGGCAGCCGATGGGAGGCGGCCGGCATCTGTGCCTCCGGCTGCGCGTTCGGTTAATATGGTTACTTCGGTTCGGTTAATACGGTTTTTCAGTAAATACGATTTTAATACTTCGGTAAATACGGTTACGTATAAAAATACGATTCGGTTTCGGTAATAACCATGTAAATTCGGTTCGGTTTCAGTAATAACCAAATTAACCAAAGTTGACGCGAATTTTTAAATAATACCTATTTTTTAGAACATATATTTCGTTTCTATATATTTTTAAGACCAAACTAATTGTGTTATGGGAGAAAAAAATGATAAATAGCAAAAATACGGTCAAACTAAAAAAATTGCAGCATTGTTGTCCATTAGGGACTTGAATTCACGACATGTTCTCATGTAAATGAATACTAACAAGTCCATACCAACATGCTGGAGCGCATTCCTTGTACAATACACACTTCCAGACTTATATAAAAGGTTAACGTGCATGTAGGATGGGCCTGGAAACGAAACTGTATGTTCGTCTAGGCTATTCGGTTTTCTTTCAGTTAACTGCGGTTTTTCAGTTTTTAATTGAATTAACCGAATTTTATATGGTTAGAACTTTTACTAACTGAAACCTAACCATAAAACCATAAAAACTGAAATTTGGTTACGGTTAGGTTTTTTTCGCCGTCAGGGCATCTCCAGCGGCGCGACGCAAATGGTCGTTGAGCGACCGTTTTCGTCCGCCGTGACCGGAAATGCGTCTGGCCCTCTGAGCGGCAAACGTGACCGGTCCGCGGAGACGCAAACCTCGCCCAAATATGCGCCAGGTTTTGCGTCTCTGACGCTGCGGTCGGAAAATGTCCGTGTTGGGTACATCGGCCCCGTCGGTGAGTAGATAAGCAAAATATTTTTCATTACTATTGATTGGCCAAAAGGACCATCTTTACAGAGATGGTTAGTCGAGTTAACCTAAAACTACAACGGCCGTACCTATTCGCCGTCGCGTGGCCTACACCGGCCTCGGTTACCGCATCGCGCGCCACTCGGCCGGATGGGGGCGCCGTCGTCGGCGGGAGCGCTTCTTGCACTCGCGCGCCGCGCACGCCGGCGAACGAACATCTCGTCATGCCGCTGTGGCGTTCGAGGGCCTCGGCCGGGAGCTGTCCCGGGGCCGTCACCGTCGGAAGGCCACCTTGTCCGCCGCCGCCGTCGCCGCCTCCTCCTCTCTGCCGCCGCCTGTCGCGCCAGGTCCTCGCCCCGCCTGGCCGGCGCCCTACGCCCGCTGGACCGCCGGGCCCCCGCCGCCGTCCCTCTCCCCGCCGCCCTTTTCCCTCGCGGCGATAGCGACCTCCAGCTCCGCTCGACCGGTGCCCTGCTGGAGCGAGTCCGTCGGAGCACATTAACCCCTAGCCATGGCCGTCGCATAGCGGCGGCTTCCTCCTCCGCCACCCAAGCCGGCGGCGCGGGCGTCCGCCGGGACTCGAAGGACGCGAGCGTAACCCGCGGTCACGGGCGCTCGAGCGCCTGGGCACGGGGGTCGTCGTCCGCGATGTCGTGGATGACGGCGTCGGCCGGAGGGCCGCGATGGCCGCCCGCGCCTCCGCGAACTCGGCCCGCGTCGGCGAGCTCGGCCATGGCGTTGGCGATCTCCGCCCTGTCGCCGCGAGGCGCCCGCGCCGCCTCCGCCTCCGCGACCTCCAGGTCCAGCTGCTGGGCCTCAACGCCGGCGGCAGCTACCTCGTCCTCCTCCTCCTCCGGGTGGAGCTGGCGGCAAATGTCAACAACTTGCTCCCAACTCATGTGGTCCGCCATGGATGGATGGTAGGGTGAGGTGTGCCCGTCGCACCCGCGGTGTCCACCGTATATAGCCACGGCGGGGCGGGAAACGGCGTTGCGCGCAGGGTGTTTCCCGCGCGCGCGAAACGCCGCGAAACTTGCGAATGTATTGGGCGCGCGGAACGATCGTCGTCGCGCGGAACAGTTAATCGCCGGCGGCAGTCCTCGACGGGACGTAAACGCCATTAGCGACCCCGCTGTCCCCGGATAAAATATGCGTCCGCACCGCTGGAGCTACCCGACGCAAACGGTCGCCCCGGGCCACAACGCGTCCGCGGACCGACGCAAACGGACATTTCAGACGTCCGAAATGCGTTGGCCCGCTGGAAGATGCCCTCACGCCCAACCCCCGCCGCCGCCGCCCGCACCGCACAGCTCCATCAGACAGGAAAGAGGAAAAGGCCCAGCTAATAGTTTGTTTAAGTAGACCCGCGAGGCGAGGCCTCTTGAGGCCCCGGATCGTGCTCTACTGCTCTGACCTGGCCCAAGTAATACGTGTTCTTTCTAGTAGTGTTGCAATAAACCAGAATACGTCGCGCCGATTGATTCTGAAACTTCTGCAGCCGCCTCTGGGCGTTCCCTCATCTTCTGATGTCTGATCTGCATCTCATCTTATTGCTGCGGTGAAGCCGGCGATGGAATCACGGACGGTTACCATGCCAAAGGCCTCGAGGGAAGGAGCGAGGCGTCTCCGCCGCGGCCTCTCCGATGATATTGTCGTCTGGGAGATCCTCGTCCGCCTTCCTACCAAATCCCTCCTCCGCTGCCGCGCGGTGTGCCGTGCCTGGTCTCGCGCCACCTCCACCCGCCTCTTTCTGCTTGCCCACCACGGCCGTCAGCCCTCCCTCCCCATTATCAGCGCCTCTGAATATCGTGGTGGTCGCCACAAAGATATCCTCGCCTTCCATCGCCGGGCCGCCGGCGCCCAGCTCCAACCAGTTGCCCGGCTTAACGACTCCTTCTATCTGGAGGCCTCCTGCGACGGTCTTCTTGTCCTCTCCATGCCTGGCGGGATTTTCTCTGTCTGCAACCCAGCTACGCATCAGCATGCTCCCCTCCCGCAACTTTCAAGTTTCCGTTTGATGGGGATGTATCCGCACCGCCCTACCGACGAGTACCGGCTATTATTGTACAAGACTACCGCCGCTGGAAAAATTGGCCGCTACGTCTACACGGTGGGTTCCGACCAGCCTCCGAGGTACATCGGTCTGCTAGAGCTGGCAGCGTCAGCATACTACTTAGCTCAACCTGCGCTGGTTTGTGACAGCCTGCATTGGTACCCAGTGCATTATGGGAGGAGTGACCCACAACAGCATCAGACCGGAAACAAAGTGGTCGTAGTATTTGACGCCATATCCGAGTCGTTCCGTCAGATGCGTGCTCCACTTGTTCCCGCCAAATCACATGTCTTTGAGATGGACGGTACGCTTGGCATCTACAGCTACAAGGTTGCCACACAAATTGTTGATATATGGATTTTGCAGAACTATGAAAACGAGGTTTGGACGTACAAGTACAGCGTCAAATTGCCGGCCGCACGTATCCGATGGCGGTTTGGATGGTTGGGTGACAATTGGCATGTCAGCGTTCACTCGATCGATGGCGACGTCCTTTTGCTGGTCAGTCATGGCGGATGGATGTTTTATGTTGACGTTAAAGGCAAACTGGTTAAACACTTCCGTCGTGATGGCCAACGCGTCTATGCTTCTAACCTTGAGTTGAAACAAACTCTTGTTCCGCATACTTTCTTCATGGCACTAGATGGTAATGCTCTGAACACTTCGCCCTTCGTCTGACAGCCGTTGAGGGAGGTTGTTCTTCTCAACGGCCTAGTTGTCATATCCTATCCTCGTGAATTTCATATGAACTGAATATAGTATGAGTTCGTTGGCTTCTTCTTCTTTTTTGCACTGATGCATATAGCGTTGTTGCCTGGAATATATGCTTGTTTTTGTACTCGTTCGAGATGAAGTGTCCAAGTATAGAAGTATGCTATAATTAATAAGTCATTTTGCTCTGCTTTTGAAATGAATTATTTGCCAAGTCTTCAGCCTCGTGCCACTATTTCATCCTCTCTTTTCTTTTTGACCCGGAACCGCTGGAATCCTGCTGATTTTCATTGATAGAAGAGGGAAAATTGTACATGTCTAGAGAGGCAGAGAGAATATCTGAAAAAGATAAGGAGAAAGGCAGCTTAAAGGCTTAAAGCTCATATTTTCATTGATAGAAGAGGGAACACCGTACATACCTTGGAGTATTTCACCTTTTTATCTAGTGGTTTTCTTAGTAGTCAAATAATCTTTGTGGTGTTTCCTATTTCCACCCATTTTTGTAGCTAGAGATGAAAAGAGGCAGATTTTCCATTTGCTCGACCTTCAAAGCTGCATCTGATTTTGAGAAGACATTAGGTTTGGAGCACCTCTCTTAAATTAAATAGTTGCGTCATACTCCTAGTAAATTTATGAATTAATGTTCGTTTATAATTAATATGTAATCGTGCATCCAACTCATCTGGTTAGGTAGGTTACTTTTTGTAATGCATAGATTGCATGCTAAAGAAAGTCCAGATTATGCTTATATTTTCCTTACTAGTCGTGTGTGTGCGTCTCTGTACCTATAGAGGCCAATAGGTCTTTTTGAGTATCATGATCACAGAATCAGTTTCCTGATGCTGCTTGTTGAACCTATTGTTCCTGAATGCTGGTGCTATATGTGAAACTGCTATTCGTGATATGACCTTGGTCAGACTATCATTTTGATTATGTGACATCTGTTAAATTTATGAAATTAATTCATCTAAGTTAGGCTGAATTTTTCTTTGGAGTAGTGCACTGCTTTGTAGAAACTAGCACTTAATATTCTAAAAATACTGTTCATACCATAGAGATAAATAAGATCACACATATCATTGTAGAGAGAATTCGAGATGATTATATTCGTTCCGTTCAAAGGAGTTCAAGTATTTCTAGGCACTACAACATGAAATTCTAAAATATTTTTTTGCTTCAATCCAGACACCGTTTTTATTTTTTAGGGTGCTGTGTGCAAATGTTCCTGGGTAGTTCTAATTTTTGTTTACTACTCTGTAATTTGGAGTGATTTTCACGTGGATGGCCTGTGGGCTGTGGATAGCCTAGCGCTGCAGACACACCCCGCTTTTTTTTTATTCGCAAAAATTTATAGCACCGGCGAACCTAACACGCTGCACAGGCAGTAGTTGCACATACTGTAGGCGAACACAGACGGTACCCAAGTATCTCCGGCGTGTTTCCACTGGCGTATGCATGTGCGTCAGCAGTAGCAAAAAAAAGGTGTGCCGGTGGTAGGCTATTCCCTAGTAGTGTATGTTGCATTGTTATGACTTATGAGTGATCTCTTATTAGTTTCCTTTGGCTGCTAACCATTTTAAGGACTAATACTTCATGTAAATCCCTACTTAAATTAGAAGCATGTGCCTGTTTATCTTCTTCTTTTTTTGGCTAGGTGTGCCAGTGTGTATATGAGATCTCCAACAATGTAGTTCTATAAGAGCAAGTCCAACAGCTCCCCAATATTTCTCCCCCTATATCTTCCTGTAGGGGCTTTTCCTATAAAGATTATTCTCCTAAATTTTGTTCATCTCCAACAGCTCCCCCATACTCTCTTCCCTACACCACATTCACCTATATTTTAAGAATATTTTGTACCTAACTTCACAAATAATAGAGCATCAATGGCCTAAGTAGGCAGTAAGTCTATTATTACTTGTATAGGGGAGGCTTCCACCACCCCAATCTATAGGGAAGAAGGAGGGGTGGGTTGGGGATGCAGATTTATTGGGGGCATGTGTAGGGGGCCTGTTGGAGGGTGATTTCTCCTCTTTCTCCCCTACATTTAGGATTGGGGAGGCTATAGGGTGTCTCTTGGACTTGCTCTAAGTCTACGCGGTGGTGCAGAGATTGATGACCTGAAAAAACATTCTATGTGGGGTAAAATGACTTTGTCGTTGTGCTGATTTAATCTCATCCACACCAAAACATCCCATTTATTTTCTGTTTGCTGTTGGTGCTCCTGAATTGCTTACTTCGTATCAACTTGGATTCAGAAGGTTTGTCAATGTTCAGTTTTGAAAATTTATAAAAGAGAGCAATTCTATCACGAGGTTATCTTTTAATACTACAGTACCTCTGATCATAAATAGATGTCGAAACTTTATCTAAATTTGAATGTATTTAGACACTCTTAGATACATCCGAATTTGGACAAATATTTGACATCCTTTTATGGACGGAGGGAGCAGTTTAATACTTTTTTTCTGGTAAGTATGAACATACACAAGTAATTTGTCGTTTATGCCATTCCTCATCTTCCTCCATCTCCCTGTCCTCCCTGGTTCAGCTCGGTGTTTCTGATCTTCTCCCTTCCTTCTTTTCTTTTCCTGCCGCTTCTCTATTTTTGCCTCAGACCATGGTGCATGGGAGGTGGTCGACAACGACACGGCTGGCTTTTTCCTTCGTGCTCGTGAAGGTTGAAGAAAATTAGGAGGGGCGCAGGTTTCTGAAAGCCAAGGAGAGGGCACAATCAGCTGCCACCCTCACCTCCTCAGCAGCAGGAAAGAATGGCGCACACCACTCACCTCCTCCTCGTCGTCCTTCTCGGCACCGCATTGCCACAGCTCTCCCTCTCCTCTGCAGGCACGGTGACGATAAGTTAACACTGTTGTTATTTTGGAAGTAACTAGCGCGGGTAACAATGCCGACGAATGTTTGTGTACATTGCAGAGGCGACCCAGGTTGGCGAGGAACTACGAGAGGATCGGCGGGCCGGGCGGGGACAACCTGATGGAGCCAGCGGCGGTGGTGCTGCTACTCAAGGGGAACAGCATCATGACGGTGCGGGCCGGAGTGCGGGTGTGCGACACCGACGCCACGGAGCTGAGCTCGATCTGCTGGTGGCGCTACCCAACGACGAGTTGGTGGCCTCTGTCTGCGGCCGCGGACCTGTCGCTCTCCAGTGGGCCAAGAGCAGGCTGATGTAACCCGGGAACGTGGTCTTCCAGCAGGCCGAGGACCTCACGCCGAAGCTTCTCCCAGCCATGAAGAACGTGCAGGCGGCGCTGGCAGCTGCTCCAGGAAGGTCTGGCCGACGCGTGAAGGTGGTGACCACGCCGGTGGCGTTCCCGGGCGTGTCCCAGCATCGACCAGCCCATGCTCGATTTCCTGGAGCAGACCGGCTCCTACCTCATGGTCAACATCTATCCGTACTACACAAACACTTCCTAGCCGGACGTGATCGACCCCAACTCCCCAAGGCCGGCGTCGTCGTGTTGGATCAATTCTTCAACCTGTATCAACGCTGAGATTTATATTAGCAAAACCGTTTATAATACTCGGTCGCAAATACGGACTACTTACTTTGTTCGGTGGTTGGCAGCTGGTCGCAAAAACTGAATTTGTTACAATCTGTTGACCCATTGGTTGTCCTGTCCTACCCTGATACGGACTCTTTATACGCAGTTTTTGTCCTGTCCTACCCTGATACGGACTCTTTATATTAGCAGTTTAACGCAGGGCCGTAGACACCGGCACAAATAGGCACGCCCATGCGACTGTATCGGCCAAGCGCGGTGGCGAGCGCTTGTGACTCCAGCTTAGGAGGGCCAAAGAGTTGGTACGGCTGGTCAGTAGGCTCGAGCCCATGTCAGGGTCTTGCAGTGTAACGTCTAGGGCGCCGCACCGACAGTGGATCGGCCCAACACAGGTGTGCACACGTCTAAGCTTGGCTTCCCTTGGACAACTAACCAGCAACCTGTGGAGGTCGGCCGTGCTCGAGCGGATTCTTGAGCCCTTTGAACGGCCCCAAGACTTAGGTCCCCAGGCCTGGCACCCCCCACGTCCGAGGATAACTCGGGCAGAAACCTTTAAGATAGTGCCTGCGGGGTTTCCACGCACACGGGAGCCGCTTGCGTGGAGCATGGGTTCGCCTACTGACCAACCTACCAACTCTTTTTACCTTTTGTAATGGCCAGGTTAATTCGATGTACCACCCTAAGCCTAGATCTCGAGGTAGCTTTGTTTGCCCATAAGGAGTTAATACAAGTTTTGGTTGTGTTGGGCTCTCACAGGGCTGTTAGTGTGATCCAAAAGTTGGGGTTTGGGAGTATTAGGTATGTGGCAAATACTTTGAAAAAAATGATTCGGGCCGTCCTCGTCCCCCTGCGCGGGCGACGGGCGGTCGACTCCTTCGTTCCAGACAAACCAAACCCCCACCCTCCTTCCTTTCTTTCGTCACGGCAAACGCCGCCGGGCAAAGCCTGGGCGGTGCTAGAGGCGGCGGCCTTCCATTACCCGTGTGTGTGGAGCTCAGCGTGGGATGGGGCTCTCTGACGACGGTGCGCTCAGGAGTGAGTTTCGGGACTAGCGAAGCGGTCTGCAACATGCAGCGCCGGATGGCGGTGCTGGTGGATGCGGAGCGGGCGGCCGGTGGTGGTGCGGGAGGTGATGTCCGGGAGGAGGCCATGGTGGCGCGGATCTGTCGGCCCCGATCGGGGACCCTAGATCTAGGCCAGGTGGGCCCTTGCCGTTGCTGCCTGCTCTAGACGATGCCGTCCTCGGATTGCCAGTCGTCGTCGACGGCTTGACCATGGGTCCTGGCGGGGCTGATGCATTGAGGGCATCATGAACTTGCAGGTTGTTGGAGGCTCCGGACATGTGTTGCCTGCCAAAACCCACCGGCGAGCAGTGGTTAAGCAACACGAAGAGCCGGAAGGCTTCCAAGGCAGCGGGCCCTGGTCCCTCGACGTCGTCCCGCAAATGCTCCGGCACACGTCCCGGCGGTTGCAGGCGTGCCACGACCTATGGCCGGGAAGGTGTTGGATTGCTTCTATTAGTTCCCTGCATGGCAGACACGTAACATTAAATACGAGCCCTATCGGCTCTCAGGTTGTCCTGCGGATCGGCTCAAAGAGCCGATCGCCCCATGGTTCACATTGGATTTTCAATGACATGGGGATCCTGCTTGATCATAATAAAGCTAAACCAATCTACGACAGTTTAGGGTTTTCACCGTATGATCGGAACATCCTACGCGTAGTTGAGCCTAATAGATACGAAAGATAATGGAAAACTAACCCTAAAAGAGGCCTAAAAACCAACATTAAGTTAATTCCCGGAACATCCCTCTTAGGACTAACAAACCATACCTAACGCACTACCGGATCGTTCAACCCGTTTGCAAGGCCTAACCATACGGATATTAAACCAATCCTTGATGAATCAAGGAGCAACTATAACGGATCGGATCTACTAAACAACGAACAAACAAGATGCTGCCCTTACACCTGGATAGGTGTAAGGGCAGCTAGATATCGAGGGACAGCACAGCTAAGCAGATATGCGTAAGGAAAGCATCTATGCAAGCCCCAAAACATCTACGATAATTAGTGCTACTCGCCATCAACAACGCTTCGACGAGCAGCACAAGGTAAACGAATAAACGTGTGCTGCCTAGATCGCAAGATGCGATCTAGGCAGCATGATGCTTACCGGAGAAACCCTCGAAAGAAGGGGTGGCGATGAGCCTGATTTGTGTTTGTTGTGAACGTGATTGTCCTCCTTTTCGATAACCCTAGATACATATTTATAGTCCAAGGGACTTTCTAATTCGAGCGTACCGTGCACGGGTTAAACTCTATCTTTTAATTCTAAACTAATATGCGATCTACTATATTACAGATACACGGGCAATTAAGCCCAAACTCTTCGTGCAAGGCCGCTTCAAAGATGCTTCACGCGTGTATCTTCCAAGCCCATCTTCACTTACGGCCCATCTCCTGATTTGGCCAAAATCCGGTGATAACAACATGGCGTAGCAGCACGGTGGTCGGGTTAGTCGGGTGGTCGGTGAGCCCATGCCAGGGTCTTGCAGTGTACCGTCTAGGGCGTTGCACCGACCGTGGATCGGCCCAACACGGGTGTGCACACGTCTAAGCTTGGCTTCCCTTGGACAACTAACCGACAACCCGTGGAGGCTGGCTGCTGTTGAGCGGATTCTTGAGCCCTTTGAACAGACCCAAGACTTGGGCCCCCAGGCCTGGCACCCCCCACGTCCGAGGATAACTCGGGCGGAAACCTTTCAGATAGTGCCTGTGGGGTTTCCACGCACACGGGAGCCGCTTGCGTGGAGCATGGGTTCGCCTAGTGACCAACCTACCAACTCTTTTTACCTTTTGGGCTAGCGAGGTTAATTTGTTTTACAACAATATTTTATATTCTAATTATGTTGGTAGATACAATTTAGCTTTTGTAGTATGTTACTACCCTTATAATGCACGGTATTATTTAGTGGTAGTACTATCATGTTTCCGTCAGGTGTATGCCACGACAGTATGCATACTTAATACCGGTGCTGATGTTTCCAGCGGCATGTCGACATGGCGGTGAAGGTGGAGGGCGACGGTGGCCAGAGTGTGTCGTGGATTGGCCGAGGCAACTAGCGGAAGGGTTGTGACGAGGCTACAGGTAGCGGCCTGGCCTCGTGGGCTCAATTTGTACTCGTGATAGGCCGGGTGGGACCTAGGCGGTTGGCACGGCTGCTGCGGGTTTGTCGCGCCGTCTCTGAGGGAAGTGCGTGGCGCTGCTACTGGCCTGGAACGCGTGTAGTCGTGGAGCTGCAGTGGCGTGGAGGCGGAGCGTTCTTGGCCGTGCTATCGACGGGCCTGTGGCGCAGCTCCCCCTCGAGCACTATGACATGTTGGGCGTCGGGGCAGTGCCCTCTGGATGACATCGGTGGTCTCACTATGAGGAGTCCATGGTGGCTGATTATGGCATCACGCCGAGTTTTCGTGCCCGAGGGCCGACGTTGTTGTGGCATCTGTGGTGGCGGGAAGTGCTGCAATAGTTACTTCACAAGAAGAAGCTTGGCCGAAGTCCACGCAAAGAAGTGTTCTTGCTTCATGCTTATCTAGGTGCTCTTTGGTGCCGCTGATATATTGGACAATCATCCCATTCGCGGAGAAATCCTTAGCTCTCGGTTGCCGAAGTGGGCGATGGTGATGGCTACGTCTGTTACCTTCTTGGAGGAATCGTCTTAGAGAGTCCACAAGTGGTTGTTTGCTTGTGTCTCTCTCGTCAATGGTATGATGGATGTTAGAGTGGTGGCCCCGAGAGGTTGTGTTCGACTCTGGGCCCGCTGGTTCGAGGCCGAGCACGAGGAGCGGTGCGATAGCATCAAGATGCACCTCAATGACCTCGACGACGAGGAGGCGCACCAGGCGCCGCCTCCACCGGTGGCTGTAAAGGAGGAGGAGCTGCCGGAGTGGCTGCAGCGGTAGGAGTGGGACGACTTCATCTTCCCCACGCCGAGCCCTGGCCGTACCGACTGGGTGGCAGTACTTAAAGAGGCAGAGAGAAGAAGGAAATATTTGCCAGCTGTTCAGCCTCATGCCTTTATTTTATCTTTTTTTCCCCTGCAGGAGCCCTGCTTATTTTAATTGATAGAAGAAGGAAACTTGTACATACCTAAAGAGGCAGAGAGAACATCTGAAAAGAAAAGGATAAAATCAGCTTAAAGGCTTAAAGCTCTTGTTTTCATTGACATAAGAGAAAACACTATACATACTTAGGAAACTATCTCTTAGTCAATTACTTGTTAAAAATATTTGTGGTGAATTAAATTTGGTGTTATTTTGGGTTGCTACTTAATATTTCAAATAATTATATCCTTAGTCTTATTTTCCTTCTTTCTTAATATATTTTTGAAATCAATTATGTTCGTATTATTTGTATATTTTATTTCCAAGGTGATATTATTAGTGGTTAAAATATGTGTCGTACATTTAAAAAATTAAATAGTGATAATAAGGGTCTTATTTTTATTCATTTGCAAATAAGTTATTACAAGGCTAATATTTTTATTTGGTTTCTTATTTGAGAATAGGTTCTTATGGCATGATTTCATGTGCTTGTGTATCTCTAAGGCTTGTAATTTAGTTTAGGATTATCCATAATTAATAATATGGTTTCCTCAATTTGGAGATGATGTTAGGATCATAATTTCATGTGCCAAATTATTTCTAAAGTTTGGAATCTAGCTTGGTTTATCCTAAAAAATATTAATCCGGTTTACTTAACACCTTGATTTGAAATTCCTAGGCATCTCATATGATCCTCATGGGTCATGCATCTTCTAAAATGGATATTTGAGTTGTATGGTACTTAGCAAACTTGGCCACTAAGATGAATATGTAGGGTGATGTCTACGTTCCCCCTCCTTTCCTGTAGACAGTGTTGGGCCTCCAAGTGCAGAGGTTTGTAGAACAGCAGCAAGTTTCCCTTAAGTGGATCACCCAAGGTTTATCGAACTCAGGGAGGAAGAGGTCAAAGATATCCCTCTCATGCAACCCGCAACCACAAAGCAAGAAGTCTCTTGTGTCCCCAACACACCAAATAGGTGCACTAGTTCGGCGAAGAGATAGTGAAATACGGGTGGTATGAATATATATAAGCAGTAGCAACGGTGCCAGAAAATAGCTTGGCGTGTAGTTGATGGTGGTAGTATTGCAGCAGTAGTAACATAAAAAAGAAAACAAGCATAGTAGCGGTATTTAGGAACAAGGCCTAGGGAATAGACTTTCACTAGTGGACACTCTCAACATTGATCACATAACGAATAGATAAATGCATACTCTACACTTTTGTTGGATGATGAACACATTGCGTAGGATTACACGAACCCTCAATGCCGGAGTTAACAAGCTCCACAATAATGCTCATGTTTAAGTAACCTTAAGTGTAAGATAGATCAAAACGACTAAACCAAGTACTAGCATAGCATGCACACTGTCACCTTCATGCATATGTAGGAGGAATAGATCACATCAATATTATCATAGCAATAGTTAACTTCGCAATCTACAAGAGATCATGATCATAGCATAAACCAAGTACTAACACGGTGCACACACTGTCACCTTTACACACGTGCGGGAGGAATAGAACTACTTTAATAACTTTGCTAGAGTAGCACATAGATAGTAGTGATACAAAACTCATATGAATCTCAATCATGTAAAGCAGCTCATGAGATCATTGTATTGAAGTACATAGTAGAGAGATTAACCACATAGCTACCGGTACACCCGAGCCTCGATGGAGAACTACTCCTCTTCATGGGAGCAGCAGCGGTGATGAAGATGGCGGTGGAGATGGGCGGTGTCGATGGAGGAGCCTTCCGGGGCACTTCCCCGCTCCGGCAGGGTGCCGGAACAGAGACTCTGTCCCCGATCTTGGCTTCGCGATGACGGCGGCTCTGGAACTTTTCTCGTATCGTGGCTTTCTCCGTAAGGGTTTCGATGCGGGGGCTTTATATAGGCGAAGAGGCGGCGCAGAGGGCTGACGAGGCGACGACACCATAGGGGCGCGGCCGGGGGCCGCGCCACCATGTCATCTGGGCCCACCAGGGCCCCCCGGCGCTCTCGGGTGTTCGGATGCTTCCAAAATAGGAACCGGGCGTTGATTTCGTCCAATTCCGAGAATATTTCGTTACTAGGATTTCGAAACCAAAAACAGCAGGACTTCGGCATCTTGTTAATAGGTTAGTTCCGAAAATGCACAAATACGACATGTAATGTGTATAAAACATGTAGGTATCATCAATAAAGTAGCATGGAACATAAGAAATTATCGATACGTTGGAGACGTATCCCCAAGCTTAGTTCTGCTCGTCCCGAGCAGGTAAAACGATAACAAAGATAATTTCTTAAGTGACATGCCATCATAAACTTGATCATACTATTGTAAGCATATGTAATGAATGCAGCGATCAAAACAATGGTAATGACATGAGTAAACAATGAATCATATAGCAAAGACTTTTCATGAATAGTACTTCAAGACAAGCATCAATAAGTCTTGCATAAGAGTTAACTCATAAAGCAATAAATCAAAGTAAAGGTGTTGAAGCAACACAAAGGAAGATTAAGTTTCAGCGGTTGCTTTCAACTTATAACATGTATATCTCATGGATATTGTCAACATAAAGTAGTATAACAAGTGCAATATGCAAGTATGTAGGAATCAATGCACAGTTCACACAAGTGTTTGCTTCTTAAGGTGGAGAGAAATAGGTGAACTGACTCGAACATAAAAAGTAAAAGAATGGCCCTTCGCAGAGGAAGCATTGATTGCTATATTTGTGCTAGAGCTTTGATTTTGAAAACATAAAGAGAGTATAAAAGTAAAGTTTTGAGAGGTGTTTGTTGTTGTCAACGAATGGTAGCGGGTACTCTAACTACCTTATCAACCAGACTTTCAAGAGCGGCTCCCATGAAGGACGTTATCTCTACCAGCAAGGTAGATCATCCCTCTTCTCTTTTGTTTACACATGTACTTTAGTTTAGTTTTTCTTTATTTATGGATGACACTCCCCAACCTTTGCTTACACAAGCCATGGCTAACCGAATCCTCGGGTGCCTTCCAACATTCACATACCATGGAGGAGTGTCTATTTGCAAAATTAAGTTGCTTACTGATGAATCAGAGCAAAACATGTGAAGAGAATTATTAATGCAAGTTAATTAATTGAGGCTGGGAACCTCATTGCCAGCTCTTTTTGCAAAATTATTGGATAAGCGGATGAAGCCACTAGTCCATTGTGAAAGTCTGTCAAAAGTAAATGACAAGATCGAAAGATAAAACACCACATACTTCCTCATGAGCTATAAAACATTGACACAAATCAGAGGTAATAACTTTTGAATTGTTTAAAGGTAGCACTCAAGCAATTTACTTTGGAATGGCGGAGAAATACCATGTAGTAGGTAGGTATGGTGGACACAAATGGCATGAATATTGGCTCAAGTATTTGGATGCATGAGAAGTATTCCCTCTCGATACAAGGTTTAGGCTAGCAAGGTTATTTGAAACAAACACAAGGATGAACCGGTGCAGCAAAACTCACATAGAAGACATATTGTAAACATTATAAGACTCTACACCGTCTTCCTTGTTGTTCAAACTCAATACTAGAAATTATCTAGACCTTAGAGAGACCAATTATGCAAACCAAATTTTAGCATGCTCTATGTATTTCTTCACTAATAGGTGCAAAGTATATGATGCAAGAGCTTAAACATGAGCACAACAATTGCCAAGTATCACATTATCCAAGACATTTTACCAATTACTACATGTAGCATTTTCCAATTCCAACCATATAACAATTTAACGAAGACTTCGCCATGAATATTATGAGCTAAGAACACATGTGTTCATACGGACCAGCGGAGCGTGTCTCTCTCCACACAAGGATGAACTTATTCAGAGAACTAAGATAACAAAACAAAAACAAAAATAAAAGCACAGACGCTCCAAGTAAAATACATAGGATGTGATGGAATAAAAATATAGTTTCACTAGAAGAAACCTGATAAGTTGTCGATGAAGAAGGGGATGCCTTGGGCATCCCCAAGCTTAGATGCTTGAGTCTTCCTGAAATATGCAGGGATGAACCACCGGGGCATCCCCAAGCTTAGACCTTTCACTCTTCTCGATCTCATTATATCACCCTCTTCTATTGACCCTTGAAAACTTCCTTCACACCAAACTTCAAGCAAACTCGTTAGAGGGTTAGTGCATAATCAAAAATTCACATGTTCAGAGGTGACACAATCATTCTTAACACTTCTGGACATTGCACAAAACTTCTGAAAGTTAATGGAACAAAGAAACTCATTCAACTTAACAAAAGCGGCAATGCGAAATAAAAGGCAGAATCTGTCAAAAACAGAACAGTCCGTAAAGACGAATTTAAATCTGGCACCAGACTTGCTCAAATGGAAAAACTCAAAACTAATGAAAGTTGCGTACATATCTGAGGATCACGCTCGTAAATTGGCAGATTTTTTCGAATTTTCTACAGAGAACTGTGCCCAGATTCGTGACAGACAGCAATGCTGTTTCTGCGCAGCGATCCCAAATATAACATCAACTTTGACATAGAAACTTTACTTGGCACAAAAACATGATAAGGAGAGGTTGCTACAGTAGTAAACAACTTCCAAGACACAAATATAAAACAAAGTACTGTAGTAAAAAAACACATGGGTTATCTCCCAAGAAGTTCTTTCTTTATAGCCATTAAGATGGGCTCAGCAGTTTTAATGATGCACTCGCAAGAAATAGTAGTTGAAGCAAAAGAGAGCATCAAGAGGCAAATTCAAAACACATTTAAGCCTAACATGCTTCCTATGCATAAGAATCTTGTAAATAAACAAGTTCATGAAGAGCAAAGTAACAAGCATAGGAAGATAAAACAAGTGTAGCTTCAAAAATTTCAGCACATAGAGAGGTGTTTTAGTAACATGAAAATTTCTACAACCATATTTTCCTCTCTCATAATAACTTTCAGTAGCAACATGAGCAAACTCAACAATATAACTATCACATAAAGCATTCTTATCATGAGTCTCATGCATAAAATAATTACTACTCCCAACATAAGCATAGTCATTCTTATTAATTGTAGTGGGAGCAAATTCAACAAAGTAGCTATCAAATATAGGAGGTATATTGTAATCATAATCAAATTTATCCTCCATAACAGGTGGTAACAAAAGACTACTATCATTATAATCATCATAAATGGGAGGCAAAGTATCATCAAAGTAAATTTTCTCCTCAATGCTTGGGGACTAAAAATATCATGCTCATCAAAGCCAGCTTCCCCAAGCTTAGAATTTTCCATAGCATTAGCAACAATGGTGTTCAAAGCATTCATAGTAATAACATTCCCATTAGCATGCATATAAAGTTCCATGGGTTTCTTAATTCTTTCTTCAAACACATCATGTCCTAATTCAAGATAAAGTTCATAAAGATCTCTCATATTTTTGTTGTTTTCCATTATGCCTAACTAGTGTAAACAAGAAACCAAATGTCGCAATTGCGAGTCTAAAGGAAATAGCTTCGAGTACTTACAATGGCGGAAAATAGCTTAGTAGCCGAGATCCAGTGTGAGTACCTTTTACCTTTCCTCCCGCAACGGCGCCAGAAAATTAGCTTGATGTCTACGTTCCCCCTCCTTTCTGTAGACAGTGTTGGGCCTCCAAGTGCGAGGTTTGTAGAACAGCAAGTTTCCCTTAAGTGGATCACCCAAGGTTTATCGAACTCGGGAGGAAGAGGTCAAAGATATCCCTCTCATGCAACCCGCAACCACAAAGCAAGAAGTCTCTTGTGTCCCCAACACACCAAATAGGTGCACTAGTTCGCGAAGAGATAGTGAAATACGGTGGTATGAATATATATAAGCAGTAGCAACGGTGCCGAAAATAGCTTGGTGGCGTGTAGTTGATGGTGGTAGTATTGCAGCAGTAGTAACACAAAACAAAACAAGCGATAGCAGTATTTAGGAACAAGGCCTAGGGAATAGACTTTCACTAGTGGACACTCTCAACATTGATCACATAACGAATAGATAAATGCATACTCTACACTTTTGTTGGATGATGAACACATTGCGTAGGATTACACGAACCCTCAATGCCGGAGTTAACAAGCTCCACAATAATGCTCATGTTTAAGTAACCTTAAGTGTAAGATAGATCAAAACGACTAAACCAAGTACTAGCATAGCATGCACACTGTCACCTTCATGCATATGTAGGAGGAATAGATCACATCAATATTATCATAGCAATAGTTAACTTCGCAATCTACAAGAGATCATGATCATAGCATAAACCAAGTACTAACACGGTGCACGCACTGTCACCTTTACACACGTGCGGGAGGAATAGAACTACTTTAATAACTTTGCTAGAGTAGCACATAGATAGTAGTGATACAAAACTCATATGAATCTCAATCATGTAAAGCAGCTCATGAGATCATTGTATTGAAGTACATAGTAGAGAGATTAACCACATAGCTACCGGTACAGCCCCGAGCCTCGATGGAGAACTACTCCCTCTTCATGGGAGCAGCAGCGGTGATGAAGATGGCGGTGGAGATGGCAGCGGTGTCGATGGAGGAGCCTTCCGGGGCACTTCCCGCTCCGGCGGGGTGCCGGAACAGAGACTCTGTCCCCGGATCTTGGCTTCGCGATGACGGCGGCTCGGAACTTTTCTCGTATCGTGGCTTTCCGTCGATGCAGGGGCTTTATATAGGCGAAGAGGCGGCGCAGAGGGCGACAAGGCGACGACACCATAGGTGGCGCGGCCAGGGCCTGGGCCGCGCCACCATGTCATCGGGCCCACGGGGCCCCCGGCGGCTCTCGGGTGTTGGATGCTTCCGGCAAAATAGGAACCTGGGCGTTGATTTCGTCCAATTCCGAGAATATTTCGTTACTAGGATTTCTGAAACCAAAACAGCAGAAAACAGGCGCACGGCATCTTGTTAATAGGTTAGTTCCAGAAAATGCACAAATACGACATGTAATGTGTATAAAACATGTAGGTATCATCAATAAAGTAGCATGGAACATAAGAAATTATCGATACGTTGGAGACGTATCATAGGGTTTAATATTGGTTTTAACACTAATCACCTAAATGGCATTTAAGCTTAGGGAATATATGGCTTTGGTTATACTTGTGATCCATGATACACAAGTTAGGGAACAATATTCTATGTGGAGTTGATCCAATGTTGAATGGTCTAGGGTTTTGCATATGTGGAGATGAGGTGTGGTAGGGTTCTACTTATGATCCCAAGTGATTCTCAAATTAGAGTTGAGATATTGGCATAGGCTATAGGTTTGAATTGACACCATGTTTAATTGGATAGGGTTGCTCTTCCTCACCAATGATGGATTCTTGTATCAAGACATTACTAGGGTTGTCTCAAGTGCTTTGATAAGCAATGTTTCAAGTATAATGCCATTACTCCTCCACTCAAGATATCAGGAATGGTCTAAGGTTTATTACTAGTGGTATACCTATCATTTCATGTGATGGATGATATCTGCTTATCACATAAGTTTTACTTATCATCTAAATCTACAAAGTATGGTCATGCATTAGACATGATCAACTTATTCCTCACTAATCTCTCTTTATTATTCCTCTCATCACACTCATTCTAGACTCTTAGCCTTATGATCATTTCCAAGTTGTGTTGATCATGGCATGGTTCTCCTAATGAATTATAAGTAAAATAGGTTCTCACCGCACATCAAGTGTTGGCTTGATCAAGTAAGGTTTAGTACTCATCTTGTATTTCTCATAGTATTAGTTAGTATCAATGACTTACCTCACTTGGATATGGCTTAAATGATAACCAAAGATTCTACTCAAGACATGATGTAAATATATGAATGGTCCTCTCCCTTCTCTGAGATTTAGTAGAAATAGTTTTGGATAAACAAGATTGGAATAGTCAAGGTTTGATAAAGAACTAATGTGAATGTCCTTGACATGAGTTCAATATTGTAGGTGAAGATATACCATGTGAATCATGGTAAGATGATTGATTTAATAAAAGACACAGAAAAAGATAAGTAAAGAATAGTTTCTCAATTGTTTCTATTCTATGGTTTGTAGTTGAATAAACATTCATGTGTTGTTGTAAGGAATACCATGTTGAGATCTTTTATATGATTTGATATTTGATCCTCACTTAAAGTGTGGTGTAATAGTTCTAGTTCCATTTTATTCAACCTATGGATGAAATTATGTCTACCCAATACAAGGTTTTAGCAAAGGTCGCATTGAGGTTTATAGCGCTTGACTTGATGACCTACTTCAATTCCATCAAGTCTACCGTGACTAGTTTTATTTGGAAGCGCAAAAATTTCCCGAATTTTCTATGCATGAATGCAATGCACACATCTCTATTCTCTCTTTTTGTAACCTCTAAACCTAGGATATTACAGGCTCTCCCACTCCTTTTGAAGTGCCTGCAGTATGGACTTGCAAGCGCGGTCGCTGCCAATGCACACCGCAGCGATGGCGTCCCAAGCCTCCTTGGCAGTCCGCTTGTTGCAAAGCGAGAAATGCATCTCGAGCGGGACTACAGCGATGAGGGCATCCAGCGCCCGTCGATCCTCATGGTGGTCGACGTCGCCATCATGGACTGCCTCCCACATGTGCCGCACCTGGAGCCTGATCTTCATGACCACGGCCCACTCGACGTAGTTGGTTTTGGTGAGGGTAGGCCACCCAACACCGGGACCAACGTCCCTGGCCATAGTCTGGACACCCTAGAGGCCGCGGTCTTGGTCGTTCCATCCGCCGTTGCTGTGCGCGCCTCCTCTGGGGGCGCCACCACCGTGGGCGTGCTCGGCTGCCCACTGCGCCGCCTGTTCACGCGCTACGGCGTTGCCGCGCAAGCCCTCGATATCTGTCGCCGCAACACGTGCTGCCTCCACTTCCGCTGCTGCTTCTACCTCCACTCTGGCTGCTGCCAGCTCCGCACTGCCAGCCTCGACGCCCTTGCTGCCGCCGCAGCGGCTGCTGCAACCACTCATTCACCCTCCTCTGTCGCGGGCGATCGAACTCCTACCAACGTCGCGTGCTGGAGGTAGCCGTGTGCTGAGAGTGCCCGTCGGACATGGGTCGCTGCTGGGAGGTTGAGCGCTACTTCTGACGAGCTGCTACTCGACAACACAGAGGGAGGGAAGTAACCAGGGGCAGCCGGAGCTGCTACTGACTAGGGCTGCTCCATTCCCTGTGAGGGGATTGAGCAGGAAACACTCAGGCTGAAAGACAATCTTGCTCTGATACCACTTGTTAGTATCTCTAGCCTCACTTTTATGAAGAAGAGGATGACACTAGGAGAGTTGGGGCAATTCTCATTGTTTTTATTTCTCACACATCTCACACAATATCATGACCAACCTGAGGGTTGGGGATACAAATATATAGCTGCTAGCCAGCCACGAATATGCTAAAATGCTAGTATAATTGTGAGTCCTTGCTAGATCTATCCTTGATGCCCCTAAAAGCAGTCAAAGATGCTATCCTATCATAACAACCAGTCTTTCACAAGGACCATGTATGTGCTGCAGCCTGTCCTTCATAAGAACCATGTGCATCAACATCTCCACAAAGACCATAGAACATAGACTTATCCATCAATCCGTGCGATTCATAGACCCTGCTTTGGTTAATTAGGAGTTGATTTTGTTTAGCTGGTTCTTATTCTATCGGCTTGATCAAATCAGTTGTTCTCTATTGACATCTTCCACACTTTTTTGGACAGGATGAAGTTTTAAAAATAAATTTTATACTAAATGTTGGTAGTTATTTATTTACTATGATTAAATTATGACCTGAACTAGTATATTATCTCATTGCTACATTAGCACAAGTAACCACAAGAGAATGTTGCTAATAGTTTATTATGACATTCTTTGCTATAATATAGTTTGGAAAATCACATATGAAACATATACATCGACATATTGCACATTTCAAAGATCTTTAACTTGAATCTCCTCAAACGTGAAAGGAATAAAAATATAAAATTTCATGACTCCTAGTATTTTTTTTCTACATTGCATCAATCCATTGTAACATATATTTGTGTTGTATGTGTATTTGCTTGTGCACAAGTAATATCTCTAAATAATTTGTTACAGATCTCTTACGCATTTTGTCTAATTAATATCTAGGGGATTCTAGTGTATGACTAGCTGTATGGATTAAAAAATTATAGATTATACAACATGTTTCATGGTTAGTTTGTCATAAAATCATTGGAAACTTCTTTGGAATATGAATCAAATGCATAATTTTAGTGGCATATATCTTATATTTTATTGATCAAATTAATAATTAATTTTTTTCTCGAGGTGTATAATACATGTGCAAGAAGATACATGTGATAGCAGAGGTGGATGCCTCTAACTTTAGAGAACGTAAACGTTTGTTCCCTGACGGAAATGAATAAACATGTGTTCTGGCAAATGACGAGTCTTAGTCAGCCACGTGCTAGCCATCCTTTGCTGTCTTAGTGTGCCTCATAACGACAGGAAAGCATGGCGCACACTCACCTACTTTTAAACAGAAGGCCGTAGCCCTGCCTTAAATTAATAAGGCCGTTGCCGGCAAGTTGTTACATGGTGCTGAAGAACAGCTAACAGGAGACGAAAAACAACAAGCATACAAGAATGAAAAGAAACACAACTTGAGCTTCATGTCCGTTGTCCGGCCTTGTGATCCGTCCGAAGAGGCGCCGAAGCTGGTGAAGAGGACCGCCATTGAGAGCTCGCGCCCTAGTCAACCTCCAGAGGCCAAGCACCCACCGAAGCACCATCCGCTTCTATCTCCGCAGAAAGCTCCCTGCTTTCTCGCCTCGGACCTGTCAGAGGTAGACCGCTCTCCCTGAGCACGCGTGGATATCGGAGGTCACTGCCGGGGAGGAGGACTCCAAGCACTCGCCTCGCCGCGCCGCCACCCACGCACATCACCGCCACCCGCAGCCCACACCACAACACACTAGACCAAGCTGCCAGGAGCAGGCACAGACAATGCCTACCAACCGCCGCCGAGCTCGTCCACCCATATCCGCTATCTCCGACCAGCGCCTGCATCGAGGGAACGACGCCAGAGCGCCACCGCGGTCCAAACCAAAGTTTTGGGCTTTCACCCGAGATAAGCAGAGAAGGGGAGGGAGGGGATACAACCTCGATGTCGCCTTCAAGAAGGAGCACGGCGCCGGCGCCAGCATCGTCGACCTCGTGGCCGCCACCGTCAGCCAAGGGTTTCCCCCGGTTCAGAGCCCACCGCCGACCAACCTCACCAAACCGCCGGAGGAAGTCCGGGGCCAGGGAGATTAGAGGAGCACCACAGGGAGGAAGAGCACATGTCCAGATCTGATGCCAGAGGCCCGACGGGGCGACCTCCGCACCAGGCCTGCGCCCGCCGCCCCTTCGCCGTCCACACGGCCGAAGAACGCAGAACGCAGCACCGGCGCCGCCACCCGCCGCCAGGCCGGCGACGCCCCACCCCGCGCCCAAGGCCGCCGCCCTGCATCCATGGAATCCACCCGGTTCGTGGCGCACAGCCCGGCCACCAGCCACCACTCCCAGGCGCCGGCGAGGCCGGGCCGGAGAGGGGAGAGACGGGAGGAGGACCAGCACCGAGTCCCTGGGCGAAGGCCATCCCCCACCACCCGGCCGCCTTCCTCCCTTCAGCCGCGCGTGGGGCCCTGAGAACAGCTCCCCGCCGCCCCCATCACCGGCGCCGCACGGCCTTGCCGGCGGCCGCCTCCAGGGGCGACGAGAAGGGGAGGGAGGTTGAGGGGAGGTGGCGGCGGCACCCGATTTAGGGTTTCCCCCCAGGTCGCCTGGAGGGGTGACGCGAGGGAGAGAGGGGCTGCCTCAAAGTCTCTCCCCACACTCACCTACTCCTCCTCGTCCTCCTTTATGTACATTGCAGAGGCGATTCCTCTCCTGTGCAGGCACGGTGAGGATAAATTAACACTGTCATTTTGGAAATAGCTAGCACAGGTAACAGTGCATTCTTTGTGTACACTGCAGAGGCAGGCCAGGTTGGCGAGGAATTACGGGACGATCGGCGGGGGCAAGTTGACGAAGCCAGCAAGCGGCGGTGGTGTAGCTAGTCCGGAGGAACGGCATCACACGATGCCGCTGTGCTGAGCACGATGGCCAACACTGGCATCGATCTGCTGGTGGCGCTACCCAACGAGTTGATCTGTTGATGGCTTTTGCGGCCGTGGGGACACGCTGTGTATGCTCTCCAGCAGGTCAAGGACCTGACGCCCAATATCCTCCCGGCCATGAATAATGTGCAGGTGGCGCTGGCCAATCTGGGTCTGGCCGACGCCGTGAAGGTGTCAGTTCTCGCCGTCCCAGTGAGCGTTCCAGGACGACATCGACCGATTCGACCAGCCGGTGACGAGCCCCATGCTCGACTTCATGGAGCTAGGGATGGCAATGGGTACCCATGACCCGCGTACATGCCAGGTAAAAACCCAATAACAGTACGGGTATGAGATAAAATATTATCCATGTGTTTGTAAATTCCCATTAAGACTACCGAAATAAAAAAGAATTATCCAAAAATTGTCAGGAAAAAAAAGAATTTAACTCCTCAAGATGTCCCTTCTGTTCAGGAATTAGAATGATTTACGAGGTGAAATTAGTCATCACTGGAGTATGCCACACAATAAGCAAGCAATTCAGTACACTGCACTATTTCAAACTAGAAATATAGGCAAAGGGGGTCATATGGGAAGCACCGTAGACATTTGCTTGCAGGTATTGAATGCAACCAAATGCCGACAACATTTGATAGTTCTGAAATCCGAAAAAAAAAACCTCGAGGACAGGAAAGGACAAAAAAAAACCACCTAATAGTTTGTTCAATTAGAACCGCGAGGCGAGGCCGAGCGACCCCGGATCGTGCTCTACTGCTCAGGCCTGGCCCAAGTAATACATGTTCTTTCTAGTGCAATAAACCGGAATACATCAGCGTCGATTGATTCTCAAACTTCTGCAGCCGCCTCTGGTATTCCCTCATCTTCTGATGTCTGATCTGCATCTCATCTTGTTGCTGCGGTGAAGCCGGCGATGGAATCACGGACGGTAACCATGCCAAAGGCCTCGAGGGAAGGAGCGAGGCGTCTCCGCCGCGGCCTCTCCGACGATATTGTCGTCTGGGAGATCCTCGTCCGCCTTCCTACCAAATCCCTCCTCCGCTGCCGCGCGGTGTGCCGTGCCTGGTCTCGCGCCACCTCCACCCGCCTCTTTCTGCTTGCCCACCACGGCCGTCAGCCCTCCCTCCCCATTATCTGCGCCTCTGAATATCGTGGTGCTCGCCACAAAGATATCCTCGCCTTCCATCACCGGACCATCGGCGCCCAGCTCCAACCACTTGCCCGGCTTAACAACTCCTTCTGTCTAGAGGCCTCCTGCGACGGCCTTCTTGTCATCTCCATGCCTGGCGGGGTTTTCTCTGTCTCCAACCCGGCTACGCGTCAGCATGCTCCCCTCCCGCAACTTTCAGGCTTCCGTTTGATGGGGATGTATCCGCACCGCCCTACCGACGAGTACCGGCTGTTACTGTACAAGACTACCGCCGCTGGAAAAATTGGCCGCTACGTCTACACGGTGGGTTCCGACCGGCCTCCGAGGTACATCGGTCTACTAGAGCTGGCAGCGTCAGAATACTACTTAGCTCAACCTGCGCTGGTCCGTGACAGCTTGCATTGGTACCCAGTGCATTATGGGAGTGACCCACAACAACATCAGACCGGAAGCAAAGTGGTCATAGTATTTGACGCCATATCCGAGTCGTTCCGTCAGATGCGTGCTCCACCTGTTCCCGCCAAATCACGCGTCTTTCAGATGGATGGCACGCTTGGCATCTATAGCTACAAGGTTGCCACACAAATTGTTGATATATGGATTTTGCAGAACTATGAAAACGAGGTTTGGACGTACAAGTACAGCGTCAAATTGCCGGCTGCATGTATCCGGTGGCGGTTTGGATGGTTGGGTGACAATTGGCATGTCAGCGTTCACTCGATCGATGGCGACATCCTTTTGCTGGTCAGTCATGGCGGATGGATGTTTTATATTGACGTTAAAGGCAAACTGGTTAAACACTTTCGTCGTGATGGCCAACGCGTCTATGCTTCTAACCTTGAGTTGAAACAAACTCTTGTTCCGCATACTTTCTTCATGGCACTAGATGGTAATGCTCTGAACACTTCGCCCTTCGTCTGACAGCCGTTGAGGGAGGTTGTTCTTCTCAACGTCCTAGTTGTCATATCCTATCCTCGTGAATTTCATATGAACTGAATATAGTATGAGTTCGTTGGCTTCTTCTTCTTTTTTGCACTGATGCATATAGCGAGTTGTTGCCTGGAATATATGCTTGTTTTTGTACTCGTTCGGGATGAAGTGTCCAAGTATAGAAGTATGCTATAATTACTAAGTCAATTTGCTCTGCTTTTGAAATGAATTATTTGCCAAGTATTCAGCCTCGTGCCTCTATTTCATCCTCTCTTTTCTTCTTGACCCGGAACCACAGGAATCCTGCTGAGTTTCATTGATAGAAGAGGGAAAATCGTACATGTCTAGAGAGACAGAGAGAACATCTGAAAAAGATAAGGAGAAATGCAACTTAAAGGCTTAAAGCTCATATTTTCATTGATAGAAGAGGGAACACCGTACATACCTAGGAGTATTTCACCTTTTTATCTAGTGGTTTTCTTAGTAGTCAAATAATCTTTGTGGTGTTTCCTATTTCCACCCATTTTTGTAGCTAGAGATGAAAAGAGGCAGATTTTCCATTTGCTCGACCTTCAAAGCTGCATCTGATTTTGAGAAGACATTAGGTTTGGAGCACCTCTCTTAAATTAAATAGTTGCGTCATACTCCTAGTAAATTTATGAATTAATGTTCGTTTATAATTAATATGTAATCGTGCATCCAACTCATCTGGTTAGGTAGGTTACTTTTTGTAATGCATAGATTGCATGCTAAAGAAAGTCCAGATTATGCTTATATTTTCCTTACTAGTCGTGTGTGTGCGTCTCTGTACCTATAGAGGCCAATAGGTCTTTTTGAGTATCATGATCACAGAATCAGTTTCCTGATGCTGCTTGTTGAACCTATTGTTCCTGAATGCTGGTGCTATATGTGAAACTGCGTTTCGTGATATGACCTTGGTCAGACTATCATTTTGATTATGTGACATCTGTTCAATTTATGAAATTAATTCATCTAAGTTAGGCTGAATTTTTCTTTGGAGTAGTGCACTGATTTGTAGAAACTAGCACTTAATATTCTAAAAATACTGTTCATACCATAGAGATAAATAAGATCACACATATCATTGTAGAGAGAATTCGAGATGATTATATTCGTTCCGTTCAAAGGAGTTCAAGTATTTCTAGGCACTACAGCATGAAATTCTAAAATATTTTTTTGCTTCAATCCAGACACCGTTTTTATTTTTTAGGGTGCTGTGTGCAAATGTTCCTGGTTAGTGTTGACTACTCTGTAATTTGGAGTGATTTTCACGTGGATGGCCTGTGGGCTGTGGATAGCCTAGCGCTGCAGACACACCCCGCTTTTTTTTTATTCGCAAAAATTTATAGCACCGGCAAACCTAACACGCTGCACAGGCAGTAGTTGCACATACTGTAGGCGAACACAGACGGTACCCAAGTATCTCCGGCGTGTTTCCACTGGCGTATGCATGTGCGTCAGCAGTAGCAAAAAAAAGGTGTGCCGGTGGTAGGCTATTCCCTAATAGTGTATGTTGCATTGTTATGACTTATGAGTGATCTCTTATTAGTTTCCTTTGGCTGCTAACCATTTTAAGGACTAATACTTCATGTAAATCCCTACTTATGTAAATTAGAAGCATGTGCCTGTTTATCTTCTTCTTTTTTTGGCTAGGTGTGCCAGTGTGTATATGAGATCTCCAACAATGTAGTTCTATAAGTCTACGCGGTGGTGCAGAGATTAATGACCTGAAAAAAAGGCACAATGCACTGTATTTCAGAGCTCATTCTATGTGGGGTAAAATGACTTTGTCGTTGTGCTGATTTAATCTCATCCACACCAAAACATCCCATTTATTTTCTGTTTGCTGTTGGTGCTCCTGAATTGCTTACTTCGTATCAACTTGGATTCAGAAGGTTTGTCAATGTTCAGTTTTGGAAATTTATAAAAGAGAGCAATTCTATCACGAGGTTATCTTTTAATACTACAGTACCTCTGATCATAAATAGATGTCCAAACTTTATCTAAATTTGAATGTATCTAGACACTCTTAGATACATCCGAATTTGGACAAATATTTGACATCCTTTTATGGACGGAGGGAGTAGTTTAATACTTTTTTTCTGGTAAGTATGAACATACACAAGTAATTTGTCGTTTATGCCATTCCTCATCTTCCTCCATCTCCCTGTCCTCCCTGGTTCAGCTCGGTGTTTCTGATCTTCTCCCTTTCTTCTTTTCTTTTCCTGCCGCTTCTCTATTTTTGCCTCAGACCATGGTGCATGGGAGGTGGTCGACAACGACACGGCTGGCTTTTTCCTTCGTGCTCGTGAAGGTTGAAGAAAATTAGGAGGGGCGCAGGTTTCTGAAAGCTAAGGAGAGGGCACAATCAGCTATCACCCTCACCTCCTCAGCAGCAGGAAAGAATGACGCACACCACTCACCTCCTCCTCGTCGTCTTTCTCGGCACCGCATTGCCAGTTGCCACAGCTCTTCCTCTCCTCTGCAGGCACGGTGACGATAAGTTAACACTGTTATTTTGGAAGTAGCTAGCGCGGGTAACAATGCCGACGAATGTTTGTGTACATTGCAGAGGCGACCCAGGTTGGCGAGGAACTACGGGAGGATCGGTGGACCGGGCGGGGACTACCTGATGGAGCCAGTGGCGGCGGTGCAGCTACTGATCGAAGAGGAACGACATCACGGCGGTGCCGGTGCGGGTGTGCGACACCGACGCCGCGGTGCTGAGCTCGATCTGCTGGTGGCGCTACCCAACGACGAGTTGGTGTCCTCTGCGGCCGCGGACCCGTCGCTCTCCAGTGGCCAAGAGCAAGCTCGTGACCTACGTCATGGGCAAGGACATCCGCGGCGTGGCCTCTGCGAACGAGGTCTTCCAACAGGCCGAGGACCTCACGTCGAAGCTCCTCCCGGCCATGAGGAACGTGCAGGCGGCGCTGGCAGCTGGCTAGCCTGGGTCTGGCCGACGCCGTGAAGGTGACCACGCCGATGGCGTTCACACCACGCTCAAGGTGTCCTCCCGGCCGGGCACGTTCCAGCCTTCCAGGACGACATCGACCAGCCCATGCTCGACTTCCTGGAGCAGACTGGCTCCTACCTCATGATCAACCTCTACCCATACTACACCTGCACGTCCCAGCCGGACGTGATCGACCCCAACGCCGGCACCGTCGTAGACGTTCACTCCGGCCTCAGCCACTCCAACCTGTTCGACACCCAGCTCGACGCCGTGTGCTACCGCATGGACAACCAATAGAAGATCGATCGGTCTATACATACAGCCAAGGAGCTAGCTGGTCAATACTTACTTGGTTCGCGTGGCTGGCAGGGATCGGATCTGGGGAGATTGAACGCGCTGTCTTGTCCTACTCCTACCCTGATACGGACTCGTTACACGCAGTTTAACTAACACAGGCCGCGACTAATACTACACAGCCTACAGGACTTGATTAATTAGTCCCACACGGCTAACGCAGGGGCGTAGACACCGGCACAAGTAGGCACGCCCATGCGACTGTATCGGCCAAGCGCGGTGGCGAGCGCTTGTGACTCCAGCTTAGGAGGGCCAAGAGTTGGTACGGTTGGTCGGTGGGCTTGAGCCCATGCCAGGGTCTTGAGGTGTACCGTCGAGAGCGCCGCATCGATCGTGGATCGGCCCAACACGGGTGTGCACACGTCTAAGCTTGGCTTCCCTTAGACAACTAACCGGCAACCCGTGGAGGCCGGCTGTGGTCGAGCAGATTCTTGAGCCCTTTGAATGGCCCCAAGACTTGGGCCCCCAGGCCTGGCACCCCCCACGTCCGAGGATAACTCTGGCGGAAACCTTTCAAATCGTGTCTGCGGGATTTCCACGTACACAGGAGCCGCTTGCGTGGAGCATGGGTTCGCCTACCGACCAACCTACCAACTCTTTTTTAGCTGACTAGGTTAGTTTGTTTTACTACCCTAACCGATTTCAAAATTTTGGGCACTACCCTCGCTGCATGTGGTCCTGAGACGATTCCTCACCATCTCCCCACGATACCATGTCGGGCAGCGAGGGAGAACTCTTCCAAAAAGATGGCGAAGTCACAGAGCAGCCGCATCATTACGTCATGTCGGATGTATGGAAAGAGCGCCACCGGTGCATCTTCAACGCGACTCAGCTCAATTATCTCGAGGTGGCTTTCTTAGCACGTCAGGAGTTAGGATAAGTATTGGGTGTGTTGCGCCTCACGTGGTTGTTAGTGTGATGCAAAAGTTGGGGCTTGGGAGTATTAGGCATGTGGCATCCTAGATGACTTGTAATTTTTTTTCTCCCATTTTTAATGAATAGGCAGCGCTGCTGCCACGTTCGCAAAAAAAAAGAGATCAACAATGTGAGTGAACAAAGATGGCTGGAGTCTTGCAAGCATGAAGAGGAGAGCAACTTGACAGTACAGTGGAACCAGCAGCAAAACCACACTCGAAGCTGGTATTTTAAAGTACAATATTGCTGAATTGGTATTTATAGCCAACGCTATTTATGACGTCAAGTAGGGTTGCAAGCGGGCGGGTTTGCGGGCAGCTGATTCAGGCTAAGCTCAGTGCACGCTGTACAATTTATAGATCGGCACATGTAGTGATATTTGTACTAACCATCCCGTTATGCGGGCGTGAGCGGGACCCGCATTTGCAACCCTAACGGCAAGGAATACACACCGACAAGTACAGACGCGCCGACAATCATGAGTGGCGGGAGCGGGTGGTTAGGCCGACGGTGACAGGGTGTAGAGGAGGTGCGGTGATGCCGGCAGTGATGAAGATGACCATGGCAAAGGCGCCCTTTGTTGGGCCAGCCCACCCTTCTCTCCCTGCCTATGTTAATCACGTCGTTGATGCAAAAGGCGTTGAATAGGAACTCCTCTCTTGCCAGACCTGAAAACGTATTGGAAAAAGTGTTGAGCCGTCCCGACATACCTCGTCGAGTAGGGATATTCTTATTATATATGTGTACAAAGTATTACAAGATTTATATACGTATACGATACAGTATATGTGATATATTCTAAGACCTTCCCTCAATCTCAACTAGGAAAAGATTGAGATTGCGCTTACAGTGCTCATACAAAGGTAAACGGAGTGGCTCAGTAAAAATATCAGCAATTTGATCCTTTGAAGAGATAAATCGAATCTGTAGTTGCTTCTGAGACACACGTGGAAGACTGAATTGGATGACAAATATATATAACAAATATTGTCACACCATAATACTGAATGTTAGGCGGATGCTAGGCTTGAACAACACCAGGTTTCTATAGGAACGAATACCCAAACAAGCTCAGTTGTATCATTAGCAAGTGCTTTGTACTCTGATTCTGTAGACTTCTAACGAGCACAACCAGGTGATCAAATTTCCTCCATAAAAGATGGCATATCTCCCAATGGATCGCCGGTCATCCATATTGTACTGCCGGCCCAGTCGACATCTAAAAAGCTGAAAGCAGTGTAGAGAAGGAGGACCGAAACTGCAATCCACTATCAACAATGTGGCAAACATAGCGTAGAATATGTTGACTACGAACCAATGAGGTGTACGAGGTTCATGAAGCTACTGAAACACCTTGTTAACCACAAAGAACAAGTCAGGTCATGTCACGGTGAGCTACTAAAGACCACCAACAATGCTACGATACTGAGTAGCCTCCTCAGATGAGAGAGGATCACCATCAGTGTTGTAAAGACATTCAAGCGACGCCATGGATGTAGTCACATGAGTGCTCTTCAACATACCAGCACGCACAAGAAGCTCCAGTGCATACTTGCGTTGTCAAAGAAGAAGACTACCAGATGAGGGCAATGAGACCTTAATCCCAAGAAAATAACGTAGAACACCAAGATCCTTAACAGAAAACTTAGACTAAAGCTGGCTAAACAACCTGGGTATAGCAGCCACGGTAGGACTGAGAACAATAATGTCATCAACATATACCAGTAAATAGACTATAATATCTGGGCGCCGAAGAATGAATAAGGATGTATCATCCATAGAAGGGGAGAATCCCCAGGAGTCAATAATAGAACTGAGGCGAGCATGCCAAGCACGAGGAACATGCCTCAGTGAATACTCTTCATCAAGTCCGGCGAGTATATATGAGACAAACTCCACATCCTGCAGTGGCTCGGCCATGATGGTGAGGGAATCCGAGAGCACCTTCAACTGGTGGAAATATGCACTAATTGTCCTTTTTGCCAGATCATGCTGGGTCCATTCTTGATGCATCGGGTTAGGCGCATGATGCATGCCACCGGCGTGAGGAACATCGATGTGAGGATTCGGGCATGCAACGGTGCCATCAACATACCCCATGAGCATATGACTGCGAAGGAGTGGACCAACTTGTGCGTGCCAGAATAGGTAATTGTCGCTCGTCAGTCTGATGGTGATCGACGTGGCGATGGCGATGACAGGTGCCAACCCATGAGCAGGGAAGAGCCCATGCTAAATTGGCGGCGGTGTCAGCATAGGTGTCGTGTGGGTGTCGACATGGAGCCATACAGTGTTGTTAATGTAGAACCATAGGGTGAGGGTGGCGCCATCTATGACGAGTCGAAATCTAGCATGGGTACCGACAAGGGTGGCGGCGTCGGTGAGCCAAACCCTAACATGGGTGCCATGGGATATCCGGGGTACCGAGGGTAGTATCCGGGGGTAGCCGGCAAGTGGCGAGTACCCCATCGTGGGTCCAAGGCCAACACCATGCCCCATGGAGGTCACGACCAGGGCGACATCAGTGTAGATCTCTGTGGGAAAAAATGACCCCAGCGCCGAGTTATCGAGGGAAGGCAGCGTTGGTGGCACCGAAGATGATGCGGAGGCCAGCATGGTTGTCATGCTCGATGCGATCGGAGATGGAACAGAGGTTGCGGCGAAAGTCACCACCAACAACGTGGCCAGCGGCGAGGTAACCGGTAGGGTCAAGAAACCGGAGGATGCCATCACCACTACTAGGAAAACCCTTATAGATAGAAATGAAATTATATGGCGCATTTAAAAATGCGTGCTCCGGAAAAATATTTTTGTGGCGCATAAAAAATATGGTCCACAAAAAATCTTGGAATTATATGGCGCATGCAAACCATATGGGTCACAGAAATACACAATTTTGTGGCGCATATTGCTATATGCGCCACAGAAATGTGCCATTTTTGTGGCGCATGTTGCCAAATACAAATTCTACAATATTGCTACATGCGCTGAATGCACATTTTTTTGCACTTCAGGGTTTTTTCCTCCCCCCCCCCTCCCCCTTTTTACTGTAAAATACAACGGAAATAGATATAAATTTCAAAAAATAAAATACTTCGAGATGCCCATGTATTATGTCATCTAGTTTTAATGAGAATTAACAAACATGAATTTCAACTTTTTTTTGCAAAATTGCGTCATGTATCGGTAAAACTGGAATTACGGTTGCATACGAACTCGAAAAAAAACGTTTAATATATGAAAATATATCTACAAGTTAATATATGAAAATATATTCTTCACTGCGCTAGAAGGTCATGATGTAAACGCTTCGCCTTTCGTCTGACGGTTGTTGAGTGAGGTGATTCTTCTGAACTGCCTATCCTGCATATCCTCACGAGGCTACTATGAATTGGAGCATTTTCTCTATTTGCATTGATGTATATAAAATTGTTTTCGGAAAGCTCTCACTGTTCTTTTTCTGGCTGCATGAAATCTATGGTTTTTTTTTAATCTAGTTGTGGTTTTCTTATGATTGCCAATGTTTGGGGTGTGTTTCCTGCTTCCACCCTTTGTTGTAGCTGAAGAAAAAAGGCAGAATTTCATCTTCTTTTTCTGCAAAGCTGCATCTGACCTTGGGCTTAGAGCACTAATCTTAAATTAAGTGGTGGAACGGCCAGTTTGCCTAAATGTTTTCTGTTATAATAACCTTTAATGATGCATCAATTGTACTATCTGGTTTCGGTAGGTTTTATGGAGACTAATGAGCCCACCGTGAAGGCGAGAATGGTTTGTTATATGTTCAGGCTCAGGTTCCACACCATGGTCATGTCTCAAGCAGGGATAAGAGTATAATTCTAGAAGTAACACTCCGATCATCCACACGTTAAGGCGAGAATGGTCTGTCAGCTTCAGGCTAAGGTTCCACATCATGGTCATGTCTCAAGCAGGGACAAGATTATAGTTGTAGTCTTGTAGAAGTAATCACTCCGATCGTTCATTATGTGTCATTTTACATTGTAGGCAATTGATCATTCATCAGTCGGTGAGCTTGAATACCTATAGCTCAAAGTTGAACTAAATACCGAGGTTCACACAAAAAGAATACCACCAATACAAAGAGGCCCAACTATCTGATTTAAATGTGTACAAGCTAGAGAATTACAATAAAATTACAAATATTTGCAAAGAGGAAGCAACATCCTCAGCTTTTCCTTGCTGCTATAACTGAAGGGGGAGGCCGCACAATTTTGATACTATCCTCATGTGTGATTTGCACCAGACATGAAATACATTGCTTGCTACTACTACTACCGCTATACAATATATGTTGGGTAAAATGATGGACATACATGCCGCTTTGTTTAAGTGACCTCAGATGGGAGCAGGAGCCCCCAAGATAAGTATATAACAAATAAAAAAAGCTTCTCTCATATGAATACAGCTATCACAACATAATATATGATACACACAAACAGACTATAATCCAGGAGGAAAATTGCTGACTTGACCTTGCTCCAACCTGTCCTCTCCGTTCACTTTGTACGACATCCGTATGCGCATGGCAAGCGGTTTCTGCATGCACATCACGATATAGAAACCAAAGATAGATCAGCCATAACAATCAGACAGAAAAAAGTTTAAGTCCAAAAGAATGAAGAGAAGCCAGATATATTCAGTGATCATGGCATTCCATGAAGCAGGAACCATTTTATGCATCAAAAGGTATTTATTTATGCAGAAAGTTACTAGGATTGTGCAACAGGAAGATAAACGTTAATCCTCCATGCCGTATGTGGAAGTTGTATGGATGAGGACTTCAAATGCAGTTCAATCAAATAATAGACATAAAAGATGAACCCGGAGTGAAGGATGCAGGTCTATACCTGCCCATGTTGACTGTTGGTGACATTGAACCCTTGTGTGACTGAACCCTTTCCACTGGCTGGAACAACGTTGCCGCTAGCTGGATCCAGTCGCAATTGAATGAACTGAAATTCCGATTTGGACAGCATAAGAAACATTTCCAGCAGTTTACCAATTCGGATGGGTAACTCAGACGAACAGCTCAAACATAGAATACAATATAAAGCATGATGATGTTACCTTTGGAACAGCTGCCTGAAAAATGAAATCCGTGTAAGTAGTAGATGTCAGATTTGTAAAAGTGGCATGGATGGTAGTCTCTTGCGGCTTTCCAAGATGCTTTCTTAAATCGAATACGATCTTCAAAGTTGCACTCTGGAAAGCCGTTATTGATGGGAGTGCATCTTCAAGTCCTGCCAGAATAAGAGGTTTATTAAAAAACATAGTATTACAGTCGGTTCTTGCTTGCAGAAAAACTGTAACCAAACTAACCAGAAACAGATGTACTTGCTGACAAACCATTGAGCAGATCCACAACTTGAGGTACAACAGTACTGGATTTAGTCCCTGCTGCACAAGATGTTTACAATTCGGCAATGGTGCTAAACAGATATAGATGCAGCAACTGGTACGGATAGCATCAAACACTAACCAGAACTAAGTTGCCAAAAAAAAACTAACCAGAACTAGATGCACTTGATGACAAGCTGCCGAGCAGATCCATAGGTTCAGGTACAAGAGAAACAACTTGAGGTACAGCAGAAACGGGTTTTTTCTCTGCTACGGAAGTGTTAGAAAGTTCAGCAATGATCACAGAAACAGAAATAAGGTAATTGTTACGATCAGAATTATCTTTACCTTGGGCAGGAGAGCTCGAGTCTAGCAGGCCATTTTGTGATGGAGACGATCCAATGGATAGAAGATCCATCAGAATATCTGTGCTCGCAGAAGGTACTCCTGGACAGGATGGAAGGAACTTATTAAGTCTAAGGTGAGGATATTCTAATAGCAGGCAAAAGAACGTAACAATTGATAGATGAGATAATAATTGAAGTGCAAAGATGAACTTTAATGTTAGAAGTGCAAATGTGAACTTTTCTGCAATACAATAAATATAAATGTTACAGTGTCAATGCAACTTACTGAAAAAGCACAAGCAAGCTTAGCTCGAACATTTTTGTGGCAAGCAACAAGCAGGGAGTTGAATTAAATTATTGGAGAAGAGACATTAAACTAAATTCAAGGCTTGGATGATAATTAGTTAATTATTTAGCAAGACCCTGAACATGTAGCATCCTCAAATTGTAGCACAGTTAAAAGTAAACGTCAGAGGAGGGAGGGGTGGAAATAAGATATAAAGTACTTCCATTTCAGTCAAGTGAGAAGCAAAATACCAAGGAAGTCCATGAGAATAATATCGAAATACAATACAAAAAATACCTGCAGTTGATAGATTTGTCCCACCAATACCCAAAAGGTCTTGTAGAAAATCATTAGGTGTTGTAGCAGCCGAAGTGCTAGGGACTGGTGCATCGTCAGAACTCAAATCAAGCAAATCAACTAAAGCAGCTGCAGCAGGTTTCGCTACACCATTTGGGAGCTTAAGGTCTCCAGGAGTGACTCCTGAAGCAGGCTTATATGCTGGAGTAGTTGCTTGTGTAGCACTAGCCCTCTTCACAAGATAAGCAGCTTCATCCAATACAGGCATACGTTCAAGCAAAGATGACCTGCACTTATACCATATTTCTCTAAGTTAATACTAGTCATGAGTACCAGAATACAATATAAAGTTTATGTCATCACTACCAGAATACAATATAAAGTTTATGTAGTAATATTTACAAGTTCTGTAAACCACCTGATAGACTGATGTCTTTGTATAATGGAACCGAATTCAATTGACCTTTGCTGTAGTTCAAGCACCATATTCTCTTTATTCTGGGCAACTATTTGTTTTATCCTCCTGTTAAGAAAGTAGTACTATTTAGCATAACAGTAATATAATATAAGCAGCAATTGGCAGTAGTTAACACTAGTTACATTATGATATACTCCCTCCGTTTCTAGATATAGGGTGTATAGTTTTTGGCACGGAAATTAAGAAAGACTCGTGGAGAGAAAACTACACAAGGTTATGGAGGGATTGATCCTGAACAATTGACATGACAAAATAGAGAGTTTTCAAAAGATGAAGAAACCTAAGCAAATCCCAAAAAAAATGTCCACACAGGTTGTCCAACGCAATATACCTTATATTTTGGAGTCTTTTCTCAAAAAACTATACACCTTATATCTAGGAACGGAGGGAGTAAGTTTGTACAGAAGGTAAGTTAATGCAGATGCCAAAATTATAGAAATCAACACATCATTACATAGTTCTTCAGCAAGTGACAGAAAAAAATTCCATACTCGAAGTGATCCAGCAAGTCAAAGCTCACTTGTAAGAGTTGACACAGTTGCACAAACTTAGAAGTCATGGAAAAATGGTTTATAGAGAACATTGCGAATAGAGGAGAACCGAAAGAATGAATTCAACTAGCTTTGAGCCAGTATTTTGTACAGTAGAAAGTTACGCAACTACAGCCGAGTTGAAAGATATCTTACTCAGACATAGATGGGAACCGTGAGGAGAGCTTCAAAAGAGCAACAAGACACATAGACCGAGTCGTCACGTCTGCAGAGTAACGGTTAAAACCAAGCTCCACAGCATCCACAGCATCAGATTCTGTTACCTGGACAAGTTAACATGTTTGGCATGATGTCTGACAACAATATCATAGAAAAGTAATGCTACCAGATGGAATATTAGCCTTGCAAAAGTTCATGGGCCTCAGAGCCTATGGCCCGATGCTCACCAATCACTATAGCACAACTGCTGTCTAATGGACCAACATAGAGCCCACTAATCAAGTTATGTCACCAAACAAACGATTATAAGGTTCCATACTCCGTTGAACCAACCTCACAAGTTGTTCTACCCACAGTAAAAATTACTCATGCTAATTAAATTCTCTTGGACTAAACACCAAATAATTAAATGAATGTTTTGCCGAGAAATAATGCCAACAATTATTGAGAATGAGAACAATAATGGTGGATCAGACAGTAATGCAACTTATAAATGTTCCAGCTTTTGTAGTTGAAACTTGAAACAGCTACAAAGTTCAAAACATCAGGAATGTGGCCAACAAGAATGTGCACTCACCGTGATTGATGGCTCAGCTTCAAGCATGCCAACATTGTTCACTAGCATTTCACCATATTCTCCAATGCACCAAACAGCTACTCTCAGTAGACTTCCCTATTGTGTAAACATGTAATGTCAACAAAGTTACACAAATCTCAGGTAGAATGAGATATTGAGTGGAATGGACTGGAAGGCATCCATTACAAAGAACAAAAACAAGATCCAAACCTGTTCACTGTATGCTCGTAAGGCCGTGTATAATGACCTCACTGCGTATCCTTGAAGTTCAGATGCATTGCTTATTACAACAATAAGGGCATGCCATACATCATCCTTCACATGATTTCCAGCCTGTTAATCGATAAGAGTGCAAAACGAATTCAGATTCTTTTATATGTTGGTCATTAAGGAAAAATAACCTGGAGAATTGGACGTATATATATATGTCCCATCATATATTCAATAGTGTTCACGTGAAAAACACCCATAAGTTGTAACAAATGTGGATTATAAGCAGTTGCCTGGGAATCAACCAACTAAGTTTTCATGTTTCATGATGTTTAACATTCTATGCACAGTATCCTTAATGCATATGAATATAGAAAATCGATGCCATCATGGTTTAGCTGCTATACTCGATAAATTTAGTCCCTTCATTTTCTCCAATCATAAATAAAGAATTTTTATAGATTAAAGGTTTTTGTGCAATCCAGAAGAAAAAAAAACTGCAGCAATAGATAGGATAAAATATGTGCAAAAGGCAACCAGTGTGCTGGTTCAAACGAATTGTGATTTCTTTCCTGTGATAGCAGGTTGGCAGGTGATTTCAACTAATTGTTAACATTCTTCAAAGTTTCTGTGTGCATATTTGTGGAATGAACTAAGGTAACTGCTGAAGAATGGCAAGGAATATTTCAGGACGCACAAGTTATGACAAATGTTTGGAACCACTTAAGCAACAGTATCACAATATACCATTTGCAAACAGATATCCCAGTAGACCGTAAAATCAAATTCTCTCTGTAACATGTGATATTCTTATGCATTATTGTCAATGGAGGTAACTCATAGTGATAGTCTGTGATGCCCTCACTTGCTATTCCCAGTGTGTAATATGTGCATGAACTTCCTTAGAACAGATCAAGAAAGCAACGACCATAGCTAAATCTTCTTACTAGCTCTAACAGCATTGCAGCAACAAGGCTGCATTGCCAACACAAATATGTTTTGGAATGCAAACCTTTCAGATATAGGATAGCTCCACTGTATCTTGATACTTACCAGGGATAAAACCTTGAACATCTGATCAAGATACCACAACTTCTCTTGAGAAAACCTATTAGAGATGCAACCTGTTAAAAGTGCCATGCGACAACCGGAAACCAACAAACCAATAGGTACTAACTTTTCAGTGATCGAACATATTTTGGCTGTGAGATCTTCTTTGAAGTCAGGATCAGCTACATCTAAGTAGTCGACGAGCTCTTTGGTGAGAGGCTTTACATTTGTATCATTAACCAACAAAAAAACAAGTTCAAGGGCCCTTTTGCGAATTGAAGCATCGGCATCCTGAAAAGTGCACAGGTGGTTCAGAATGTTAAAAGCCAAAATAGCGGGACTAATGTTCCTGAATTAATAAATGGAAGTGTTGATTACAGCCCGCAAGGTTGCAGCACTGAATTCTTGTACAGTGGAGAATTAAGGAACTTATATATTAGTATGTTGTAAGCCTTGACTTAAAACATTGCTGTGAAAGAGAAGTACTATCCAAACTGACTATTGCCCCCAAATAATATGTATCAAGCGTTAGCAAGTACACAAACATGATTGGAAGCAGTGAAACGACTGCATTTTCCTCCTTTCAGATGAGAAAGAGATGATGAGGAAAACACAAACATTGTAGGAAACAAAGTGAAGTTACAATAAATTCTCTCCTTTTCTATGGAATTACTATACTAGCATATTGAAAACTTCATAAGTGTGGGCCTGTCGAGGAAGAGGAATGAATAAGAGAGTCCTTATTATGGAGCTGTACTATATTGGCCCCCAAACAACAGTACAAGACAAATACTCAGCATATTAGACAGAGTGATATGTATTGTTACCTTTACACACTCTAATATTGTCACCCTGTGCCTCTGCACGGCTTGTGTATCTACTGTAATGGCCCTCATAAGTATGTTCAGAGCAACATATCTGTAAGTACAAGAATAATATGAACAGTGAATATTTTAACATGGAACAGGGCAGATGGATAAACATTTTACTGATGTTATTGTTAGGAGAGAAGCAGAGACCCAATTGTTTGATGTATCACCACCAGAAAATAATTATAGCTACAGTGACAGTCATAAGTTACAGCTGAGCTACTTCCTTATTACAACTAGCAGGTACATGACAAAGGTAAAAGGAAGTCTTGGCAAAGTGGCAAACACATTATCTTACAGAAAATAAGCAACCAAGGTCAACATAAAAGAAAAATAACCTTATATTGTTATCGCGGTTTGACAAGAATCTACCCAGAATATTGATAGCCAGGACACGTAGACCACTAGTAGCTTCGATGCCCATTATAGTCTCAACACATTCATACAAGATGGCATTTCCAGCATTCTTGTTTGACTCAGTTTTTGTGGCAACCTGGAAAAAGATATCACCGTTAATTATCCAATGTAATATTCTATCAAGAGCCAATTATAAAAACCAAAAAAGGTGGCACTTTGTGGTTAAAAAATTCAGTAAATAGGGAAGGAAATATGAATCTTTTATGGGTTAGTACTACCCAAAGCTCGACCTAAAGGAACAACAGCATACAGTAATTAACACAATATGAACTCAACAAGTAATAGGTTAAGTATCAAAGCTTGATCTTGACCCTAAAAAGAGCAAAACTGAGCTCATGGTGTTTATAACATCTACAACATTGTAAATCCCCTGAGTGGAAGGTCAACACAAGATATTTCAGAAACCAGATAAAACTCGGGCAATGGGAACTGACTAAATCATCATGATATGCACGGAGAATAAATGACAGTTTTGTGCATGTGAAACCAAATATAGATATTAGGCAATCACCTGAGCAAGAATATCATTCATATATTCACTGCAGTCTGCGTCTCCTTGACCCAACATACGCATAAGTTTAAGAACTCGAATATGCAAGAAAGGATCCGAAATTCCAGCAACATCATACTCGGGAGCATAAGAACTATTGGAGACATCTCTAAGTATACGGACCAAACCTTCGATGCAGTTCTGCAATGACACGAAGGATTACAAACATAAATATAATCATTGATAATGGTCTCAATCCACTTATTATAAAAAAAATGGCCTTAGGGGTAAAAAGAAGTCCTTACCTTCCTTAGGTACTCCAGTGCGTCTTTGCTGGCTTTACACAGTTCCGTGCAGAGCTGAACTGCAGATATCAAAACCCCATGGTGTTTTTCCTTGAGTAATGATGCAGCAAGACCCATGAAGTTCTCCGCCAAATCTGGTACTTTTCTTACAATCCTTACAGAGCACAGAGCAGCCTAATAAACAGGGAGAGGTACCATGAATAACACCCCCATACAACTCATGATTTCAAAAGGTAAACCGAATGAAGTAGTATGTAAATAGTGTAGAAGAATGAAGCAAAATGAGTACTTTCCTAGTAAATGTTTGAAAATACACTAAGAAATAATGGGCCAAGAGACACCCGGACTTTCTTTTCATGTGTATATATGATAATCCAGATTGATGACTTGCATAATGATGTGCAGTTTTTTAATCAACCTACGTTCCACATCTATTCAAAGCCAGCGGGCCTTAGCAATTCTGTGGGCAGTAAGCTTAATTTGGAGATGCTCTACTGGATTCACTAACAAGATATCGAATTATGGTACTATGAAGTAAGTACCTTCTTCTTTGTATTGACATCCCTACTGCGCAACAGCTTCTCGACTTCAGGAGCCAGATCCCGGGCCATTTCAGCAGAGCAGATGTTCCCGAGCGCGCACAAGGCGAGTCCCACGATGAAGGGGCTCGAGTGGTTGAGATCTCTGCCCAATGTTAAGCACTAACATTACTCAAAGCTCGGCATGACATACAACACTCGCAGCAGCAGCAGCATTGCAAAGACAGAGTCGGGGTGGCCCTACTGTTTGAGCGAGTTGGTGACGAGCATGAGCACCTCCTGCCGCTCGTCGAGGAGCAGCATGAGGCCGAGGTAGCCGATCCGCTTCTCCGGGTAGCCGACGGCGGCGATGAGCTTGAGGCACTCCATCTGGCCGAAGTGGGTCGGGTAGCCGAGCATGTGGATGAACATGAGCTTGGCCATGTTCCGGTGCCGCAGCTCCTCCTGGCCCCGCTCGCTGATCGCGGTCCGGATCGCCGCGCACTCCCGCCGCACCACCGCCCGCTCCTCCGCCGCCGTCTTGCTCGCGCGTATCGCCCGTATCATGTCCCTGCGGAATCAGCCCAGTTACAGCATTGCCCCGCGGCCGCGGAATCGCGAGGGGTCAGAAAGGGGAAATCTTGCTCACCGGAGGCGGGTGCCGGAGGAGAAGGGATTCAGGGCCATGTCCGAGGCGAAGTCCTCGACGATCTTCTCGACGGTATCCAGCTTGAGATCTCGGGGGGCGCGCGCGAACGCACGCACGCACACGAGAGGTGTGGAGGGAGGGAGCTCGCGGGATCTGGCTCGCGAGGTAGTTGAGGCGGGAAGCAGGCTGGAGGAGGAAGAAGGGTGGATCTGGAGAGGAGTGGAAATGGTGGTGACGGTGGCCGGTGGGGACTGCGATTAACCCCCTGGATTCTTTCGTATTCTCAAACTTTAGGCCCGTTTGGAACAAATTGTGCCGAACTGAAAGATCCACAATGAGATTTCAATGAATTTTGAATAGTAGTTCTAGTACAAGTTTAGGCGATGATTTTGGTGAGTGTTCATTGTTCATTTTCCGGGTAAGCTATCGGAGGGTGTGTAGTTGTTTATACATTGAAACAACGAGCCTCCTCGAGAAAACATCCATATTTGATTTAGACATGTCTTAAGTAAAAGAAAACAGAAATTTAGCAATTAATATTCTTTCAGGTATTCGGATTAACAAATTGTAGACCAAATTTTTTTTATTTAACGTATAGTAGTGGCCGACATAATCATTCTATCGGTCTAGATAGTAAGTTAGAGAACATGTAATGAATATAGAAAATGTGGCAGATAGATTACCCATCCCTCATTTTAAGCATATCACTAACTGGACTTATGCTTGTTTCGAAATAATCAATCCAATTTTGTGTTCTACATACCTGTGTAATTTGGTTTATTTTTTGATAAAGATCACTTTATTACTTAAAAGGTTTAAGCATTACGTTTGGTCTCTGCATAACTAGGATGCACATACAACCGCTCAAATCCAAAAGGTGTAAATCGAAAAAAAAAATAACACAATTGCCTAAAAAGATTCAGTTGTCATCCATGTTGAATAAAAATATCTCTCCTTGAATCATCCAACTGTATAGTCACCTCCAGGTCGCGACGCTCCACACGTTGTAGAGACAGCCATAAACAAAGCATAGATTTTATCATAAAAAAAACTTGTCATATCTATACCAAATAACGGCAAGTCCTCCCATTCTAATAAGCAATGTTGTGTGGTAGGTATAAGGTCGAACCTATCTACTCCCTCCGGTCCTATTTAATTGACTCAGATTTAGTACAAAGTTGTACTAAATCCGAGTCAATTAAATAAGACCGGAGGGAGTAGATGACTGATCAAACAGATCTATCAAATTTGCATTAGAAGAATAAGTGTTTGATGGTATCATCTTGATGGCAGAAGAAACACATTATACTTCCATGCCAATTGCGTTTCGCAAGGTTGTACTTAGTGAGGTTTACACATCGACGAAGAAACCACACGAACACTTTATTTTTTAGCGGAATCTTCATCTTCCTTTTTTTTGTTATTATCCACCGAAACCAATTGGATTAAAGCTTTTTTACATGCAAATTTCATCGAAACTCGTCAGACCCTTGAGTCAACTGGACCAAAGCCAAACGCTATAGTAACTCATTCCAAGCATCTAGCCTAGGACCAGCGAGATCACTTATGAATGTCACATTTAGTGGGGAAGTTTCCAGGAGAACGTAGCATAGAAAACAAAAAATTTCCTACGGCGAACACGCAATCCAAGCCAAATGGAATCTTCAGAGGAGGGGATTACCGAGACTTTACCCTTCCAAAGCCTAAGGCCTTTGCTGGCAAGACGTTCACTTGCCGCTTGCAAAGCGTAGAAGATCTTGATCACGATCGGTTCGGCGCCACGAACGGGCGCACCTCCGTACTCGGTCACATTTCGGTTGTTGATGAAGACGACGTCCACCTCCCGTTCCAGCGGGCAGCGGAAGTAGTAGCTCCTCTTGAATCCGCAGCACGACGGCGTGGTGTCGGTGGCGGTGGAGAAATCCGGCGGAGCTTCGCTAAGCGTGCGGGATATGGTGGAGGAGCGGGCGCTAGGGTTTGGGGAGAGGGGTGGCCGGCCACTATGGGGGCGGCCAAGCTTGAGGCTTGTGTCGGCCCCCTCCCTTGGCCCTCTATATATAGGTGGAAGCCCCAAGTGTTGGACTACAAGTCTTCGAATAAGACCGAACCCAAAACCTTCCATATGGTGGGAAACCTTCCCTCCCACTAGAGGTGGGAATTCCACCTTCCATAGGGGGGTGGCCGGCCCCTAAGGGGAGTCCACTTGGGACTCCTCCCCCACTAGGGTTGGCCGGCCATGGAGGTGGAGTCCCATGTGGACTCCACCTTCCTTGGTGGTTTCTTCCGGACTTTTCTAGAACCTTCTAGAACCTTCCATAGAACCTTCCGCATCATTTTATTCACATAAAATGATATCCTATATATGATTCTTATTCTCGGACCATTCCGGAACTCCTCGTGATGTCCGGGATCACATCCGGGACTCGAACAAATATTCGAACTCCATTCCATATTCAAGTTCTACCATTTCAACATCCAACTTTAAGTGTGTCACCCTACGGTTCGTGAACTATGCGGACATGGTTGAGTACTCACTCCGACCAATAACCAATAGCGGGATCTGGAGATCCATAATGGCTCCCACATATTCAACGATGACTTTAGTGATCGAATGAACCATTCACATACGATACCAATTCCCTTTGTCACGCGATATTTTACTTGTCCGAGGTTTGATCATCGGTATCACACTATACCTTGTTCAACCTCGTCTCCGACAAGTACTCTTTACTCGTACCGTGGTATGTGGTCTCTTATGAACTTATTCATATGCTTGCAAGACATTAGACGACATTCCACCGAGAGGGCCCAGAGTATATCTATCCGTCATCGGGATGGACAAATCCCACTATTGATCCATATGCCTCAACTCATACTTTCCGGATACTTAATCCCACCTTTATAACCACCCATTTACGCAGTGGCGTTTGATGTAATCAAAGTACCTTTCCGGTATAAGTGATTTACATGATCTCATGGTCATAAGGACTAGGTAACTATGTATTGAAAGCTTATAGCAAATAACTTAATGACGTGATCTTATGCTACGCTTAATTGGGTGTGTCCATTACATCATTCATACAATGATATAACCTTGTTATTAATAACATCCAATGTTCATGATTATGAAACTAATCATCTATTAATCAACAAGCTAGTTAAGAGGCTTACTAGGGACTCTTTGTTGTTTACATATCACACATGTATCAATGTTTCGATTAATACAATTATAGCATGGTATATAAACTTTTATCATAAACATAAAGATATATAATAACCACTTTTATTATTGCCTCTTGGGTATATCTCCAACAGTCTCCCACTTGCACTAGAGTCAATAATCTAGATTACATTGTAAGGTACCTAACACCCATGGCATTCTGGTGTTGGTCATGCTTTGCCCTAGGGAGAGCTTTAGTCAACGGATCTGCTACATTCAGATCGGTGTGTACTTTGCAAATCTTTACTTCTCCATCTTCGATGTACTCGCGAATCGAGTGGTAACGCAGCTTGATATGCTTCAGCCTCTTGTGTGACCTTGGTTCTTGTGCATTGGCAATGGCACCCATGTTGTCACGATGATGATGGGTCCAATGCACTAGGAACCACACCGAGCTCTACAATGAACCTCTTCATCCATACCGCTTCGATGAAGCCTCTGAAGCCGCTATGTACTCCGATTCTGTTGAGGATTTCGCCACCGTGCCTTGCTTCGAGCTTGCCCACTGCTGCGGCACCATTCAATATAAACACGTACCCAGATTGTGACTTAGAGTCATCAGGATCAGTGTTCCAACTTGTATCGGTGTAACTTGTTACAATGAGCTCTTGGTCACCTCCATAACAAAGAAACATATCCTTAGTTCTTTTCAAGTACTTCAGGATATTCTTGACCGCTGTCCAGTGTTCTATCCCTGGATCACTTTGATATCTGCTAGTCAAACTAACAACATGTGCTATATCCGGTCTTGTACATAGCATGGCATACATGATAGAGCCTACTGCCGAGGCATAGGGGATCCGACTCATCCTTTCTCTTTCTTCTGCCGTAGCCGGTCCTTGAGTCTTACTCAAGACCTTGCATGGTAACATAGGTAAGAATCCTTTCTTACTTTCGTCCATTCTAAACTTTTTCAATCTTGTCCAGGTACTCTGTGATAGCCCTATTAGACGTCTTGATCTATCTCTATAAATCTTGATGCCTAATATATATGATGCTTCACCAAGGTCTTTCATTGAAAAACTATTATTCAAATAACCCTTTACACTGCTTAATAGTTCTATATCATTCCCAATCAATAATATGTCATCTACATATAATATCGGGAATGCTACAGAGGTCACTACTTGTAAATACAGGCCTCTCCATGACACTGTATAAACCCGAAGTCTTTGATCACCTTATCAAAGCGTCGGTTCCAACTTCTTGATGCTTGCTTCCCATAGATTGAACGCTGAAGTTTGCATACTTTGTCGGCATTTTTAGGATCGACAAAACCTTTGGGTTGTACCATATACAACTCTTCCTCAATGTCTCCATTAAGGAACGCCGTTTTGACATCCATCTGCCAAATCTCATAATCGAAAAATGCAGCTATTGCTAACAAAATCCTCAGATTTTAGCTTCGCTACAGGTGAGAAAGTCTCATCGTAGTCAACACCTTGAATTTGTCGGAAACCCTTTGCGACAAGTCGAGCTTTATAGACAGTAATATTACCATCGGCATCTGTTTTTCTTTTGAAGATCCATTTATTCTCGACAGCCTTGCGGCTATCAGGTAATTCTACCAAAGTCCATACTTTGTTATCATACATGGATCCCATTTCGGATTTCATGGCTTCTTGCCATTTGTTGGAATCTGGGCTCATCATCGCTTCTTCATACGTCGCGGGGTCTTCATCATTGTTATCCACAATCATGACATTTAGACAAGGATCATACCAATGAGGAGTGGCACGATCCCTTGTCGATCTGCGAGGTTCAGTAGCTTGTCTCATTTGAAGTTTCATGATCATTATCATTAGCTTCCTCTGTTGCGGTGTAGGTGGTACGGGAACATTTTCCGCTGCGCTACTCGATCAACGAGTAGAGATTCTTCAATCTCATCGAGTTCTACTTTTCTTCCAGTCACTTCTTTAGTGAGAAATTCTTTCTCAAGAAAGGTTCCGTTCTTAGCAACAAAGATCTTGCCTTCGGATCTGTGATAGAAAGTGTACCCTATAGTTTCCTTAGGGTATCCTATGAAGACGCATTTCTCCGCTTTGGGTTCTAGCTTGTCGGTTGTAACTTTTTTACATAGGCTTCGCAACCCCAAACTTTTAGGAACGACCTTAGGTTTCTTATTAAACCATAATTCATACGGCGTTTCAACGGATTTTGATGGTGCTCTATTTAAAGTGAATGCGGTCTCTAATGCATAACTCCAAAATGATAACGGCAAATCATAAGAGACATCATAGAACGAACCATATCTAAGAGAGTTCGATTACGACGTTCGGACACACCGTTTCGTTGTGGTGTTCCCGGCGGTGTCAATTGTGAAAGTATTCCGCATTTCTTTAAATGCATGCTAAACTCATAACTCAGATATTCACCTCCGCGATCAGATCGTAGAAATTTAATCTTCTTGTTACGTTGATTTTCTACTTCACTTTGGAATTCCTTAAACTTCTCGAAAGTTTCGGATTTATGTTTCATTAAATAGATATACCCATATCTACTCAAATCATCTGTGAAGGTTAGAACATAACGATAACCACCGCGCGATGCTACACTCATTGGTCCACATACATCTGTGTGTATGATTTCCAATAAGTCGTAGCTCGCTCCATCATACCCGAGAATGGAGTCTTAGTCATTTTTCCCATCAGACATGCTTCGCATCTATCAAGTGACTCAAAGTCAAGTGATTCAAGTAATCCATCGGTATGGAGTTTCTTCATGCGTTTCACTCCAATATGACCAAGACGACAGTGCCACATATAAGTAGAATTATCATTCAATTTAATTCGCTTAGCATCAATGTTATGTATATGCGTATTACTACTATCGAGATCTAACAGAAATAAGCCATTCTTTTGTGGTGCTCGACCATAAAAGATATTATTCATAAAAATAGAACAACCATTATTCTCGGACTTGAATGAATAACCGTCTTGCATTAAACAAGATCTGATATAATGTTCATGCTCAACGCGGGTACATAATAACAATTATTTAGGCTTAAAACTAATCCCGAAGGTAGATGTAGAGGAAGTGTCCCGACTGCGATCACATTGACCTTGGATCCGTTTCCAACGCGCATCGTCACTTCATCTTTCAGCAGTTGTCGTTTATTCTTTAGTTCTGTTTGAGTTACAAATATGAGCAACCGAACCAGTATCAAATACCCAGTACTAGAACGAGAACTAGTGAGATAAACATCTATAACATGTATATCGGATATACCTTCTTTCTTTTTCTTGATAAGGCCGCTCTTCAGATCCGCCAAATACTTGGAGCAATTACGCTTCCAGTGTCCCTTCTCCTTGCGTAATAACACTCAGCATCGGGCTTAGGGCCAGACTTAGGTTTCACGGGAGGCGTGGCAGCTTTCTTGCCACTCTTCTTGTTCTTGCCTTTAGACTTGCCTGTTTCTTGAAGCTGGTGGTCTTGTTGACCATCAACACTTGGTGCTCTTTCTTGATCTCAATCTCAGCAGCTTTTAGCATGCCAAAGAGTTCAGAAACTCGTTGTTCATGTTCTGCATATTGTAGTTCATCACAAAGTTCTTGTAACTTGGTGGCAGTGATTGAAGGACACGATTAATCCCCGGTCTGTTAGGAATCACTATTCCCAAGTCACTGAGTTTCTTCGCATGCCCGGTCATAACGAGCATGTGCTCACTAATGGAGCTGCCTTCTTCCATCATACAGCTGAAAAAGTGTTTCGATGCTTCATAGCATTCCACGGCCGCATGAGTCTCAAAAATAGTCTTCAACTCTTTTATCAACTCATGAGGATCGTGGTGCTCAAAACGTTTTTGAAGATCGGATTCCAGACTGCATAAGATGGCACACCGAACTTGAGAGTACCGAGTTTTCCGAGTCATGTAAACATTCTTTACTTCATCGGTTTCAGTTTCTGCAGGAGGGTCACCTAGCGGTGCATCAAGCACATATTGCATTTCCGCCATTGAGGAAGATCCTCACATGACGGAACCAGTCGGTGAAGTTGCTACCGTTGCTCTTAAGCTTTTCTTTCTCTAGGAACTGGTTAAAATTGATTGAGGACGCCATATCTACAACATATTTGCAATAGTTTAGACTAAGTTTATGACAAATTGAGTTCAAATTTTAATTCTACATAATTAAAAATCTAGGTGAACTCCCACTCAAAACAATATCCCTCGCATTGTCTTAGTGATCACACGAACCAAATCCATCACACCTATGCCCGATCATCACGAGACAAGATGTAATTTCAATGGCGAACACTCAAAGTGTTCATCATATCAATCATATGATTCATGCTCTACCTTTCGGTATCACGTGTTCGAGACCATGTCTTTACATGCTAGGCTCGTCAAGGCCACCTTAGTATCATGTGCAAATCTTGCACCCGTTATATGTACTTATCGAATCTATTACACCCGATCATCACGAGATGCTTGAAACGATAAGACTTGATAACGGTGCTACTAAGGATGAACACTTTATTATCTTGAGATTTTAGTGAGAGGATCATCTTATAATGCTACCGTCGCGATCTAAGCAAAATAAGATGCATAAAAGGATTAACATCACATGCAGTTCATATGTGATATGATATGGCCCTTTTGTCTTTGCGCCTTTGATCTTCATCTCCAAAGCACGGACATGATCTCCATCATCAACGGGCATGATCTCCATCATCGTCGGCGAAGCACCAAGGTCAATGGCGCCGTCTTCATGATCGTCCTCCATGTAGCAACTATTACAACTACTTTGAAATACTACTCAACATGAAATTTAAAGACAACCATAAGGCTCTGCCGGTTGCCACAATACAATAATGATCATCTCATACATATTCATCATCACATTATGGCCATATCACATCACCAAACCCTGCAAAAACAAGTTAGACGTTCTCTAATTTGGTTTGCATATTTTACGTGGTTTAGGGTTTTCGAGCAAGATCCAATCTACCTACGAACATGAACCACAACGGTGATACTAGTGTTGTCAATAGAAGAGTAAATTGAATCTTCACTATAGTAGGAGAGACAGACACCCGCAAAGCCACTTATGCAATACAAGTTGCATGTCAGCGTGGAGCAAATCTCATGAACGCGGTCATGTAAAGTTAGCCCGAGCCGCTTCATCCCACTATGCCACAAAGATGCAAAGTACTCAACTAAAGATAACAAGAGCATCAACGCCCACAAACCATTGTGTTCTACTCGTGCAACCATCTATGCATAGACACGGCTCGATACCACTGTAGGAGAACGTAGCATAGAAAACAAAATTTTCCTACGGCGAACACGCAATCCAAGCCAAGATGCAATCTAGAAGACGGTAGCAACGGGGATTGTCGAGACTCACCCTTGAAGAGATTCCAAAGCCTACAAGAGGAGGCTCTTGTTGCTGCGGTAGACGTTCACTTGCCGCTTGCAAAAGCGCGTAGAAGATCTTGATCACGATCGGTTCCGGCGCCACGAACGGGCAGCACCTCCGTGCTCGGTCACGTTCGGTTGTTGATGAAGACGACGTCCACCTCCCCGTTCCAGCGGGCAGCGGAAGTAGTAGCTCCTCTTGAATCCGACGGCACGACGGCGTGGTGTCGGTGGCGGTGGAGAAATCCATGAGCTAAGCGTGCGGGATATGGTGGAGGAGCGGGGCGCTAGGGTTTGGGGAGAGGGTGGCCGGCCACTATGGGGCGGCCAAGCTTGGCTTTTGTGTGTCGGCCCCCCCCTTGGCCCTCTATATATAGGTGGAAGCCCCAAGTGTTGGACTACAAGTCTTCGAATAAGACCCGAACCCAAAACCTTCCATATGGTGGGAAACCTTCCCTCCCACTAGAGGTGGGAATTCCACCTTCCATAGGGGGGGTGGCGGCCCCTAAGGGGAGTCCACTTGGGACTCCTCCCCCACTAGGGTTGGCCGGCCATGGAGGTGGAGTCCCATGTGGACTCCACCTTCCTTGGTGGTTTCTTCCGGACTTTTCTAGAACCTTCTAGAACCTTCCATAGAACCTTCCGCATCATTTTATTCACATAAAATGATATCCTATATATGATTCTTATTCTCCGGACCATTCCGAACTCCTCGTGATGTCCGGGATCTCATCCGGGACTCCGAACAAATATTCGAACTCCATTCCATATTCAAGTTCTACCATTTCAACATCCAACTTTAAGTGTGTCACCCTACGGTTCGTGAACTATGCGGACATGGTTGAGTACTCACTCCGACCAATAACCAATAGCGGGATCTGGAGATCCATAATGGCTCCCACATATTCAACGATGACTTTAGTGATCGAATGAACCATTCACATACGATACCAATTCCCTTTGTCACGCGATATTTTACTTGTCCGAGGTTTGATCATCGGTATCACACTATACCTTGTTCAACCTCGTCTCGACAAGTACTCTTTACTCGTACCGTGGTATGTGGTCTCTTATGAACTTATTCATATGCTTGCAAGACATTAGACGACATTCCAGAGAGGGCCAGTATATCTATCCGTCATCGGGATGGACAAATCCACTATTGATCCATATGCCTCAACTCATACTTTCCGGATACTTAATCCCACCTTTATAACCACCCATTTACGCGGTGGCGTTTGATGTAATCAAAGTACCTTTCCGGTATAAGTGATTTACATGATCTCATGGTCATAAGGACTAGGTAACTATGTATTGAAAGCTTATAGCAAATAACTTAATGACGTGATCTTATGCTACGCTTAATTGGGTGTGTCCATTACATCATTCATACAATGATATAACCTTGTTATTAATAACATCCAATGTTCATGATTATGAAACTAATCATCTATTAATCAACAAGCTTAGTTAAGAGGCTTACTAGGGACTCTTTGTTGTTTACATATCACACATGTATCAATGTTTCAGTTAATACAATTATAGCATGGTATATAAACTTTTATCATAAACATAAAGATATATAATAACCACTTTTATTATTGCCTCTTGGGCATATCTCCAACAGTTTCCAACACCTTAATTAGCGAGCATGTCATATTTGTGGTGGACAAAATTGTACAAAACTGGATATTTTTCTCAGAGTGTGGCGTTACCTAGCCATTTATCCTCCCATATTCCTAAGGCCAATTTAATGAGCAAACTTAGGAATCATTAAGAAATAAATGTCCAACCACAACAGTTAGTTCTAAGGTTCCCAATATAAATCCCACTATCGCAACTCAAAGAATTGAAAAACGGTTTCTATCATTTCATCCCTTCCTACCCCCTTCATCACTCTAAGGTGCAGACCTATAAGCCCATAAAGGTGAAATAACATGTAGTCGATGTTCGCACATTACCATCATAAAACCACATAAAAATACTAAAACTTGACTAAATACACATCGCATAATATGTTGAAATCATAGCCAATTTATCCTATGCCCTCAGAAACATGAGGAACTACTAACAATGATGAAACATGATATGGATCAGCGGCATATGGATTACAACACAATCTGAGAATATAACTTCACCACTGATACGTCTCCAACGTATCCATAATTTCTGATGTTCCATGCTTTTTTTATGACAATACCTACATGTTTTGCTCACACTTTATAATGTTTTTATCGTTTTCCGGAACTAACCTATTAACAAGATGCCGAAGTGCAGTTCTGTTTTCTTTGTTTTTGGTTCCGAAAATTTGTTCGGGCAATATTCTCGGAATTGGACGAAATCAACGCCAAAGATCTTATTTTTCCCGGGAGGCTCCGAACACCGAAGGGGAGTCGGAGGAGAGCCAGGGGGCACCACACATGTGGGCCGCGCGGCCACACCCTGCGCCGGCCTGGTGGGAGGCCACCTGTCGGCCCCTCTGCGCGCCTCTTCGCCTATTTAAGCCCTTTCGACCTAAAAGTACCAATTGTGAAACTCCAGAGAAAGACTCAGGCGCCGCCGCCATGAAACTCCAATTCGGGGAAGTCTCTGTTCCGGCACCTGCGGGACGGGGAAGTGCCCCGGAAGCCATCTCCATCAACGCCACCGCCTCCATCATGCTCCGTGAGTAGTTCCCCCATGGACTACGGGTTCTAGCTGTAGCTAGTTGGTATTCTCCCCCCATGTACTTCAATACAATGATCTCATGAGCTGCCTTACATGATTGAGATTCATCTGATGTAATCGGTGTTGTGTTTGTTGGGATTCGATGGATTGTTACATTATTATTAGTCTATCTATAAAGTTTGTGAAGTTATTGTTGCTGCAATCTTGTTGTGTTTAATGCTTGTCACTAGGGCCCGAGTGGCATGATCTTAGATTTAAGCTCTATACTTATTGCTTAGATTGTATCTACAAGTTGTTTGCACATGTCTATGTCCGGAACCCGAGGCCCCAAAGTGACAGAATTGGGACAACCGGAGGGAAACGTAGGTATGAGGATCACATGTTTTCACCAAGTGTTAATGCTTTCCTCCGATGCTCTATTAAAAGGAGTACCTTAATTTCCAGTAGATTCCCTAGAGGCCCGGCTGCCACCGGCTGGTTGGACAAAAGATGTTGTACAAGTTTCTCATTGCGAGCACGTATGACTATATATGGAAAACATGCCTACATGATTAATAGACTTGATGTTGTCTTAATGCTATTTCAATCCTATCAATTGCCCAACTGTAATTTGTTCACCCAACACTTGTTATTGGAGAGTTACCACTAGTGTAGATAGCTGGGAACCCCGGTCCATCTCTCATCATCATATACTCGTTCTTTATGTCATTGGAAGTAGTATCAACTATTTTCTGGTGCCATTGCCTCTGTGTTACTATTACTGCTGTTGTATTCTGTTACTACTGCTCTCATATTACTGCTACTTTCACATCACCCCTGTTACTAGTGCTTTTCCAGGTGCAGCTGAATTGACAACTCGGTTGTTAAGGCTTATAAGTATTCTTTACCTCCTTGTGTCGAATCAATAAATTTGGGGTTTACTTCCCTCGAAGACTGTTCGATATACTTGTGGGTTATCAAGACTATTTTTCGGCGCCGTTGCCGGGGAGGCATAGCTCTACTCATAAGTTCACCTGGGGAGTACACTCTACCTCTCTCTCTACTTTTATTTTATTTTGTCTTGCTAGTTTATTTCCGTCTAGTTTATTTGTGCTTAGTTTATTTCTGTCTAGTTTTATTTTACTTAGTTTACTTTTGTCTAGTTTATTTTTGTCTTGTTTTATTTTCCCTATATACCTTAAAATCCATAAAAATTTGAAAAACCTAAAAATTAAAAAACTGCTGTTATGGGAGAACCAACAACCTACTTGGAGCTTATAGAATGTTATAATAATTATAGAGAATCAAGAACTGGTAAAATAATGAGTGCTATGATAGAAAAATTGAATACAATGGCTAAAATCTTGCTTAGACGCCATGATATAAACTGTTGCTCTCAACAGGATACTAAACATCTTAAATTTCAATGTGGCTTTAGTGAGGAATTTTTAATTAAGAACTATAATCGGAATTGCTATATTCATTATGGGTTCGAAGAGGTAGAACAATTTGTCTTATTTATGGGAGCCTCGAGATAGAATCCTTCATGGTTGAGAATTATGAAACTTGTGCTATTTGTAAGGACCTTAAAGATTATGTCTCTACTATCCTTAATTCTTGTATAGAATGCTACGGTAGGAATCCTTATATCCTTGATTATAAAGAGAGACATATTAATGCACAAGAATGCACTCACAATTTGCAGGAACCGGTGGAAGAAGAAATTGATGAACAAAGCTCATTGGATGAAAAAGAGGAAATTGATGAACCTGAAAGCTCATTGGATGAAAAAGAAGAGGAGAGTGATGAACAAAAGGAGGAAGAATGGATTAGCTACCCATGCCAACCTTCTAATGAGAGTAACTCTTTATCTCTTACACTATTTGATTGTCCTCCATGCTTACCAAAGGAGGTTGAATGTTATGTTACTGTGGATTCTCTTGAAATATTCCCTATGAGTAAAACTTGTGAGAATAATTATGCTACTGTTGTCTATGATAATACATGCTACTTTGATAAATTTTATAATAATGCTTTGTTTGTGCCTGATGTCGAAATGCATGGTACTAAAGAGTTTTGCGTAGCAAATGTTTATGATAAATCTCTAGATGATGGTCCTATGTTACTTGATAATATTAATTGTACTACTAATGAAAATGGTATTGGAGAGTTCTTTACTTTATCTATCAGTCCCATATCTTTTGAGATTGATCAATCATCTTGTTATATTATTGATAAAAGTGGGTTTGAAAGTTTTAATCCTATTATTTCTGAGCTTGATAAAAATTATGTGTTTGTGAATCATGAAAAGCATGCTTTATGTGATAGTTATATTGTTGAGTTTATCCATGAAGCTACTGAAAATTATTATGAGAGAGGAAAATATGGTTGTAGAAATTTGCATGGTACTAAAACACCTCTCTATATGCTTAAAATTTTGAAGTTACACTTGTTCTATCTTCCTTTGCTTGTTACTTTGCTCTTCATGAACTTGTTTATTTACAAGATTCCTTTTCATAGGAAGCATGTTAGGCTTAAATGTGTTTTGAATTTGCCTCTTGATGCTCTCTTTTGCTTCAAATACTATTTCTTGCGAGTGCATCATTAAAACTGCTGAGCCCATCTTGATGGCTATAAAGAAAGAACTTCTTGGGAGATAACCCATGTGTTATTTTGCTACGGTAATTTGTTTTATATTTGTGTCTTGGAAGTTGTTTACTAGTGTAGCAACCTCTCCTTATCTTAGTTTTGTGTTTTGTTGTGCCAAGTGAAGCCTCTAATCGAAGGTTGATACTAGATTTGGATTTCTGCGCAGAAACATATTTCTATCTGTCACGAATCTGGGCTTATTTCTCTATAGGAAACTCAGAAAAATCTGCCAATTTACGTGCGTGATCCTCAGATATGTACGCAACTTTTATTAGTTTTGAGTTTTCTGATTTGAGCAACGGAAGTACCATTTAAAAATTCGTGTTTACTGGCTGTTCTGTTTTGAGATTCTGTCTCTTTTTTGCATTGTCTCTTGTGGACTTTATGTGAGGCTTTCTAGACGTGGAGAGCTGTAGCTAATATTTTATTGAGTTCTTGCAATGTGTCACTACAGGACCAAGGTGGATTAAATTTTTTTGAGTACTAACCCCTCTAATGAAGTTTATGAGAAGTTTGGTGTGGCAGAAGTTTTCAAGGGTCAAGAGAGGAGGATGATATATGATCAAGAAGAGTGAAAAGTCTAAACTTGGGGATGCCCCCATGGTTCATCCCTGCATATTTCAAGGAGACTCAAGCGTCTAAGCTTGGGGATGCCCAAGGCATCCCCTTCTTCATCAACTTAGGGTTTTTCTATTGAAACTATATTTTTATTCGGTCACATCATATGTGCTTTACTTGGAGCGTCTTTATTTTTGTTTGTTTTTGAATAAATTCGGATCCTAGCAATCCTTGTGTGGGAGAGACACGCTCCGCTTTTTCATATGAACAATGGTGTTCTTAGCTTTATTTTAATGTTCATGGCGGAGTTGAAAACCGCACTTATTGTTATTTGGTTGGAAACAGAAAATGCTTCATATTGTCTTGGATAATTTGATACTTGGCAATTGTTTTGAGCTCTCAAGTAGATCATGCATCATGTAGTTTAAACCTATTAGTGGAGAACTACCGTAGAGCTTGTTGAAATTGGTTTGCATGATTGGTCTCTCTAAGGTCTGGATATTTTCTGGTAAAAGTGTTTGAGCAACAAGTTGTAGAGTATTATAATGCTTGCAATATGTTCTTATGTAAGTTTTGTTGTATAGGTTCATACTTGTGTTTGCTTCAAATAACCTTGCTATCCTAAGCCTTGTATCGAGAGGAATACTTCTCATGCATCCAAAATCCTTGAGCCAACCACTATGCCATTTGTGTCCACCATATCTACCTACTATGTGGTATTTCTGCCATTCCAAAGTAAATTGCTTGAGTGCTACCTTTAAACAATTCAAAATTTATCACCTCTGATTTGTGTCAATGTTTTATAGCTCATGAGGAAGTATGTGGTGTTTATCTTTCAATCTTGTTGGGCAACTTTCACCAATGGACTAGTGGCTTCATCCGCTTATCCAATAATTTTGCAAAAGAGCTGGCAATGGGATTCCAGTCCCAAATTAATTAACAAAAATAGACACTCCTCCATGGTATGTGATTGTTGAACGGCACCCGAAGGATTCGGTTAGCCATGGCTTGAGAAAGCAAAGGTGGGGAGGAGTGTCATCAAAATAAAACTAAAATAAAAAGGCACTCCTTCATGGTATGAGATTGTTGGCAGGCACCCGAGGGATTCGGTTAGCCATGGTTTGTGAAAGAAAGGTTGGAAGGAGTGCCACACAAAAATAAAAATAAAATGGGAGCCGCTCTTTGAAGGTTTGTCTGGCAAGGGGGTTAGAGTGCCCACTACCATTCGTTGACAACAACAAACACCTCTCAAAACTTTACTTTTATGCTCTCTTTATGTTTTCAAAACCAAAGCTCTAGCACAAATATAGCAATCGATGCTTCCCTCTTTGAAGGGCCATTCTTTTACTTCATGTTGAGTCAGTTTACCTACTTCTTTCCATCTTAGAAGCAAACACTTGTGTTAACTGTGTGCATTGATTCTATATGCGTATTTGCATTCATCATATTACTTTATGTTGACAATTATCCATGAGATATGCATGTTGAAAGTTGAAAGCAACCGCTGAAACTTATATCTTCCTTTGTGTTGCTTCAATACCTTTACTTTGAATTTATTGCTTTATGAGTTAACTCTTGTGCAATACTTTTGATGCTTGTCTTGAAAGTACTCTTCATGAAAAGTTTTGCTATATGTTATCTATTTGTTAGCAACTATAGATCATTGCCTTGAGTCACTTCATTCATTTCATATGCTTTGTAATAGTATGATCAAGGTTATGTAAGTAGCATGTCACTAGAAATTACTCTTTTTATCGTTTACCTACTCGAGACGAGCAGGAACTAAGCTTAGGGATGCTTGATACGTCTCCAACGTATCCATAATTTGATGTTCCATGCTTTTTTATGACAATATCTACATGTTTTGCTCACACTTTATAATGTTTTTATGTTTTCGGAACTAACCTATTAACAAGATGCCGAAGTGTTAGTTCGTTTTCTGGTTTTGGTTCCGGAAAGGTGTTCGGGCAATATTCTCGGAATTGGACGAAATCAACGCCAAAGATCTTATTTTTCCCGGGAGGCTCCAGCACAAGGGAGTCGGAGGAGAGCCGGGGGCCACCACACATGTGGGCCGCGCGGCCACACCACGGCCGCGCCGGCCTAGTGGGAGGCCACCCTGTCGCCCTCTGCGCCGCCTCTTCGCCTATTTAAGCCCTTTCGACCTAAAAACCGTACCAGTGACGAAACTCAGAAAGACTCGGGCGCCGCCATCATCGAAACTCAATTCGGGGGACGAAGTCTGTTCGGCACCCTGGGACGAAGTGCCCCGGAAGCCATCTCCATCAACGCCACCGCCTCCATCATGCTCCGTGAGTAGTTCCCCCATGGACTACGGGTTCTAGCTGTAGCTAGTTGGTATTCTCTCCCCATGTACTTCAATACAATGATCTCATGAGCTGCCTTACATGATTGAGATTCATCTGATGTAATCGGTGTTGTGTTTGTTGGGATGGATTGTTACATTATTATTAGTCTATCTACAAAGTTTGTGAAGTTATTGCTGCAATCTTGTTGTGTTTAATGCTTGTCACTAGGGCCCGAGTGGCATGATCTTAGATTAAGCTCTATACTTATTGCTTAGATTGTATCTACAAGTTGTTTGCACATGTCTATGTCCGGAACCCGAGGCCCCAAAGTGACAGAAATTGGGACAACCGGAGGGAAGGCGTAGGTATGAGGATCACATGTTTTCACCAAGTGTTAATGCTTTGCTCCGGTGCTCTATTAAAAGGAGTACCTTAATTTCCATAGATTCCCTAGAGGCCCGGCTGCCACCGGTGGTTGGACAAAAGATGTTGTACAAGTTTCTCATTGCGAGCACGTATGACTATATATGGAAAACATGCCTACATGATTAATAGACTTGATGTTCTGTCTTAATGCTATTTCAATCCTATCAATTGCCCAACTGTAATTTGTTCACCCAACACTTGTTATTGGAGAGTTACCACTAGTGTAGATAGCTGGGAACCCCGGTCCATCTCTCATCATCATATACGTTCTTTATGTCATTGGAAGTAGTATCAACTATTTTACGGTGCCATTGCCTCTGTGTTACTATTCTGCTTTGTGTTCTTGTTACTACGCTCTCATATTACTGCTACTTTCACATCACCCCGTTACTAGTGCTTTTCAGGTGCAGCTGAATTGACAACTCAGTTGTTAAGGCTTATAAGTATTCTTTACCTCCCCTTGTGTTGAATCAATAAATTTGGGGTTTACTTCCCTCGAAGACTGTTGTGATCCCCTATACTTGTGGGTCATCAACCACCACATAAAGATAAGTTGCTAATCACAATCATGCAAATAGCACTTAAACAATATCGAGGGTTCAATCTACCACAAACTATGAGGGGAATGAGGTGGATCTTAGAGATAGAGATGGTGATTATGATGGTGATGATGGAGATGTTCATGGAGATGCCTCCCTTTACACCAAGGAGGAGTGGTGATGACGATGGCTTCGATTTCGCCCTCTCCGATGTCCTCATAGTAGAAGGAACTGCCCTCTCCTGGAGTAGGAGAGGACTATCGCCTCCGCTGATGCCTCAATAAATCGTGGAAAATATGACGTAGCTTTTCTAGCGAAACGGAGATATCCATGGAAAGGGAGGGCCAAGGCGATGCTCGAGGCACCCAAGGGAGGGCCTACTAGTCTGGTCGCGCCACCTAGGCTCTTTCACCCTCGTGGCCCCTCTCGCGTGATTCCAATGCTAGCAGTCCTTCTCCCGATGAAAAGTTTATGTGGTATTTTTTCTCAGATTTATTGATGTCTGGAAGGTCCCTAAAACAGAAAAATACGAAAAAAGAGGTTTTCTGCCTCCCATAAATTAAATAGAAATGAAAGAGACTATGTTCCGAAAATCAACTAAACGCATAAACAATTATAAAACAATGCAGATAAAAAATAGCTCATATGATGGTACAAAATGCATGTACCAATGAGTGATAGGCAGTCTAAAGCTACCAAAATCTTTCCAAAACCTTCATCAGCCGCAAGGGAGACAGCATGGTGCATCGTCAATGCTTCAGCTAATTCTGGTGTCGTGACCTCGTCAATAAACTCATTGCAAGAAGCTATACATATACCCAGGTGGTTCTTGATCACGAAGCCGATTCCCATTTGATGACACGAAGAAAAAAGAGTTGCATTAACATTAATATGAACCTTTGTCTTCAGGCGGCGGAGACCATCGGGTTACAGAGAATTGGTGTCACGCCTAGTAGAAGATTCTGGGCAGGAAGAAATGCAGCTCAATCATGGGATCACCATTTCTTGTACCATTTCGAGAGATCCATAGATGCCACCGGTATCAGTCAGTATCATTTTTCCCTGACCGTGGCACTGAGAAAAAATCATGGAGCTTAATCATTTTTTCCCTGACTGTGGCCGGTGGGGACTGCAAATAGCCCCTGGGTTGTTCCGTATTTGCAAACTTTACACCCGAGGAATCAAATCAACCATAAGATTCGATGAATTAGTACAGTTCTACAAGTTTAGGGATGATTTGGGTGAATGTTCATCGTTCATTTCCGGCTATAAGCTACCAACCAAGGGTGTGTACTAGTTGTGGTTGTTTTGGACATGCCTTAAGTAGAAAATTGTAAATTTAACTAATTATTGTTTTAAATATTTAGATTAAGAACTTGTAGACCATTTTTCAAAAAAATAACTTGAATCCAAGGTTGGACCATGTGAGCTGGTGAAAATGGACCTTTACACATAAAAAAATCTGGGAACGGTAGTAGTTGGGGGACGTATCAGGTGAAAATGGACAAAGACTGAAAATCTGCAAATTTTCAATGCTAGCCATCCGATCCTGTACCAATGGACGATATTTCTATGAACCACATCCCACGTCTAAGGTGCACATTTTGCAAGAAAACGCCCGCAACCCCAATTGTTCTTTGCACATAACCCCTTCTAAACAAGTAGTCCTCGGAATTAACCTTCCTAAATTGTCTCCACGAACTACACGGCATTTGCGGTCGTGCACAGAACATGGAGTGCAAATGAATGAAATGGTTCTCGACCAAAAACTTTGTTCGGGCAATAATCAGATGGAACCTCCGTACAACATTTTGTAACTCAAGAACAAACAAAAAAACAAACTGGATATGGAAAAGATTTCGAATCTGATACAGGTCAATGCTTCTGAAGCATGAAAATTTTATGGGCAGTCACTTACCCATTCCTAAATCCTAATTTGTAGAACAGGGAACAGAAGCAAGAAAGAAGGTTAGAATATGGAAGCAGCTGACATCAAAGATTGTGGGGCAGTGCGCTACTCCTATCTTTCAGTTGGATCAAGAAAAACACGCTGCCGGCCGGCCGGCAAGCCATCGGCCACATTTGATGTTGGCTGTCACGGGATCAGGCAACCCACCACCAGATCTGGCCAGACCCGAGCTCACCACGGCTTGATTCGGACGATATGCGGAGAGGCCAAAGCACAAAGCTCGTGCAACCATGGCAGGCGAGCTCACAACAACGGCGGGTGGGGCAGATTTGGAGACTACAACTCTTGAGGTTGATCTAAATAGGATGAGCTTCGAAATGGAGGCCGGCTGACGATGAACAAGGGAGAAATACAAAACCTATGTTCAAGCCCATTGAAAAGGGGATCTTGTGGGTGCAGGAAGGTCTGCATCTGGTACAGAGCAATGGTGAAGGCGTGGGAGAGAAGAGAAATGTTGGGCTGACAGGAGGGAGTTAGTTGCGACGAGGGTCTTTCTAAAAATATGAACGGGGGTGGATGGGGTGTGTGATATCAACCCTCGGTACAAAATCTAACGGTCCAGGTTCCGATTTTCAGATTTGCAGAAAGTAGTGCATTTGCAGGTGATACGTTCCCGTAGTAGTTGGTACTCGCCGATAGAGCTATGCAATTACATCTCTAAAAGCAGCGATACCATAATGCGAGTGCGGACCATACTGAGGAGTGGGAGCTCTCGATCTAGCCCAAGTAAAAAACCAAGAGAAGTGGTGTATGGACACTGCCACAATGATAGATGCACAAGAATCAACCACTCTATCTTGCTTAGACCCTGATGAAAGTAACCTTAGAGACCATTTGGATAGATCTTTCCTTGGAGGGATCTTCTAGCGGTTTGATGAATTAAATCTACGTATTTCGCTTCTTATTTAGCCTGTCCGCGCTCGTACCTCACCAATTTATCTTTGCGGTCTATAGTTAGAAAAATTCCAAGGCACCGGCATTTTTCACCGTGAGTAAAAGAAATTCTAGTTGGACTCTGCATCCTTAAATCTTGTAACGCACACGTTCTTCGGATATTTATATGGACACTTCGGAAACCTCTTGATAGGACTACATTCAATGCCTCTTATGCCTACTTGCAGCTTAGTATTCACACTTCGGTACAGTTATGTGGTTGTGAGCGTTGGAGGTCTATGGAAGCACAAGCCTTGTCTTAATGTGTAATCTTATGAATCGAATCCTTAGATCATGAGAGTATCAAAACCATGTTAATAATACAATGGAATTGATTTGACACTTGATATGAGAGAGAAACGTTATCGAAAGTGTTCTGGTAGATTCGAAATGTTCTGAAGTGATCGAAAGAGTTTCGGGAATTCAACGGAATTGTTTCAGGAAATTATGTGAGAGAAAATTAGGATTATGGACCTTTGTATGAAGTGTCAGAGGAGTGCCAAAGTACTGGGAGAGTGGGGAGAACCTATACATCGCCCGTTAGCAGGGGTTAATACGCCCCGCCCGCTAACAGGGCAATTTGGGCCTAGGCCCACTTAGCGCCGAATGTCTCCAGTTTTATGAAAATTTTGGAAGCTTTTGTGTGGTTTTTTCGATTTTTTCAGTTTCTTCGGTTCCTCTCTCGTTCGGTCACTTTTTCTATCGGTTTTTTATTTTTATAATTTTCTTCATTTGTTTTTTGAAGATTTTTTAATTCAATTTTTTCCTTTTTTTTTGCCTTTTTCTTTTTTCTGTTTTCTTCTTTTTCTGAATGTTTTTTAACCTTTTTCAAAATATGAATGAAAAAATTGAGCAAATTTTTTTTGAACAAAAAAATATGAATTTTTTATATTTTAGCAAAATTTTGTGGCACATATTGCTATATGGGCCCATATTGATATGCCCCACGGAAATACACATTTCTGTGGCGCATATTGCTATATGTGCCACTAAATGTTTTCTGGATTTTTTTGCTATCCACACACCCCGTGGATCCCCTTTTTTAGCGTTGTAAAATACAAAAGAAATAGATAGAAATTTCAAAAAATAAAATCATTCGAGGTGCCCATGTATTATGTCATCTAGTTTTCATGAGAATCATGAATTTTGACTTATTTGAAAATTGCGTCATGTATCGATAAAACTGGATTTCTGATTACATACGAACTCGAAAAACACCGTTTAATATATGAAAATATATCTACTCAAATTTCCCATTCAAAATCACCAGGATTTACCAGGTTATCCAATTTTTAGATTTTCAAACTGCTAAAGGGAAGTATGCAAATTTTCAAGTTTTGGGTTTTGAATAAAAAAATAAAAAAATTCGAAAAAAAATTATGTGGCGCACCAAATACAATGCGTCACGGAATTGTTAGGCTGGAATTCGAAATTCGGTGGCACCCTTCCCTTTTCTCCTCCTCCTCCTCATCTCCTTCACTTCTCCTCCACTTCACCTTCTTCTCCACTTCCACTTCATCTTTTGCTCGACTTCCACTTCACCTTCTCCTCCACCTCCACTTCCACTTTCCCTTCTCTACCCTCCTCCTCCACCATCCGGCGACCTCCTTCTCCACACCCGGTGACCTCCTCTGACGACGAGGACCACCACTTCCTTCTCCTCCTCCGGCGACCCCCTCTTGTCGGCCTCTTCCTCCACCCACCCACCCACAATTTCCGGCCGGCCTCCTCCTCCACCCACCCCACCCACCCACCCACCTCCGGCGACCTCCAGAAAAATTTAAAAAAAAATCTGGTGGCCCCAGATCTAGATCTGGCCACCATTTTTTTGAAATTCAAAAAAATTGTGGCGCGCCATCGTTGGGTGAGCCACATAAAGTTTTCTATGACGCATGCCTGCCTGATGCGCCACAGAAGTTTCATAATTTGGTGGCGCATGTAGATATGCACCACAGAAATAAAATTTGGTGGTGTGACTTCTGTGGCGCATGGAATATGCGCCACATAAAGTAAAAAAACGTGTGCCACAGATATGTAGTTTCCTAGTAATGATTCACCCATTTGGTTGGCTCTTTCCCATCTCCATTCGTGAAGGTTTTTAACATACGCTTGCATCTAAAGTAATACCCTAGTATGATTTCATATGTGACGACGAAGTCCTACTAGAATAGGGAGCATGGAAACATGCAACGCTGCAGAGGAGTTGTGCCTTCGACCCTAAAGGAGTAATGAGGCTAAGCGATGTCCGCGGATGCCTTCGGATCTCCATCAATTTGGGGAAGTTGTGCCCACCGAGTCTTTCGCAACACTCTTGGTGAGGCGGAGCCCTTCTTGAGTTCATCGGACAGGCTTCGAAGCCTTGCTCGAGTTCTTCATCAACTTCGTCATCGAGTCTTTCGCAATCCTCTCGGTGAATATAAGTTGATCCTCTCATGGTATATGTTACTGCATAGATAGATCTTGGGTGAGACGCACGTGTGAGAGAAGGCCACACGGGGAATCTGGCGATGCGGCGCGTGGTGGGACCATGCCCGGGATACGGGGCTCCTCACGGTGGCTTCGTGTGCCCTCCTGGGCTCACTATCTGACAGCTTGCTACATGAATAGCCAAAATCTTCGAGACTTATGACGACTCTTATTCATACTGATATTTAGAATATCTTACTCCACAAAGACATGCAAGTACTTCCATTTGAAAATTAAAAACATGATTATGTAGCAGGATATGTGTATTAATATAGTGTATGTATTTCTTATCATTGTGCCTATTAATTCCTATACAAACCATCTCACAAATAAGCTGCATATAAAATTCATCACCTAGTTGTCACACAAATTTGCATGTACAAATAACCACTTGGAGTTGCGACGTTGTCACCAATAAGACCATATTGATGAAGAGAAGAAGGTAGATAATGTGGGTCGTGAACCTCTGGTGAAATATATTCATCTTATGTCTCGTTTTTTAAAGGAAACGTTGGGACTGCTGATTTTATTACTCAACAAATACATCATCAGCTAATAGAGGAAGCCATAAAATGCAGTGGTTCATCTACCCAAACACTCGGACACACGTCATCTTTGTAAGTTTTGATCATATGATGAATCACGCCGAAGAATGTCGAGTTGATATAAATATTGAACGTAGGGAGAACGATGCATACCCTTTCGGGTCATCGGTTGCATGTTATGTAGGTAGGAAAAAGACCCCTATGTGGCAGTACAAAAAACCTGTTCATATACAATTGGAGTACTACTCCGTGTTGTATATGGACGGTATTACAAACTCTAACACCCCCTAAATCTAAACATTGGAGAGGTTGAGATTATGTTTGAACTCATCTAGTTTCTTAGAGCATAAAGTCTTGGTAAAACCATCAACAATCTGATCCTTGATAGAGATGAAACTAACATCTAGGGGTGTAAATGGATAGGATAATTTCCGCTCCGAAACCGGCCTCGGATCCGTTTTAAGGCATCCATATCCAATTTTAAGGTATCCGGCGGATAAGGATGCTATATAGAATATGGTATACTAAATAGCATGCGGATATGGATTATCCAAAATTTAATTAGGATAATCTGAAGGTTTTTACCGGATAATCTGATTTTTTAGTCAAAAACCAAGGCTAATCTCACAAGATTAGTAGCTATTGACTCACGAAATTCATTTGGCGATCATGTGTACCTCTACATTTGTATCAGTGCTCGAGTTTTAGCATATTGTGTCTCTTTTATGTTAACTATACAACACTGAAAGTTTAAATCCCTCTCAAAAAATTTAGTAATTGTAACTATCTACCGATGAAAGCATATATCCAATAATTTTTGTTTCCGGTCCGAGTCTGCCCCATTTACGATTCAAATCCCCACTTCGGTATATTCACATTCGAATTCGAAACCGGTCAATGGTCAATATCCACTCTGATCCAAATCCGAGAAACATATATGGTAAAGGATCCGTGAGATCCGTCTTCCATGATATCCGTCTTTTGGTTGAACTAGCTAGAGCATGCAATTCCACATTGCCTCAGGCCTACAAGGTCCTGGATTCAAATCCTAGCCAATGCACATCTAAGCCCCGTGCGAGATCTAAAAGAAATTTTGGTGGCATCCCTAAAAGAATCAAACGATACACATCTAAGCCTCGTGCGAGATCTACAAAAAAGGCTCACCGACCTAGATGTGAGGGAAGATGTTGAATATAATTGCCTAGTCTTTTTTCATCAAATCGATCTTATGGTAGAATTAGCTAGATGATACGTCTCCAACGTATCTATAATTTATGATGTTCCATGATAGTTTTATGACAATACCTACATGTTTTGTTCACACTTTATATCCTTTTTATGCATTTTCCGGAACTAACCTATTAACAAGATGTCGAAGTGCCAGTTCATGTTTTCTCCAGTTTTTGGTTCAAGAAAAGCTGTTCGGGCAATATTCTCATAATTGAACGAAACAAAAGCCGAACCTCGTATTTTACCGAGACGGATCCAGAACACCGAAGGAGAGACGGAGAGGGGCCAGAGGGGCCCCACACCACCTGGTGGCGTGGCCAAGGAGGGGGCGCGCCGCCCTATGGGGTGGGCCCCCAGGCCCGCCGCCTCTTCACCTATAAAATCCCACGCGACCTAAAAACCCGATACCGGTTGACGAAACTCAGAAAGAAGACTCCGGGGCGCCGCCATCGCGAAACTCCGTTTCGGGGGACAGAATCTTTGTCCCGCCGTCGGGGGGAAGTGCCCCGGAAGCCATCTCCATCGCCACCGCCTCCATCATGCTTGTGAGTAGTTCTCCCATGGACTACGGGTTCTAGCTGTAGCTAGTTGGTACTCTCTCTCCCATGTACTTCAATACAATGATCTCATGAGCTGCCTTACATGATTGAGATCCATCTGATGTAATCGGTGTTGTGTTTATTGGGATCCGATGAATTGTTACATTATGATAAGTCTATCTATATAAGTTTGTGAAGTTATTGTTGCTGCAATCTTGTTGTGTTTAATGCTTGTCACTAGTGCACGAGTGGCATGATCTTAGATTTGAGCTCTATAATTATTGCTTAGATTGTATCTACAAGTTGTTTGCACATGTCTATGTCCGGAACCCGAGGCCCCGAGTGACAAAACTGGGATAACTGGAGGGGATGGCTTAGATATGAGGATCACATGTTTTCACCAAGTGTTAATGCTTTGCTCCTGCTCTATTAAAAGGAGTACCTTAATTACCAGTAGATTCCCTTGAGGCCGGCTGCCGGCTGGTAGGACAAAAGATGTTATGCAAGTTTCTCATTGCGAGCACGTATGACTATATATGGAAAACATGCCTACATGATTAATAGACTTGATGTTCTGTCTTAATGCTATTTCAATCCTATCAATTGCCCAACTGTAATTTGTTCACCCAACACTTGTTATTGGAGAGTTACCACTAGTGTAGATAGCTGGGAACCCCGTTCCATCTCTTATCATCATATACTCGTTCTATATGTCATTGGAAGTAGTATCAACTATTTTCTGGTGCCATCGCATCTCGTGTTACTTATCCGTCTTTGTGTTACTGTTACTATTGCTCCCATATTATGCTGCTTTCACATCACCCCGTTACTAGTGCTTTTCCAGTGTGAATTGACAACTCAGTTGTTAAGGCTTATAAGTATTCTTTACCTCCCCTTGTGTCGAATCAATAAATTTGGGTTTTACTTCCCTCGAAGACTGTTGCGATCCCCTATACTTGTGGGTTATCACCACCCCACAAGGCGACGCGGCCAAGGGGGGGTGCCCCCTATGGTGTGGGTCCCTCGGGACCCCTCCGAGGCTGCCCTTCCGCCTATATATTCTCTTCGCCTCGAAAACCCTAAAAAAATCAGCCACGAGACGAGAAAAGTTACGCAGCCGCCGCCATCGCGAAGTCAAGTTCGGGGACGGAAGTCTCTCTTCCGCCGCAGGCCCGGGGAATTGCCCCGGAATCCATCTCCATTGACACCACCGCCATCTTCATCGCCGCTGCGACTCCCATGATGAGGAGGGAGTAGTTCTCCCTCTGAGGGCTCTACCGGTAGCTATGTGGTTAATCTCTCTCTCATGTACCTCAATACAATGATCTCATGAGCTGCCTTACATGATTGAGATCCATATGATGAGCTTTGTATCACTATTAATCTATGTTCTACTCTAGTGATGTTATTAAAGTAATCTATTCCTCCTCCATGATGTAAAGGTGACAGTGTGTGCATCATGTAGTACTTGGCGTAGGTTATGATTGTAATCTCTTGTAGATTACGGAGTTAACTATTACTATGATAGTATTGATGTGATCTATTCCCCCTTTCATAGCTTAAAGGTGACAGTGTGTATGCTATGTTAGTACTCGGTCTAAATTGCAATGGTCTATTATGCACTCTAGAGGTTACTTAAATATGAATGATGAATGTTGTGGAGCTTGTTAACTCCGGCTTGAGGGAGCTCTTGTAGCCCTACACAATGAATGGTGTTTGTTATCCAACAAGAGAGTGTGAATGTAGCACAAGTGAGGAGAAGTTATTTAATTATTATGTGATCAATGTTGAGAGTGTCCACTAGTGAAAGTATGATCCCTAGGCCTTGTTTCCAAATACAAACACATCGTTTATTTCTTGTTTCTGCATCTTTACTTCTGCAATATTACCACCATCTATACCACCGGTGTTTTACTATCTCTTTCTGAACTAGTGCACCTATACATCTGATAAGTGTATTAGGTGTGTTGAGGACACAAGAGACTTCTTGTATCTTAATTGCGGGTTGCTTGAGAGGACTATCTTTGACCTCTACCTCCCTGAGTTCGATAAACCTTGGGTGATCCACTTAAGGGAAACTTGCTGCTGTTCTACAAACCTCTGCTCTTGGAGGCCCAACACTGTCTACAAGAATAGAAGCACACGAAGACATCACTAGAGCGTGCAATTCCACAATAAGAATATCATACTACACCGAGTGAATAGCATAAAACCACCACATTGGTGGCCAAATTTACGAAAGACCACCACTTTTGGTTTGCGGGACATAAAACTACCATATTTCAGTTGGTTTTTTGCCGAACACGCAAATGACGAGTTTACAACGAATTGACAATGAATCTGACCATCTGACCCCACCCACTCTGCTGACGTGGTAATGCCCGTTAACGGCCGGTTGGTTTAGGGCCCACCAGTGCGTGGACGTGTACAAAGAGACGTTACTATGTCGCTCAGTCTCTCCTCTCCCGTCACTCTCGCTCAGTCTCTCCTCTCCCGTCGCTCTACTCCCGCCGCCGCTGCCGCTATTCTTGCCGCCGCCGCTATTCAGCCCGCTGGCCGTCAATTCCCAGTTGGAACGACGGTGGGTCGTCGAGCACGGCTCTTTCCTGGCCAGGGGTAAGTAGGTCGATTCAACCTTGCATCTAGGGTTAGGGTTTTGGCAGAGTTGGGAATTTTGATTTGTTGTCGATTTCCTCTCCTTTTCTGGTCGATTTGGTGGAATTGAGAAGGTTTTGTTTGTAATTAGGACTTCGCACCTATGGACTACTGCCCAGACAGCTGGGATGAACCAACATTCACGGGGTTGGCGGCAGGTTGCTCGGAGGTGTGCCGCCTCCACCAGAAGGAGCCGGTGAAGTGTGTCGCTTTTGAAGGAACGAACAGTGGCCGTCGCTTCTACATGTGTTCTGTGCAAGGGGTATGTTGCTCACAGTTCAAACTCTGTAGCAGTAGCTCTTTTTGTAATTTGGTAATGAGTTGATCGATACAATGACCCAGAGTCACAGAAGCAATGTTGCTCACAGAAGAATGGCAAGCCATGTTAATTAGACGTAGCTATGTAGTACTAATTGTCTATTTGTGTGAATAATTACATGTATGCTATGTAGTAGTAAATAAATAAGGGATTTCTATTTTCGTGCCCTCGGGTCCTTAGTTGTGCTCAGTTTTCCCCAGCTCCTTAGTTTTCCTCGGTTTTACCCAAACGTTTGTCAAACCATCACACGTGATGTAACGGCGGTTGCCAGACGGTTGACCGTTATCTTCGACTAGTGGGGCCATGTAGAACCTGCAAAGACACGTCGGACCATGCATCTTTGTTTGTAAGCATCGCTGTATCCAAAACGCGAACGAGTGGGGCTTCGGTATATCAAATGACAAGTGGGGCCATGACGCTGATACAAGGGCAATACACGGGTATGATTAGATTTTTAAACGGAGCTCTCAGCGATGGCACGGAGGAGGTGGCATGCGGGTGCCGAGATGAGATCGCGTCCACAAAGAACTGCATGAGGCGAGACCAGACGCATTAGATAGATATGAACTAGACGCGTTTAACCATGCAAGAAGAGAAAGAAATGGTCGACGACATCGACGACCACCTCAAAACTTTGACGGCCGTGTCGGACACGAACGCGACCAATGTAGAGAAAACTAGTGTCTCTCCTTTAAGGCGTGTATAGGTGGGTGCTAGGAGAGTGTGGTGGCGAAGGGAAAGACCTCGCGGCGGTCTGTGGCGTCCGCATAGCGGGTCGGCGTGGCCGTGCCCACAGCGGCGTGCATGCATGTTCGGCATTGGCATCGGCATGTACGTTCGGCATTGGCCTCGGCGGTATCTGGTGTGTCGGTGATCGAATGAGGGCAGGTTGAGGGTGCATCCCAACGTTGACCTAGCGGTGGCGGCGGGCAGCCGTTCGACCATGCCGATATCGGCATCGACATCGTTTGGAGGCTGTGGTGCTCGAATCAAGTTGGGATTTGTTTCTTGTAGGCCAAAATGAATTTGAAACAAGTTTCATGTTGAAGGTTAGGTAACGAAAGTTTGTAACTATCCCAAAATTATACTAGCGCCATGGTGAGGTTCTTTTTGATAGAGCTATACGGTTGGGCAAACTTTTTGACACTTTTTAGATAGGGTTCCTTGTTGTTACACGTATGGCATCATGTATGGAAAATTTGGGGTCATTTGGAGATGTTAGAAAAAATCACTTTGCTTAAGCGCATGCGTTTCGTCTCACTGAAACCAGCTTTTCTAACAAGGTGATTTTTTCTACCTTCTCTAAATAACCTCAATTTTCAGTTGATCTTCTATACATAGATAGATAGATTGTTTCGTTTTACATTTTTTGAACATTTTATTTCCCTTTATAATACCCAATTGATTTTCAGGTCAAAACCTCGAAAAACATCATGTATGGCATCATTTTCACCCTAAATTTCAAATTTTCAAAACTTTCCCTTTTAGATATTCCTTGTTGTTATAGGTATGCCATCATGTATGCCAAACTTGGTTAGGTCTCACTGAAACCAGCTTTTGTAACAAATTAGGTTTTTTCTGCCTTCTCTAAATGACCTCAAAAATCATACGTGATAGGTTTATCATTCTATACAAAGATAGATGGTTTATCATTTTTTGCGTGAAAAGTAATGGCTACAACAAATTGTTGATGGTTTATCATTTTTGCGTGAAAAGTAATGTCAACAACAAATCGGTGATGCATGGTTTATCATATTTTTTGCGTGAAAAGTAATGGCAACAACAAATTGTTGATGGTTTATCATTTTTGCGTGAAAAGTAATGGCAACAACAAATTGTTGATGGTTTATCATTTTGCGTGAAAAGTAATAGCTACAACAAATTGTTGATGGTTTATCATTTTTGCGTGAAAAGTAATGGCAACAACAAATCGGTGATGGTTTATCATTTTTTGCGTGAAAAGTAATGGCAACAACAAATCGGTGATGGTTTCTTGTTTTTGCGTCAAAAGTAATGGCTACAACAAATTGTTGATGGTTTATCATTTTTGCGTGAAAAGTAATGGCTACATCAAATTGTTGATGGTTTATCATTTTTTTGCGTGAAAAGTAATGGCTACATCAAATTGTTGATGGTTTATCATTTTTGCGTGAAAGTAATGGCAACAACAAATCGGTGATGGTTTATCATTTTTTTTTGCGTGAAAAGTAATGGTAACAACAAATCGGTGATGGTTTATCATTTTTTGCGTGAAAATAACGCCAAAAGAGAGAGAGAGAGGTTATCCTGCCCGTTCCCTATATCATACGATCAGCGGTCGGCGGGCACGATCCGCATGACATGGGCTAGACCAATCAGGGCGATGATGCACGTCTGCGAGAATTTGTGAAGAGAGAGGGCAAAACGAGTACTATCAAGAAACCAAGGGCACGAGTAGTAAATAGACTAAGGGATTCAAATATGAGATTTAAAAAATGGAAAATGCTTGTTTTGTACAATGAAACCCATCTTGGCCTACCTCAAACTATTTGCAATACCAATATACATCGGTGTGAGAATTGTGGCCTCATTTAGACAAAGTATGATTTGGGGGAAGCTGTTTTGGGAAGGGCTTATTGTGGAAAACCATGCACCTTCATAGCTACTAGGTGATTTGAGAAGTGGCAATTTGTGGTAAAACTTGATTTATCTATGATTTGAGTGGCAATTTGTGGTAAAGACTCCATGAGTAAGTGCCACTCTTTTTAGGATTTTTGCACATTAAATGACTCATTTAACTAGTTAATCCCATTTGTTGACTCTCTGTTGACCAGCCACTTGAGGGTAAAACTGAGTATATTGCACTAGCGTATTAGCACTCGAGGGGAAAATTGAGCACACAAAAAATGCTAGTATAAGACTCGAGGTATACCTGAGTATATCTAAATTTCCGGGGTTAGACTCGAGGACACGTGCAATTGACGCGTAGACGCGGGTCGCGGTGGAGAAGTCGAGACGTGCAATCGTGGACGCGTGTCGCGTTCTGCGAAGTCAAGACGTGCGGACGTGCATGTGCACGCGTAGGATGCGGGTCGCATTAACCACTCGCCTTTATAGACGCCTCCTCGCACTCTCTCTGTCTCTCACTCGCTCACGCATCGCCAACTCTCTCACGTCCCATCATCTTCTCCAAAGCAAAAACCCTCTCCTCTCCCTCTTCCTCTTCCTCCGCCGTAGAGAGGGACAAGGAGAATGCCAATCCCATCGTCGAGGTGGGCTCAAAGCGCGACGCCTCCATCTTGCGGCGCCGGAGGCAGCGCCGCCGCCGCCGTCGCCGGTGCATGGAGAGGCTGCTTGCGTGGTGGCGTCAGATCCCGTGGGATGGGACCCCTACGACCCGCCGTACGTCCGCCCCCGAACCCCTACGACACCTCCCTGGAGGACCCATGGAACAGGTAACTACGGTTTGCTTCCTTTTTGTTCCCCATTCCTTTTTGAACCCTATTTTTGGTGGTGTAGATGGATGTAGATGGATGAGTATTGGGCTAATATTTGCGCCGATTTTATTCCATTTTGTTTTGATCACTTCTTGATTTCGTTTAAGATTTGGGGTTCGGCTGTTCGGTTAATTTATGCAAGTAATATTGGATCTCAATCAGTTAATTTATGCAAGTAATCATGGGATCTCAATCAGTTATTTTATGCACTAATCAAAAGATATCAACCGTTTAATTTTGCAAATAATCTCGAATGTGTTCAAGTTCAGATCTAGTTCAGATCTAGAATCTGTTTCTTTGCCTATGATGAATGGTTGGGCACAAATTTTACAGGGGAGGGTTCGGCGAACCATTGCTGTGTACAAATCTGTTGTGCATGAGCTTTGGTTCGCTTAACACCTTCCCTGTAGATATATAATCATGTCCACTCTAACTGAGACTCTGTTTTCTTAACTTTGTTATCATGTACGTTAGTCATCGTTGCAACTCATTCACTAGTTTCTGTTTGATATGGATCGGATGTCGGCAGCGATGTCGGCGACGACGAAGAGAGGAGGACGTCAAGACTCGCCAAGTCTGCGGAGGTGCAGTCGGCCGATACATCTCTACTTCGCCAAGGGGTGTACGGGTGCCCCTACGCACCGGGAGACTCGCGCCACGGACTTCAACGCCTCGTCACGCATGCTGAGAACATCGCCAACACCTTCCCCAACGTCGGCACGACGGTGAACGTCCACTCCTTCCGCGCCAAGCACGGGCGCTCGGCATGCACCTCCGCAGCTTGTAGCGGGTGGAGATCTCCGCCGGCCGATGCCTCGCTCAAGCCCAAGGCTCCCAAGGGGAGCAAGAGCAACTAGTGGAGGCGAGACGGATGGGGTAGGCGGAGTCCCTGGACGTGTCTTGCTGCCTGCTTTGCCTCCCTAGTTTGTTGTTGGGATCCTTTGTTGTTAGCTAGGGATCCCTTGTTGTTATGTTAGTATGATGGTCTGTGAAGAACCTGTTACTATGTTGGCTGCTGTGTATGCAGCCTATTATCTATCCATATTATCTAGGGATTATCTATCCCTAGTCTACTATATTTTGTTGGCGTACTTAGTTTTCTTGATTTACTATGACTGTGAATTTATCGTACATTATCCTGGAGATTTGCTTCTAGATTTAACTACATACATATGGACCGAGGGAGTACTAGATTTGCTGCCATATTGGGCAAACAACGAGGGCAAAAGGCACAAATAATTGAAGAAAGTCAGAAATGCAAGCTTCTCTAGATTTTATACTAATTTGGTGAAAGGACAGAGAGAAAGAGGGAAAAGGTGCTTAATAATGCCAATTTGGGGCCGAGAGAGACAGAACCCACTCATGCTCACGTGCAACCAAACGCTTCGTCTGTCCCACGCGGTCCCTTTCTACCAGCCCCACGCGCGCGGACCCACGGCCGGCCCCACAAGACGCGGCCCCACACGTGACAGAACGGTCAACTAAGCGGGAATCCTGCCGTTCTGTTCTGCGGGTTTCAAACAAGGGCAGGAAAGCGAGGAAAACTAAGGGTGAGGCAGTACAACTAAGGACCTGAGGGCACGAAAATAGAAATCCCAATAAATAAATAGTTGCATTTGTGTGAATAAATGCAGTGCCTCTGAATAATTGAAATAACAAGCATTACCTCTGAATAAGTCCATTTGTGTGAATAATTCCATGTATGCTATGTAATACTAATGAAATAAATAATTTTAAGATGCAGTACATTGAGAATTGTGGCTTCCACTCTTGGCTTGATGATGAGTGGCCACAGCCAATGAAGAACACATTGCTGAAGCTGTGGGGAATGTACCATGCCATGCATAATGCACTTCTAGATGAGAAGATTGAGAATGGCAAGCTTGTGAAAGATTTGAATGAAGAGAGGATAAAGGTGGAGAAGAAGTATTCCAGCCTGATGGCTGGTGTTTCCAAGTTTATGAATGATACTCAGAGGCAGGTTATGCAGGCAAACTATGACAAGATAATGAATGGCAGTGAGGAGGAAAAGTCAGATAGCCCTTCATCCTACCTGTCAGAAGTCTCTTCCTTCCACTAACCCTCCTTGGGACATCAGGAGCATAAGCACTGCTTGTTCTTGGTGCAGAGAATTTTGCTGTTGGTGCTCTTGCAGGTGCTGAAGCTCTTCGATCTGCTTGGTCTCTTGATACGTCTCAAACGTATCTATAATTTCTTATGTTCCATGCTACTTTTATTACAATACTTGAATGTTTTATACATACTTTCTGATTATTATACATTCCGGCACTAACCTATTAACAAGATGCCAAAGTGTCAGTTGTTTTTGCTGTTTTGGTTTAAATCCTAGTAAGGAAATATTCTCGGAATTGGACGAAATCAACGCCGGGGTCCTATTTTTGCAAAGCTTCCAGAAGTCCGAAGAGGAACGAGTGGGGCCACGAGGCGACGACCGCCTTTTGAAATTTAAAGTAGCGCTATTCTAAATCGAAGTAAAGCCAAACTTTCTCAAACTTTCTAGTCTATTTATTATATTAAATTATGGCTTTATTACATTAATAGAAAGGAAATAAAATGAGAAATCTTTGAGGGCGGTGCGGCCTGGGCCTGGGCCGCGCCGGCCTGTTGTGTCGCCACCTCGTGTGGCCCCCTGACCTACCCTTCGCCTGTAAAGCCTCCATCGCGAGCCCCCTGCCGAGAACCACGATACGGAAAACCTACGAGACGTCGTCGCGAATCCCATCTCGGGATTCAGGAGATCGCCTCCGGCACCCTACAAGAAATCATCAGGAGGCTCTACATCATCATGCCCGCCTCCGGATTATGCGTGAGTAGTTCATCCTTGGACTATGGGTCCATAGCAATAGCTAGATGGTTGTCTTCTCCGCTTGTGCTTTCATTGTATTAGATCTTGTGAGCTGCCTAACATGATCAAGATCATCTATTTGTAATGCTACATGTTGTGTTTGGCGAGATCCGATGAATAGAGAATATTATGTTAAGTTGATTATCAATCTATCATATATGTGTTGTTTATGTTCTTGCATGCTCTCCGTTGCTAGTAGAGGCTCTGGCCAAGTTGATACTTGTAACTCCAAGAGGGAGTAATTATGCTCGATAGTGGGTTCATGCCTCCATTGAATGGGGATCGTATGATAGGTTCTAAGGTTGTGGATGTCTGTTGCTACTAGGGATAAAACATTGATGCTTTGTCTAAGGATATTTGTGTTGATTACATTACGCACCATACTTAATGCAATTATCTGTTGTTTACAACTTAATACTGGAAGGGTTCGGATGATAACCCGAAGGTGGATTATTTAGGCATAGATGCATGATGGATAGCGGTCTATGTACTTTGTCGTAATGCCCTGATTAAATCACATAGTAATCATCGTTGATATGTATTGAATCTTTATTTGTCAGTTGCTGTAATTTGTTCACACATGTTAGTTATCTTATTGGAGAGACACCACTGAACTGTGGACCCGGTCCATTCTTTACATCTAATACATTGTGCTTTTGTTCTTTGCAAACAAACACACTACAAGAAAAGTTCTGATAGACAACGTCCCAAAATCGTCAACTAAGGGCATTTTTCGTCGCCTATGGGCCTAACCGACGATATGGGTTCCGTTATCGAATGAGCAAAGTCCAACGACGATTTTTCGGTCCGTCGCGCTTGGCGTCTTCATCGAAAATCGGACCGTTGCGGAAGTGTTTCGGGGCCGTTGGCTGCGACGATATGCAAGCCGACGTGACGACTGCTTCGGTTAACGCGTTAGCAGCTGGCCCCCGTGGTAGATGGTAGGCCCACACGGAGCCTGCCACGTCTTAAGCGGGCGGGCCAGATGACATAGTTTGACCGGTCAACTATATGCTGGTTGGTCCATTAGTTACGTGGGCGGGCCTAACCTCTAAGGTTCTGGTCAAAACTTAAATGGGCCGCCCATTTAATGTGGGGTCCACCTTACGCAAAGGGGCGGCCCATTTAGTGTGTGGGGTCCACCATATAGCAAGTGGGCCCAACAAGCTAGTGCCGGGCCAAAAACACAGTGGGTCCCTCTTAAAGGGTCGGCCCATTTAGTTTGTGGGGTCCGCCATATAGCAAGTGGCCGGCCAACAAAATGGGCCGGGCCAAAAACACAGTGGGTCCCACTTTCGATAAAGGCCCATTTAGTTTGTGGGGTCCACTATATAGCAAGTGGCGCCAAAAGCAAGTTCCCTTTCTGTTAAAGGCGGCCCATTTAGTACGTGGGGTCCACCATATAGCAAGTCGTTAGCCGACAAGATAGTGGGCGGGCCAAAAACACGTGGGTCCCACTTTCTGGGCCGGCCCAATTAGTATGTGGGTCCACCATATAGCGGTGGTAGGCCCAACAAGATAGTGGGCGGGCCAAACAGTGGGTCCCACTTTCCTCTTAAAGGCCGGCCATTTAATATGTGGGGTCCACCCACAAGCAAATGGTGGCCCAACAAATTAGTGGCGGGCCAAAAGCAGTGGGTCCCACTTTCTGTTAAAGGTGCCCATTAGTATGTGGGGTCCACCATATAGCGGTGGGTGGGCTTAGTTTGTCCACCCATATAGCGAGTGGGCCGGCCCAACAAGATAGTGGGCCTGGCCAAAAACACGGGGGGGTCCCCTTTCCCTTAAAAGGCCCATTTAGTATGTGGGGTCCACATAAGCAATTGGTGGCCCAACTAAGTAGTGGGTGGGGTCCACCTTAAAGCAAGTGGGCCAGCCCAACTAGAGTGTGGGGTCCATCGTAAATCAAATGGGCGGCCCGATAAGTAAGTGGGCCAGCAGTTGCTGTTTATATGTTGGCATAATATGGGCTTTAGGAATTTGCGGGCGGGCACATATGTGATTTCTCTTAAATGGGCCGTTTAAGGGATGGGAGTCGTGATTTAGATACTGAGAATATTACGCAGCATTGATTTCTTCGGATAGCCTCACTTACCACAAGCACCAAAGAAAAATCGCGAAAAAACTATAAAAACTAACTAAATATTACAGTTGCAAGGCATTGAAAAAATACAGAACCAGGAGAAATTGAATGGTAATTAAACCTAGCAATACAATGAAGCGATCGACAATCTTTTAAGTTGTCCATGCAGCACCTATCTGAAACAAAGACATTACAAGTTAAGACAGCAACAATGGAAAGGCAAAGACACTACAATATTGTTTGCCATTTGGAACTCATCATTTCGTCGTTATAACAAGATCATTGTAATGCGCACAATAAGCAAACAAAGAGTGCATGCGCATAACGACCAATATAACGAGCATGTTAGAATAAACAGCAGACACTACTGTCGAGTCCCTTGCAAACCAACATGTTCAGAGTACAAAATTGGCATGAACAACGAGTAGCAGGCTATAAATTTTGTAACAACGACTAGGCAAGATGAAGTTATGATGGCTACATCTCAGAGCAGGGAATGTAAACCAAAAAATAGAAGTTACGATGGCAAAAGCTAAAGAGGAGGGAATGTGAACCAACATGTGCCAAGTGCAATTACTTCACTTTGGCCGTGAACTAAATAATACTCCTGAACTTATAGTGAAGGGGATGCAAATCAAGATGTTTCGGGATATAAACTTGTAATGAGCAACATGGAGGATAGTTAATGCTGGAGCTTAGGATGGACCCGATACAGAATATAGTGGGATCACCTGTGAACTTGTATAAGAGGGAATGCAAACCAATATGTTCAGCTTTCCATATGTGAGCGTCATGCCAAGTCAGAGAAACAAGTCAATAATGCGGCTTTTGAAGAACAAGATGGCACGCAAAATTATTATCTAGTAGTATGACAAGTTTATTTGTACTACAGGCTAGATAGCAGTGATAGCATGCCAAACTAAGTCCTTACTTTGTTAGCTTACAATGAACTAGATACAAAACAATGGCATCACCTGTAGTACAGGGAATGCAAGCCAACATGTTCATGGAGTAAAATTTGCACAAACAACATAGAGGCCATAATTTTTGTAACAACGGTGAGCAAGATAAAGTTATGATGGCTAGATCTACAGAGCAGGGAATGTAAACCAAATATAGAAGTTACGATGCCAAAAGCTATAGAGCGGGGAATGCGAACCAACATATGCAATTACTTAAAATTGGCCATGAACTAAATAATAACGGGATGTTACTATAATACCTACGAGTATAATTTTTGTAACAACGTGAGCAAGATAAAGTTATGATGGCTACATCTACGGAGCAGGGAATGCAAACCAAAATGTTCAATCGCTTAAAGTTAGCAATGAAGTAGAAAATAGCAGCGATACGGTCATAGCTAGGAATGAACTAAAAGAGGAGCAAACAAGCATCTGAAGGCAGCAGGCGCTAAAACAAGGGACTTACATTAGGAGAAGCACTCTGTGGGAGTCTGAATCTTCACGGGGTTGATAGATCCGGTGATGAGGTGCGCTACATGTGCTACTTGGGGTTGGAGGACGGCCATTACATCGCAGTTTACTCATCTCATACGCAAGCATGTGACGCGTCGTACAAAGCAGAGTTCCCCAAGATTAAACAAGAACTTGCGGGCAAGCAATAGAAAAACGACAGGTAGAAGAGTTAGATCATGCACTGCGCCGGTGAAGCAAATCCGGTTCATGCACAGCGGTGTGGGTGAGCAAGATCCGATGCCGGTGGACGACGGATCGGCGAAGCGGCTCCCCGTGAGTGGACGATCATGGTAAACTGCGGTAGACTGGTGGATGAGCACATAGTTTCGAGGTTGGTGGGGATGATCCGGTCCGGTTGATGACGGCGTCGATGAAGCGGCTCAGGCACCCGGATGACGAGGATCGCGAGGGCTCGGGTAGAGCAGGGAAGTCCGGCGGGGATGTTCGGTGCGGTGGTCGTGGAGTGGTGAGGGGACTTGAGATTAGGTGGGTGATCTCGAGATGAGAGGCTGAAGAGGAAATGTATTTTTTTTGGGGGGGTTTCCGGGCTGGGAGGTGGTGATCGAAAAAATGGCAGGCAACCCCCTCACCAACCGACTTTGCTTTCATCTCCACAGGGGTAGAATGGGAATTTAGAGCGTGTAATTTTTTATTTTGTGGGCGGGAAGTTTGCCGCTATGAGATTTTGAATTTCGCTAAGGTACAAGATAATGATAAAGTGTGACACCGTCTTATTTTCATTCATGGCAGTGCAAATCAAATCATCATCACGTTGAATATAGGTCACTACCATGATCATGATCTATCTTTGTAATCCCATTCATCCATTGAGAAATATTTGGGTTAAGTTGGGAGATTTTGTTTAGGCAGGATTAAATTAAACACCATTAGATGATATCAACAGGACATGTATTAACCCAGTTGACAGTTCAAAAAGGCTAGGCAATTAATTTATATAACATCCACGGGAGCAAACTACTAAGACAGTCCCAGCAGCCAGAATAAATACATCCACTGTAAGTCCCGAGCAGTTGCCTTAATCTGAAACATTTCACAAGACCAATGTACTCACTATGTTGGTGTTATCTCCAATTATCTATGGCATTTTCTTAGTCTTTGGGAGATTATATCGAACTTGATTGGCCTCGTGCAGTAGGGCATCACATGCTTCTAATCTCGATCTCAACATGTCAACTTTTGTTCTTAGCATAGCTGTTGCAACTCGTTCCACTTGGAGTTGTTCCTCCAAAACTTGAGCAGAGAAAGACTTGGACTTGGGCTTCAAAACCCAGCATTTCGCAGGGAAGAGTTTTTGGTGATATCTTTACTTTCACATGTTTTGCCATCTCGAATTTCATATTAGCATGACAAGTTTTGAGTTGTGTAAAAAGAAAAGTTATTACAAAGAAAAATGGAGATGGTAGATTTAATGTGTACGAACTACTTTTAATCATACAAGTTGACATGCATGACATAATTAGGACCATCTATCTTGCTAGCGGGCATAATTATTAATGGGCTACCATGAAGAATAATATCCTCTAACGTGAAGGAGCAAAGTCAGGAAAAATAAAGAAGCAAAGTCAGGCTTCTGTAGCATAAGTACAAGATTATGCACTGTCTTTAACTAATAAAGGTGATTTAGATGTTTAAAAACTAAACTAAATTTTATTACACCATAATTTTCTCTGCATGTAATTACTTCAAATGCAAGACACAAGTTTGTATTACGTAAATTAATTTAAATTATTTGGATTTTAGACATATGGTTTGGGGAAGAAGGTTAGAATCTTGCAACTCTAACTTTCACCTTCAAGTTAAATCTTGTAAGCTATAACTTTTCACCCATGTCATTAGTCCTTCCAAAAAACGACCGTTATTGCATTACGAAATGATAGTTCACCGCAGCTCGAGATTCAAATTTTTAGCATACGGTCGATTTATGGTTTAATTGAAGTACACATCGGGATATTATTTCACACACAGCAGCCACATGGAACACATCTAATTTTAGTACAACAACAAAATTTGCAATTATTACAGACCACGAAATTTTGAACGAAATTTTGAGCAGTAGTTAGTTACAGCATTGGCATCAGCAGTCCACTTGACTGAACAACAGAATCAAAGTTTATTTAGACACCTTCAATTCCCGGACACATCACAACTGGCTTACCATGACAAGTGCATAGGAGATTCTTTAGAACATTTTCTGTCAAAGTTTGCCTATTTTTCAATTCATGTATCTCTTGCGTGTCTTGGCAATTAATTCCTCAGCATCTTTGTTTTCCCGCCCAAATATATCAACCGCCTCTTGGTGCATCCCATCTCTTTGTGCGGATTCAGTTTGACCAATAGATACCATGGGCCTATGCGGGCAATATGCACTCACTGTTGCTTTGTGAAACATCAATACTTGAGGCATTGTAGCTTTCTAGCATTGTAGCTTTATTTGAAGCTTTGAAATTTAGATAAAACAAATTACCGACATCATATGATGCAATAAAAGACCTCAATTTCAAGAACATCATTGAGCTGATATAACACAACAAGCAATCAAAAATAGAGCCTCGTACATCTATTTCTTGTGGAATGGTTGGTGTACCGGACTCAGTGGACCAATGAGAGCACGTGCCACTGTCACTGTTGCTCTGTGAAATGACCGCAACACTTGATAAATGGGTTGTCCCTACGGACATTACAGCTTTGTTTGCAGGCTGAAACTAAGACAAAACAAGTTAAAATGCAATACAATACAAGGCAAACAAACAGCATTGTTGACATAATTTTGAAAGAACCATGAGCAGATACACAACAAAGAAACCGGTTAAGCCACATGCCTCTTAGAACAAACCAAACTAGATCATGGCGATGATGTATACAATAAAACAAGCAACTAGACATCATGTGCCCAATAACGAAGCCAGGTCACTGCACAGAAGAAATCTAGCAAATAGCAAAATACAGTCCAAAGATGTGCATGTTGGATTTGATACTATTAGAGGAAAATAATGTATGATTGATTTAAGCATGACTCGGATAGTGCCTTCGACATCGGGAGAAGGTCAATGCAACAATTAATTGTATGGCTTGTATGAAGTGCCATAACATTTTAAATTAAACAACCATTCATTCAAATCTGAGAACTGAGTGCTAGCTCGGTGGCAAGAGGAGAAACTGCGAGTGTGACCGTCCCTTCGGGTTCGAGTCCCAACAGGACCGAATTAAGCGGGGTGTTATCTAGCGCGTATAAATTCGCTGCTAGAGAGGTCTCATCATCTATCTCACAACGTATAGACAAGGGAGGGAATCTTTCTACGTTGGTCAACGTTTAGGCAATGCTTAATCTTGAATTCATGATCAAACTCAAACAAAAAAGGGCATATAACAAGTAGCACCATGTGCATCATGTATAATAGATTGCTAGAAACTGAATGAAGCAATTGAACATGGAGCGTATTATATAAACGCCAGATCATTTGAATATGGATATACCACATCATGTCAATGGGACTGAGAAAAACAAAGCTAGACATTTAAACAAGTAATATAACTATTTTTCACCATGTTTCAAGTAGAATAGGAAGCTAGGTTAGGAATAAAGCAATCATGCTTCAAGTAGAATAGGAAGCTAGGTTGGGAATAAAGCAATAAAAAAACACAAAGTGCATCATTTCAGCTAGGATCATTTTTATCAAACTTCATGCACTAGCCATGGAACAACAGGCAAACTCAATGAAGCAACAGGCAAAAAATTAACATAATAGAATTTCAGGCAAAAAATTAACATAATAGAATTTCAGGACTTGTTTAACATAGCCAAATCATGTAACTTATACCCAGGCATGCCGGATGCAATGTTCCATATGGTCATTGTTTATATTTTATTAGATTCCATTAGGCAACTTAGGTAGTGCAACATACAGAAAATGAAGATGCAATTTAACTATACACAGGAGGTAATTAACATTCCAAAAAAAAAGCAGGGAACTTACGTGTTGAGTCACACGGCCCTCATCGGGTACTTGGACAGAAGAACATGGTGCCTCACTTTCTCCTCTGCATGAGGAGAGGCCAATTGTAAACGGAAAACGAGGTCCAAGATAAGAAGTTTACATTAAACAATATACGAAAACGACGGTACTTACCTCTCGTTTATGAGTGTAAGATATTACTGCACGCAATAATAACAAACGATTCTGATCACGGCTTTGCTATAATTAAATTGACACCAAATAGTAGTAGAAGCCATGGTTCAAAAAAGCGTACGCCTAGGTACGCTTAAGCGCGCTGAGCGGTTGTCTTCGCTTTTGGGCTAAGCGTTCGATTAAGCGAGGCAGGGAAATCGGGTCGTGTTTTGTGCTAGAATCTCCTCTATCAGGTGTTGGTGTGTTCCTGTGTTGCTCTGCTCCTTGCTCGATGCATTGATGGTGATTAGGTGCGGCTTAGCTGCTTGCTACTCATCTACTGCTTAGCTAGCTGCTTGTTTGTGTTTGCTTGTTTGTGTTTGTTACATTGTTTGCTCAGAGCTGCTTGTGTGTTTATAAGAGATTGGAGCAAAACCGAGGCTAACAATTATTAATCCGTATTCCTCGAAGTAGCATTACATGCTTAGGATACAAATTCTGACATAATAGGGGTGTATGTGCCCATCTTGACTTCCACATTTCATGTTAAATGCAGTTGCTTTGAGCGCTTAGCGCGCTTAAACTTTAACTTAAGCAGCGATTCCTCTAGCGATGCCTCACCGCTCGCCTTTGAACAGTAGAAGCATTATAGCTGATGCATAAACATGTAATACGAGGATCGCGAAAGATATCAAACATGATGTAACTGGAGCAGTACCTACGCCCAAATAGTGAGAAATTGTAATCGTGTCAATTGTGGACTTATAGCCTACCCAACTTGTTTGGGAATAAAGGCTTTGTTGTTGTTGTTGTTGTTGTTGTCAATCGTGGACATATTAGAGCATTCAACGGCTCATGATTGGTGGCTCATATTTTGTAGAGTTTGTCGAATGGGTGGGTTAGGTTACTCGAGACCACCACAACGTATCATTATATCATACGAGTTAGGGTGAAATACGTCCTGTGGGGCACTAGAATGATGATACAATATTACTACAAGCACTACTAAACTCACTCATGGTAACACACCCCTCAAGATGATCATGGGTAAACAACCATGGCCATCTTGCAACAACTACATGACACATATGACAACTACAGGTAATGAACAGTGATATAACTCCTAGGATACATGACAGCATTGCACTTTCCATCATCTTGTCATCTCGATTCATCTCTTCATCAACAGCGAAGATATCCA